>CM075202.1:7362500-7857500 GCA_037577475.1 Chaunax sp. Z400
GCCAAATGCCACCTAAGGGCTATTCTATTTTAGGAGACGATGGATATCTCTGCATCTTATGATCCATTACACTCACAACACCTTGCAGGGAATCCACAGGGAACATCCAATTAAAAGTGGAGTTGCAGCAAGGTTCAACAGGCACCATGCATAGACCCATTCTGTGATCAGAAAGGCATTTGACATTATGGAGACTAGGTGGCAATCAAAGTTTTTTCAAAGCTGTGTAATGCACCCTGCTTTTACATTGAAGGTCATTGCTTGTTGTGCATTTTTGCACAACTTCAGCCTCCGAGAAAGTGACACACTTGTGTAAGATGAAGCGTGTGGGCGGCGGGGGCGGCGCTGCCTCTCCTTCAGCACCGAACTCTCCTGCAGTTCTCGACCATTATGAAAGCTTAGGCTGGTAAGTTGTTTTTTTAAATATTTTTTCCTAACTTTCCAACAGCAATCAACAGATCAAATGCTCTTCATAATTAAAAAAAAAACATCATTTATAATTCGTCTCAGAAATACATACTCCAGTAAAACCAGTCAGACTAGTATATAGTATTTAACAGTATAATAAAAGTATAATATGCTCATTTTGACACAGCTTACTCCTAAAAACTATCTTCCTGAATGCTGAGGTAGAGGCTATTCATGCCTATGTGCAACAGGTGTACACATGCGTCAGTCCTCGGGTTTGAATGATCACCGGCTTCAGCATGACAGCCAATGGCTGCAAAATAACAAACATATAAAAAACAAAACTGTTTTCAACACAGAAAAATGGATGAATGATCACAGATAGCATTCAGTGTCCTAATTATCATTACGCCTGCCCTGGCAAACGTTACACAGTTCGTTACAAGGGCACCAGAACCAGAACAAGCATCGTAGCATCACGCCGGAAAAATGAACATGTCCATCCAGGTGTCATTTCTGCATGACTGTCGATCCGAGCTGGAGCCGATTAATACCTGTGACTGCTGCAGTCAGTTGACCAGGGAATAGATGCACAAGACAAAAGCAGCATGTTATTGGCTGTGGGCGAGTCCAGTGTGAAAGGGGCTGTGGTGGATCCAGAGGAGTCGGTGACTAAATCATTCTGGCTGGCTGTATTGTTTGATCCAACAAATTAAAATACATAAACAAGAGCGCTCGGAGAGCGCAAACCTCCGCCAAGGCCCATCAAACCTCAACACAATTTTTAGGGCCTGTGTCCACCAAAGCATTTTTTCCGGAGGCCAGCGTATTTGTTTAATTATTTGCAATGGGAGGGCCGCGTATTTACACTACTCTACAAATGCCAGCGGCGGGACGAGGCACTGAGGGCTGCACATTTGGCGTTTTTTTTCTGGTCGCCGAGAGTAGAAAAATGCTCAACTTTGGGTGAAACGCTGCGCTCGTCACTGTCACTTTTTACACAGCCGTCCAATCACAGTGGAGGAGCGGCGGGACAAATACGCCTCAGATGAAAAACGCTGCATAAAATAGAGCATAGGAAAGAAAGAAAGGAAGGAAGCAATAAATGTTTTTGAGACCTGGTCTCATGTCTTATAACATAACATCTCTTTATTTTATTTTATTTTATTTTCCTCAGACAGGAACTGCTGTTGAAAATCTACAATAGTACACAAGAGGCATATTGCCATCGTCACTTTTCTGTTAGCAGCTATCATGTGATCCAGTTTGTCCCTTTAGTCCACAGTATGTCTTTACTGTACATATGGAGACAGTCATTTGACTTCATGGACACATAGTATAACCCATGATCTTGCCAACAGTCCAACTTCAACAATAAACATAACTCTAAGATTTTTTTTATTTATTCAGACACATTCTGTTTTTTTAATTTATTTTTTTTAACCCTGTTCAGTTGTCTTGATCATACCATGCAACACTGTATGTGTGGGGTCAAGATTGTCTTGACTGTGTCCAGGTCTTTGTTGCATGTGTATCCATGCATTGATATTAATGTGTATTGTCACATATGGCAGGTATACACAGCCACTTACCTTTATAAACCACACATACAGAGAAATACAGAGTTAACTGCCTTATGTGTACCTCAGTGTTTCATCATTTTTGCATCCAGTGCATTTTATAGCCTCACAAAATGTTCATATGTGTGTTTTCCGGTCACAGTCCCATGACCAGGGAACACAACAACACCCACACGCACACACACAAACACATGGCCAGCCTCTCTTACTTTCTGTCTCTGTCAGTGATTTGATGTGTATCCTTGTGAATTCACAGCTTCTCAATGTCCCTGTATTTCTTCCTCAAGATGGAAACCTGGTCCCTGAACAACACAGGGTCCAGCCTCATCTGGGAGTGCACCAGGGGCATGAAACCCAGCCAATGACTGAAGACATTCATGCAAGTCTGTCGCTGGGCAAAGTGATCCGGGTCGGCCCAACGAGATGCCTTGGAGCCCTTTGTTTGGAGAGACAGAGAAAGGGAGAGTGTAAATGCATTAGAAGGACCAAGGAATCAATCAGCACAGCTCTGTAGCACCAAATAATCAAATAATGAGCCAATGCACTGCTAAAACATTTCATTGATCATGTCATATAATATAATGTAAAACTGAAACAAATGTTACAGCAGCAAGCTAAACTTTATTTACAGAGCAGCATATGAATTAAAACTGGGAATAAGGAACTGAATCATCCATGAACACACAAAAACGGTCTGGTAACACCAGAAAGTGACACTGCAAAAAGAATCTGTGTTTAAACATGAAATATTTGGTGCTTGAAGCTTGATCATGTATTGACTACTCACTAAATGAATTGCTAACACGCTAGACAGCCTGGCTATGTAAATAGAATGAGGCGGCGAGGTGGTACAACAGGATGTGGGTGTGGCGTTTTGACATTATATGTGTGCTGCCCACAACTAGGAGAACTGAGGAGACTAAAAAGCGTTATGCCGCCATTGGTGTGTTCAGTGTAATTTAAAAAAAAAGTGGCGTAGAGAAGGGTCTTTGGTGCAGAGCTATTGCTCAATGTCTGTGTAAAAAAGGCTAGTAACTAACTTTTTTTTCTCTCTGAAGAAGAAGAAGAAGAGGCATCTTTATTGGTCGCATACAATTATACACACAGCACAATGTAGCGAATGTTCTCTGCATTTGACCCATATCTGAGGAGCAGTGGGCAGCCCTGACAGGGCCCGGGGAGCAAATTGGGGTTCATTATCTTGCTCAAGGATACTTCGACATGTAGACTGCGGCAACTAGGGATAGAACCACCGAACTTCTGATGATAAGTGGACGAACGCTCTTATCACCTAAGCCCCAGCCGTCCCACTGTACCGGGTACTTTAAATCCCCCTGGTCGTCTGTTCTCGATTTCTACCTCATTTCGTTCAATAGAAAGTTACTGAAAAGGGAGAAAAAAAAACTTTCTAAGCTCAGAAGTTTCCGAACTGTTAGCTAACTGTCCGTTAATATTTTTAGGTCGAGAAACTTGGTCATCAGGTGGAATTTTGTCCCTTGACGTTTCTCCAAGCATTATTATTTCTGCCAAACGATGTCTGGAAAGTACAAGCCTCCACTGCTCCATTAATCCCTGCCGTACACAAGCATAGAAACACGACTCTGCCCTCCTTAATGACAGGAACCCAAAGTTTCTGCAGTGGAAATGTCTTTGTTCCCCCCTTGGCTGCTTCACAATGAACGCAACTCTTGTTGGCTGAAGGCGCTTGCAAGTGAAGGCCTTCACTCCTCATTCCACACATAGCACAGCGAAGATGCCGACCTTGGCAAGAAGGTATCGGCAAATAATCAGCCGTCAAAATATCACACCTGTTTCCTGCAGTACATTGGCTCGCTCTGTTTAAACAGACGCTGATTACTACCTACGAACTACCCAACCAGAGGCAGAACAACAATGACCCCATTACATCTTTGTAACATTTATACAGAACAGTGAGGTTTAGTAAAAGGTGCGACAGTCCTGCCTCGAACAGGCTGTGTAAAAAGTGTATTGATGGCTTCTAGAGGAGCTGGAGAGGTTGGAGCTGGTGACAAATGGATGGCAGCAGTCCTATTTAATACACTGTGACAGGCTGGGAATTGGACCAGATTCATCTTGTGTGCTGCACGAGGTAGGCCTAGAGAAATAGAACTAAAATAAAAAAAAGACTTAAAATCACTGTTAAATGTTTAAAATGCACATACAAACACACTGGTGAAATTTTGGCCTGCATTCCCTGTCTTGTCTCCCCATGTTGTTCTGTCTGTGTTTTATCTTTTGTCTTGCAAATAAAAACAAAAAAACCCACCAACTCAAAGAAATGGTTTTTTGAACACTGAATGAAAAATCTCAAAAATCTCAGTCTGTTGCTTCATCAAAAACGGTTGTTGCTGGTCCAAGTTTCTCTAAAAGTTTTCATTATAGTAAATGCCTGTCTGCTGTTGCTTGAAGCAAAGTCACAAATCAGGCATGAGAGAGGGGGAGGCAGGAACCGAGAGACACTCATGAAAGAGAGAGAGAGAGAGAGAGAAAAAAAATTCTAGGTTTGCTGTGCTGCCTTCACAATTAAGACATTAATCACTGAGTCCATACTGCCGAGTCATCGTCCTGCCTCTGGTCACGCCATCAATCAGAGCCTGACATAGGGCTGGCCATACAAAACACACACACACACTTTCACACATACAACATGCATATAGAGAGATCTCCCAAAGAGAAGGTCAGGAATGAATAGAGCCCGAAGCTTCTCCACCATTGCTCATTCAACACAAGGAGGTGAATCTCTTTTAATCTTCTTTTCCATGTATAAAAAGGAGGTCTGGGAATTATTCTCTGTAAAATATATGACCTTTAAACCACTGTCAAGCACTCTCTAAACTGTCCAGTGGCCACTAGTTGTGCCATGGGGGTTCCAGATATTTCTAAAAATCTTCTTGGAGAATGTTTCTTGAGGAAAGAAGTGTAACACATTGGAGAGAAGGAAACACAATTCATTTTTTATGTTAACTCGGGAACAACAGAAATTAGGATGGCACTTTCCTGTGTAGCATTCCATTTGTAAATGATCACTATGACTGAAAAGATGAGTCAAATGCATCGTTACCTATATTTCATCTTCATTTTTATGTATTTTTTCAAATGACTGGTATTCCCACAACACTAGCATCCTGTAGGCGGAGTACTGGGTGCAAAAAACATGATAATGCCAAACACAGGATCTGAGGACTTCATGTTCTCCTCATTTCTCATTCAACTTCTAAAATGCTGCCCTCAGTATTAGCATATAATAATGCTTCTTCCATTGCTTAGTGACACCAGACATGCAGAGATCAGAACTTCTAAACACTAAGGTCAATTTTGCTCCACACTTGGATGGAAACCTGGCTTGTGTGTCCAATGATCGAGCTCTACCTGGGCCATCAGGGTTTCCTTATACTGCTTCTTCTGTGTGACTTTGATTGGCGGCTGCTTGGTAACGGCTGATACAAGGAAGTTCATCAAGATGTCTTCACAATTAGCGATGCGGTCCACCGTGGTCAGCAGGCTGGCCGGGATGTAGTGGGTGAACAGGTAGTGGTAGTATCTGACGTGCACACAGCCAAGGGACAAAAGACAGCTGAAATTAGTCACATATTTCTTCTTCTTTTCTTTTCTTTTTTTTTTTTTACAGCTGCACTTTTATTCTCCTTTGTATGTTTGCTGTGTTGCACTCTCAGCAGCATGGGAGCACTAGATCATTGTCAACTCTGTTACCACCCTGTTGAAGGTCTGCCCCCCCCCCCCCACAGACACACACACACACAGTTTCCACCTTTTCCTCTTACTTGCTGACTCATTTTCTTTCTTGCGTTGGCATTTGAATATTTTAAATAACAAAGGGACTGAAGAGTCACATTGTGTCCTAACAATAGAACAACGAGAGAGGTGTTTGTCTATGTGAAGCTACTTGAAATCCCTACTTGAAAGCTACTTGAAATCCCTCCTCAGCAACACTCTTTTCCATTTCTTTAATTTATACCTCTGCTTAATGGTTCTGTTAACCATGTTTTCATTCAATCCTAGCTGTGAGGCTCATTTTATGAGGTAAAAGAGAGGTGCAGAACAACCATATTACCTCATTTTCTTTTCTAATACTCCCCTTAAAAAAAATAAAATGTGACTGGTGAGAGATGATGTGGTTACATGTTGTGGAGAAGGAACAGGCAAATTAAAGTCAAAATTATGCCTTAAAATGCTTTTCTTACATGCATGTTTACACATTTGCCAACAGTTTAAACAGTGTACCCAGTTAAATCAAATTAACAGCCTCCAGTTAATAATCTAAACAAAAATCTGCTCTATTATTTGTCTTTAAATGCCTTGTTGAATATTATCCAAGTAATCAATCGTCATGGATTTTGTAAGTTGACCTGATAGAAGTCAAAGGCGATTTTCATCAATGATACAACTGCAGCATATGGTTTTTGTACCTGTGGTAGAAAGCTGCGCCCGTGAGGACCATGGAGTAGTCATTGGTCCATTTAGAGGTGTAGCCCCAGCGGGATCTGGAGCTATCCCAGTAGTGGCTCCTTGCCGGATAACCAACGATACGCTCCGGAAAACTTTGCCATACAATAAAGGCAAAATCCACCTGAGGGAGCAAAAAGTAAAGAAATAGGCCAGGGGATCAAGAAAAATAGAGGAGGGCAATAGAAAATAATATGGGTGATATAGAAGAAAATAAAAATAAGAGACGAAAAAAGAAAAAGAGGAATTGGAGGAATGGTGGAAGGAGAAATGTGATGAGAGAGGAAAAGACAAATGCAAATACACAGCAAATCATTCATAATTCAGGAAGTGGAGAAGGTGCACAGATACAGACACGGATAGATAAAGATAAACAACTTATTCAGAGTAGATGGCATTTAGCCTGCCTGGCCAGCGAGGCAATCATCAAAACAACAGCCTGTACCTCTTCACAATCTCACAAATGACATTTAAAATGGCTTTACAGCATGGTGAGCAGTTTGTCTCCCACCTGAAAAATCTTCCCATTAAATCAAATGTCACTTATGTATCTGCATCACATCAGGTTCACTTAAATTTAAAGTCTGAACTTTCACTCTTCACTCTGAACCTCAATGGACCTGAAAAACAATTCCGCTAATTTCCTCAGGCATGATTTTGCGAGCTTTAAACTGATTATTTTTGTCCTCCTCGAACCAGAGCATGTGCCATGGATCAGAAGTTTTAACGAACCTAATAGACAACAATTATCTGAAATTAATTGAGTTTAAAAGCCCTCAATTAAAAAGGGCAGATTTATGGCTTTTACTTTGAAGGAACTGCAGGAAGTTTTCAGTTGCAGTTCCTGAGGATATTTTCTGTAGGGCAGGTTTTAAGCCAGAAAACAACCTGGTCAGTTCGTTTTAACGTTTTTGCTGCTTTCTGTTCTGCTCGACATTTGATCTTATACACAATCATGGTATACAAATAGAACATATAAGTTTAGTATAACATGAGTAACCACATTCATCATGTGGTTAAAGTCTGAGTTAAAGTCCTCAGTTTGAGCCACAGCCCAGAACACACTTATCTCTGCTTGCTTCCACTCTTCCTCTCATTATTGATAGGAAAATATGCCACTTCTACCATTCCCTTTGCATTAAGTCTGAACCATTAACTGTATATAAAGATGGACAACACGACAGCTCCCTAAAAGTTAAGACAAAACATCGTAATTGTCCCTTGGTGGCTTGCTGCGGTGTAGGTCATAAATTGAACACACACATTTAGACTGAACAGCTCAAAACACGGCTAAACGCTTCAAGTGCATGTTTCCCAAGTGTCCTGGTGGCTTCCAGAGCTGAATGCGATTCCGATCCCTCTCAGGATTCTTCTCCACTTAAGAGAGAAATTTAATCTGGAGTCGTCTGGAGCGCCCGGTGTCCTTGAAGGAGCTTGAGCCACACCAGAAAGTGTCTCTTTTGAATTTAGAAACACCAGAGAGACGTGCAGGCGGACACACCAGAGAATAGGGGGGACAGCACATAATGAAATACTTGGTAATGCACACAGACACACACACACACCTCCTCAGGAGACAGGGGAGAAAATTAATTACCAGAATGGTGGAGGGAGAGAGAGACGCATGGGGGAGAGGGAGCACTGAGAGAGGATGTTCTTTAGCGATACCTTGCGGCCTCTGTCATGAATCGCGTGAACAATTATTGTAAAACACTGGCACTAAGCCGAGAGAAAGGTTGGAGCTGCCATTCTCAGTGTAGCCTCTGATGAACAGACGTGTTAGCTAAGTGTGTGTGTGTGTGTGTGTGTGTGTGTGCGTGCATGAGTGTGTGCTTGTACGTGTATTTGTTTGTACAGTATAGGATGTGTGCGACGCCTCCACAGCTGTGCGGGAAGGATTAATGATATCATGCAAATATAATTTTGCCTTCAGAGATTAAAAGGCTCTTTATAATGTGAAATGGCATGTGTGCGCGCGTGTGTGTGTGTGTGTGTGTGTGTGTGTGTGTGTGTGTGTGTGTGTGAGAGAGTGACAGAACCCAGATTCTACGCTCATAATCTGTCTTTCTTAATTATGGTTTAAAAGAGAGGCTTGACATGGCTGAGGAATTCAAGGGAGGAATGAAAGTTGAAGCGTGTGTGTGTGTGTGTGTGTGTGTGTGTGTGTGTGTGTGTATGTGTGTGTGTGTGTGTGTGTGTGTGTGTGTGTGTGTGTGTGTATGTGTGTGTGTTGCAAACTAATAAATTCTGCAAGGCCAAAATTGATCCGCGGAGCAGAGGGTCAATCCAGCAATAGATCCATCACAAATCTCTTGAGACATTTGGGTTTAATGTGTCCACATGTTATGAGATGAAGAGGAGTCGCATCACATTTTAGAGCTCTCCTCCCTCAGTATGTCGTCCTTTCTAATGTGTTTTGAGAAATTGCGTTTTCAATCTGTTTATGTTTGAAGCCTTCCATCTGATTTTCAGGGTGATGAAAGTGAGGAACAAGTGTCATAAACTGACCTTGTATCCGGCGGTTTTAGAGTGCTGCAGCTCTGAAGATTTAGCAACAGTCTCAGTGTGATTCCAGACAACCTGCTGGGGTGTAAGGTCCATACTGAGGCCACAAGTGGTTACTGCGAGCTTGTTGTTTGAAACATCTTTGGAATTCGCACTAGGTGCTCTCTGTGGTGTGTGGTTTGGTCTGGTCTGCACAGATCTCTAACATTTATGCAGAAAACGTTCCCAATTTTTTCTAAAGTTTATTGTCACTATAGTTCAATAACAAATGGTTCTCACAAATGGTGAGAATGCATGGCCCATTTATCCCCCATCTCATAGGTCAAATTTTTGCCTGGATGTGAATGCATAGCATATGTAAATACATGTATTCGTCTTACTTATCACATTTCAGGCTATTGTAATGCATTTATTTAGCATGTTCATATCACAATAATGATGAAAATGCAATTTATTGTAGCATATCTATGATCTAATTCTTTCAGTCATTACCAAAAAGTCAGTACAATAGGTGAGGGTTGGAATGAAAAATGATTAATTGAAAATTCTGAATCCCTGGAAAATTTCCTTCTGAACATTCCTCAGATGCAGAATTAGTTCGCTGTGTTCTGAAATCCTCTATGCCTGTAATGCTCATGTTCAAGACAGAGAAGACTCTTTTTTCTAAATCACTGTTGCCTTATTTATGCCTATCTAAATGAAAAAGGGCGAGATGGGTAAAAAAGATGGGTAATATTTATCACTCAAGTCCAAACTGACAACCTTGCATACTGACGAATCGCACTAAAACCCTTCAACAACCTAGACAGGCCTTTAAGAAGAGGATTACAAATTACTCTGTGGCTGTTAAATAACTATTTCCATATCCACCATATTGAAAGGGCATCTTCCAAAGGGCATAGTGAAGCAGCATACTTGCCTGCCCAATGAGACAAAACCTTTGTCAGTTTTTTTTGGGTCATATTCTATTCTCTAATCTCTCTTCATGGAATAATCATACATTTAATGAGCTGAAACAATGTAATTAGGAAATTGGCACCGCCATTCTTTCACTGAGGTATTATAATATGAAAAGTCCTATTAAAAAATCTAATGTTCTCTCTTGCACATTTCCACTCACTTGACATATTTCATCTCCTTTCAATAAATCCCCTCACTGTATTAAAAGGGCAATTAGAGCACCGGGTTAGTGAGCACAGCAAAGATTTACTCCCTCTGACAACTTTTTCTTCCTCTCGTTTCATAAAACAAGCCGTGTGCCCATAAAACTTTAGTTGAACAAACTCGTAGTGCGGTGGCACAAACTGTAATGCCGTGAAGTGTAATTGTGCTCCCATCAGTGTAAGAAAGGTGAACATTAACTCGCTCCCATCAATGAAAAATCTTAGAGTTTAAAGATGTACTGGCTCTCTTGAGCTCATTGGGTCTCACAGTCCATTATGGATCTCACCTTTTACTGCTAAAAAACCTGAAAGGAAACGAGGTTGCCACTCAATCAACATTCCAGACGACCAGTTCTGTTTAGGTTTCTGTGGTTAAACACTTAACAAGTAACTTTTGTTGCAACATTTTTCAACATGTTTGGGTGGGAAGTTATTGACTCATTTTAAATGAGGACATTGTATGAAAAGACAGAGAATAAAGTTAAGTGGATCAATTACTAATTAAACTGCAAGAGAAAAGACCTTAAGACATATTATCGTTGTTGTTATTGTTCAAATGGGAATGTTGTTGTCATTGTTATTGTTCGAATGGGAATGTTGTCATTATTGTTATTGTTCAAATGGGAATGTCGTCGTCGTTGTTATTGCTCAAATGGGAATGTTGTCATCGTCCTTATTGTTCAAATGGGAATGTTGTCATCATCGTTATTGTTTAATTGGGAATGTTGTGACAACATGGGGAAACTGAGCTGCCTTGGCGGAGGTCTGTGCTCTCCGAGTGCTTTCTAGTCTATTCATGTTTTGTTGGGTGAGACGAGAAGAGTGCATTGCAGTAATCTAACCTGGATGTAATGAATGCATGAATGATTGTTTCTAGGTTTTTATAGGAATGATAAGAATGATCTAATTTCAACTCTAACAACACACCTATTAAGCTTGTGTAATGCCACCAAGCTATGTAAAAATCACACACTGGAGTGGCATCATGCTGCTGGTCTGTTCAGTGTCGATGAATGAAGGTGGCACAGACAAGGGTAAATAGGGATTTTAATTCTGCTAGTTTAACCTTTGTGTTGGCTGCAATCAAAAGTTTTCGTTTTGTATTCTAAATCTGTCGTTTAACTTTGTCACTTATTTGCTAAACTTCAAACTCAGCCTACTATTGTCTGACACATTCGGAATCCTTTAAAGGCAAGGCACATTTTCCTCCTCCAGTTCAGTAGACATTCCAGTGTTTGGCAGAGTGGGGCAATTCATTTGTAATGAATGGTATTCATGACCGTGCGTGGACTGACTGCCTCATTTCAGTAAGGATCAATACCGTGTTAAGACGCCACCACCTTTTGCCACGAGCTGACATAAAACCATGCGGCGTAAAGTTGGTTGTAAAAACATTTCCAGAGGCCAGATTTCACTTGTGGGTTACAAGACATCTCTGGAAGTGTGTGAAAAAATACAAAAGTTCATGTTTTACTTATGTCAAGTTTTTCACACTGTGTAAAGTTTGTTCGGCAAGTCTTATTAGATGTTACTCAGATGTTATAAATTTATTGGATTCGGGAAAGTCTACAAATTTGGCCCGAAGTATTACGTTTGCAAACCACATTGTTTAGGCCTCCTCCCACATACAATGACCATTACAAAATCAAGTTTACATCATCATGCTATTCCATCATGTCACATTTTAGAATTCAGCTGTGCCCTGTAACCTGTATGTCAGGATCGTCAGTGACCTTCTCCCTCATCCCTCGTGTTTCCTTTGTTTTCCCCTTTTCTCTAGTGTTCCTGTCTTTCTCTCCCCCCATCTGTGATTGTCTGTGTCTCCAGGGCGTGGCCGCTGTAACCTACTCTCCAGCTCAGTCCGACCTTCTCCCTTTCACCTGTTCGCAAATCATCTCATCAACTCCACCTGTTCTGTGATGCATATAAGCCCCGGCTTCTCATCTAATATCCGTCACATCATCCGTTTAACCCAGTGGTAACAAGTTAGACTCTTCTGATAGTTTTTGGTGATTTTTTTTTTTTAACCTGTTTGCTCGTCTGTGCCTGACTTCATCTCCTATGCTGCAGATCCACTCTTCTCCCTGCCGCTCCCTGAAAGTCCGTCTGTTCTCCGTGAGTTATTCATTCAGTGAAGAAGATTCCCACCTGCCTGTCTGCTCTCAGCTCAGTCTGCCTCTCAGCATTCATTCATACATTTGGAAACTCTGTTACTCAATTATTCCATTAAATATTTTTAAACCTTTATTCTGCACATATGTCTGTTGATAAAGCATCAGTGTCTCAGTTCACCAGTTTGTAAAAAAAAACAAAAAAACACCAATGTCATACCAATAGGTTGATAAGTCATCAGTGACTCACTTCATTTGTTGAGAGAACGGAGTCTTCATCCAGGCTGAGAACGGCATCAGTGAGGATGACGTCGTGGGGGGAAAAACGACTGCTCATCGTCTGGAGAGAGAAAAGTCGAAACCGCAGGCATTATTTACATCACTGTATCAATATGAATGTAAAATGTTAATTATGTTCTTGTGAGGTTGGAGTTCCCATGTGGCAATAAGCATCAATGGTAACTGACCTGTAGTTCTCTTATTATTTTGGGGGCATTTTATGTCTTTATTGGATGGAGATAGACGTGAGATGCCAAATAACGAGGGAGAGAGATCACCAAAATTCTTTAGCAAGTATTTTAGAAAATATATTTACACCCTACAAACATTTTAAAGGTATAGAGTTGGTACAGAGGCATGAAAAATCCAGCTGTGTCTCTATCGATCAAACTGCTGACTTAATAAGTTTCGTGTGACTCTTCATCAATATACTACTTAACAGAAAATGCAGTAGACAATGATCCATTAGCCCAAAGAGGGCTGCTGCTGCTGCTGATATTGACTTGTGATTAAAATGTAAATTATTTAACTATTGAGTAAATAAGGTTCAGCAGCAACCATCTCCTGAAAACATACAAACGGGGCCAAAACTGAATCGGGAACTGTGAATCGATGGTACAGTCACAACACACACACACACACACACACACACACACACACACACACACACACACACACACACACACACACACACACACACACACACACACACACACACACACACACACACACGCACACATGCACACAAAAGACAAATTCAAGCATGCAGTTCCTGTTGGTCTGAGTTCCGGTGCATTCACAATTCAGAGCTCACCTTCGCTTAACTTTGATGGAGGAGATGGGCTTGGCCAGCCAATAGAATAGATGCACTGTTAAGAGAAATAGTCCTATTTCTGGGCTTTATGCAGCACAGAGGGGTAATGTTTCCATACCTTTACTATAACTGATGAATACTGTTTAAAATAAAAATTAGTACGTGACATGAGAGAAAACTGGCTGTAATTATATATTTCCCATGCTTCTGTCTTTGTCAACTAAGTTTTTATATAACCGGAAAGAACATCCATGTTAAGTACTGTCACCGCAGTGAAGTTTAGCAAGGATTCACTGAAATAAAGAATGAATTTACAGCCCCAGGGGAAATATTAAGAGGCTTATTTTAAGTAAGACCACAAATATCTGCAAGGTTAATTTCTGCTTCCATCTCAGCTTAATGAGTCAGTGCAAATTCATCAAGAAATTAAGCATCACATCAAAATGATTATGAAGACAAATCTCCTAAATTCCGTATTTGAGAGTGTCACAGAGGAAAAACTACATTAAATCACTGCTTAAAGTGAGAAAGTGTATTTGCTTTGGATGGATGCCCTGTAACCAGCAGGCAGGTAATTAGTTCAGCCAGGATGATGGGTGTTTATAGTGAAAAAAACAGTCTCAGAATCAGTCATCCTGTACTAATGGTCTGCATGTATGTCAAAGATTTGCATGGGAAAAAGACACATGGACAGTCACACACAGTGCACACTCATTGTCATGGGTCAGTCTTGTAGGCATAGTGTCTTTACATCAAGACTTCACTATGTTTCCCAGGATCCCTTAGGTCAACTTGTCAGATGCAGAAATCGACACACGTTTGCGACTTTAACTCGTTTTTCAATCGTGCACATAAGAGTTGTCCTGAAAACATTTAAGATTCAACTCCACTGGAAGGCTATGCATATGTAATTTAAATAAAAAAAAAATGTAATGCTTGTTCATGAAAGTAAAAAAGACAATGCTAAAATAAATGCTAAATAAATAAAGTTTTACTTACTATGTGTAAGTAAAACAGGCCTATATTCTTTCAGATTGACGATGGATTTAATGACCTTGTGTGATGTGAAAGCTGTTGTTCATACTATAGGCAATTCACTTGCTTTACTGTACCTGCATAATGTTACACAGCAGACAGAGAAAGTTAATGAGTAGCTGCTGAAGAAAAGGGAACTAAAGAGCCACATCATTTTCTGAGGCGCTGGTGGAGAGAAAAAATAGTGCAAAAAGCGCTTTGAAACACAACTCTAAAGGAATGCTAATGTTGCTCTGTGTCTATTGGATGTGTAAATGCAACTTTATGACAATAACAAGCTATAATGAAAAATTAAAAATACTATGTTTTAAAACAAAATGAAAAAACCCCCCAACTTTACAGGTGTGCATGATCAAAAATGTATTTAGTTTTGGTTGTTGTTAAAGAACAATTTGTTCTTGGTTTTGTTTTTGATTTCATTGTGATACAAAAAAATCACCAATGACTGGATGAAGAAAGTCTTTTAGGTCTAATGAAATAATAAATTAAAGGATATTTTGAGGTCAACACATGACCAGCTCTTCTTTCAGCTCTAAATCTGCTCCACTGCCCTTCTGTACAGTCAGGTTTCCACATTACAGCCTACCTGACCTCTGAACTCTTCACTTTTATGCTGTTTTGCTATCATTTAAATGCATAGCTAAGGAGTCGGGATCAATTCTGAAGATTAACGTATCGGTGTGGGGGCAAAGTGATTGATGAAGGTGAGATATAGTCGAAATATTAACAGTGATATTGAGGAGAGTATAGGTCACTCTATTAATAATATTGATTTGTGGGTCACAAATGCTTAGCGAGCAAGATTTCACTAATAGCAAGGCCACGCTCTGAGGAATGTGATTCATGTGATCAACCAGTCACACTCAGTGTGTGTTCAGTGTTCAGTAAGTACACTAAAGGGATTTAAAAACACACAACCGTATGAAAAAAAGAGATAGAAGACAGAAAACATCAAAATTGTGAGCACCATAAATTCGATGGATAAAGGCATTGTGGATATTGCTCACAAAAATCAGTCAAGCGCTATCAATAGGGTGAGATTTATCACAAAACCTGTCTTACCTATAGACGGAAAAAAATAGAGGAAAGGTTTTCTTAGATTTGGCCAAAAAATCAAATAAAGGAGTTTTCAGCGAAACCAGACCCCAAAAGTGTCTCCAAATTAAGGATAAGGTTAAAGCTGCCCTGCAAAGGATAAAGTGGTCATAGAAAATGGATGGATGGATATTTTATGAAAAGTTGCATTTGGAAAACAGTACATGCAGTCCATCAATGAGTAAAAGCTCACTGATGGACTGCATCCCCTCAGTATTTCAGAGCACATGCACTCATAACTATCAGCAAATTGTTCTGCTGCTGCACTCTGTTGGGGTGAATCACAAACTTTCAGTGTGTGTGTGTGTGTGTAGTTATTATAGTGGGAATAAATACAGCAAGTGCTTGAAAGGACACACTGTTAAAAGCATCACTCTGGAGTGTATGAAAAAATACCGCATGACAAATTATAGGACCTTAGACTCAGACAATGACACACGCATGCATATTGTCTCTGTGCAACGTTTTACTTCTCACCAGTGGAAACATTGCTCTTGTGTTTCGGTGGCGCACATTTACATGAACACAAACACACGCAATTAGCATCAGGATTAGAAAGGGAGATGTTGCCTTGTGTGTGTCAGGGGTCAGTGAGTGGAAATGTGATAGAGTGGATTTTTAGGAAGAAGCAAAAGTGTTTAAATTGGTTTGAAAATGAGTAGAATAAAAAAGTGCAAATTTTTGTCCCTCTTGATGAAATATCCTTTGACTGCTGTTAGTTCACGCGTGCATGTACGTGAAGACATGGATATAACCCAGTAATATAGCAAATGAGAACTATCAATACAGAGTCACACTCCCAGCTTCACTCTAATAGCTGAAAATGCTGCTTAACTAAACCATCAGGAGTATATTTAAATCTGAAATAGCATATCAGTGGTGGAATGTAACTACGTCTGCTTCCCTACATGTCAGAGTAATGTAATAAAAAAACAAAAACAAAGAGACATTGCTGCTCTAAACGTCTCACATGGTTTGATTAAAATGTGCAGTCCAACACCCAAAATGCAAATATTTCAAAGATTAGAACAATTGATTGTTTCATGACCCCTTAAGCATTCAGGGGATAGAGTGATGACTTTTTCATTAAACGTTTGTGCTGCACCTGTTAAATCATGTGGTGCATCAGTAAACAGTGGTCAATGAAACCACTTCCCAATACACTCACGCGTGTTTTTTAAATTTTAAATTTTAAATTTTTATTTTTAATGGACTGATTTTGGGGGGAAAAATTGAACAAAACCTTAAAAAACGTACACATTTCTGATGAAAATTCAAGAAAAGGTTTGGCGGAGGCAGCATTAGAGATGAGTAACATCTTCAATTGCAATGCACATTTATGATTATCTCATATCTCCTGTTACCATGTCAAATCTTTCATTCCATCAGAAATACATCACAACTTTGATTTCGGTAATATAGAGGACTCCAAACCGCAAGTGCCGAGGCGTTTGTAGGCAGACAACATAATAAAAAGACAAAGTATTTCTGAGCATTCCTTGCAGCACACAATCAAACATGCTCAACAGACTGGACACTTACAAGCAGGTTAAGGCTAATTTAAAGTGACAGTTAAAAGTTAGACACTGACTGATAAATTTCAGCCTCGATGAGCCTTAATAAGGATCCACTCTTGTGTTTCTTTGGGTTTTAATACAACACCAGGGTCGGAACAGCTGGTGTTCTCAAGGGTATTTGCTTAATTTACTGAATCATTTATCATGAAGTGAAGCTGTGAATGCTGCAGAATTCCTCCTGGGAGTTATTTCAAAACTCTTTTATGCATATGACGGGATCATTTTAGCTTTGTTTGATGTTTTTAAATGAATGTTATGGTTAAATTATATTATGTTTATGTGTTGGAGAATTTATCTGATCATAGCTTTATTCGTTTCAAATTATAGGAATCTTATATATCTTATCTATATATAGAATCTTTCATCGCCGTGGAATTGTACAAATGAGTCACAGGCATTATTTCCAGCACCTGTTTACTTATGATTGTTGTATAGACACCTTTATTATTACTTTCAAGGACGTTTTATCATCAAGCAACAAAGCTTCATCCATTTAAAGTCCAGTTTCATGGTAGCATTACAGACGTGTGGAGGGACGTACAGTATGGAGGCGTTTTTGTTTTAGTCTTATGATCCTGCAGATATTTGTCCTCAGAAAACATGAAAAGATTATGACTAGAATTAAAAACTGGGACGTTCCCCCTGTTCTTACTTTCTTGTGCTATCAAATTTAGGTTTGTGGTATCTAGAAAACAAAAGCTAAATCGCTGGTGTTTTAATTTCTGGTGTAGAAAAGCAAGAAAAGAGCCAAAGAATTTGAGTGAATGTCTTTTATGCAGGGGAGATAAATGTCTTCACTGCTAAGCAACAAAGTATCCTTTAATATATAATGGATGCAAGCAAACAGCAGCTGTTACCTTGGTCTGTCCTTCAATGACAGTGAGAGGCACGCTGGTAGAGGGCCATTTGTTCCTAGGAGGTAAAGGCTTGTTGCAGTTCCATAAAACCACAATCTGTAGAGGAGAAGCACATGGAGATGACTCATATTACATAAGCACCGACGTCATTATACAGTAGTTTCTGCTGCAAGGTTTTTAAAACAGTTGATTACTTTCAAAAGTGAAGTGCACTCAAGGGACTTAAAAATGCACTATTCATTTTTTTTTTTGACCCAATCTGAGAAAATATTTTCTTTTTTGTAAAATTAGTTGTACATCTATATGTAGGGCAGGTTTTGTGATAATTCTCAACATACATGGTTTGGTCACACTTGCCGGGCTTGTGTGTGCGCCCAGATTTTGGAGGGAAATGACGTCATAGTTCTGGACTGGCCAGTGATGAGCCTCGACCTAATCCCCTGAGCGAGGGAGTGCTACAGTGTGAACATACCCATAGAGTCAATCCCATCCCACAGGATGACATCATCATTCATGAGGAGGTGGACTCCTGCTCTGAGTCAATGCTAACGGGAAATGCGCTAAATACTGATCGTGTGAAATGATGTATACTCCAGTTGTGTCACCTAAGACATTTATGGTGCTTACGTTTTTGGTGTCTTCTTTGTTTAGTTACTGATTCAAATACGATAATCACTAAAAGTTAATAATACACAATGCTGTCTTCATATACGACATAAACTAACCAAAACGAATTTGCAAATAAACATGGTGGTGCGTCTTTAAATTCCTTGAATGTATAAAAATCACAGTGAGATAAAAGACACAGTTGTCACCTGTGCACAGAACTTCGACTTGGCTACAGCGATGATGAGCTTCACCACAGGGGAGATCTGGGACTGTAGAGGAGTAACCGTATGGATCACAGCTGTGAACTGCTGTGAGGGGCTCTTACCTGGACACAAACATAACACAAATACATGTGATTCAGAAACAGTTGTCATGGGTAAACTGGTGTTAACACAGATTTGTGCAGATGTAGCTCTCCTTAAAGCTCCATCATGGTTATCTGGACACAGGTAGCTAAGTGCTTCACCCTTCATCGATCATTCTGACGGTATATATATACCCCTGGTCCCCATGACTGGGCATGAGTAAATAAGTCTAATCCAGGAGTGTCTTTGAGTCTTTGAGTGTCACTTTTAGTGGGTTGTGAACGATGCTGATTTATTCCTGTAAAGGAGTAATTGTATTTTCTTACAACCTCACAATAAAACAGCTGTTGTTAGCGACTTTTTTTTTGTTGGTGTATTTTATTGAGGCAAACAAATGAACCAAAAAGCACAAAGAGAGAAATTATGAAGCGGGACCAAACTTTGGATGACTACCTTCGATAAATGGTCCCCAGCATGCGGCGCAATGGGTAAATGGGGTTGAGGAAATTGATTGCCTCTGTGGCAGCCTATGCCAAAGAAATATATCAATATTATAAAGCACCAGCTTCTATGGTTGGATTTTATTTTCTGAATACATTTTCTATTCCATAATTTAGGAATGAATACACTGTCTTTAAAGAGAAAACCATACACTCCAATACTAAAGTCATATATAATTAAGTTTTCATTGAGTTTATATGAACATTAAAATATTGATTCTAGTCAGAATAAGGCAACACATTGACTATAATACCAATGATAGTGTAAACAGTATCATGTCCATGATTGGTGTAAAAATAATGTGATTAGCACACAGTCATTGAATTTAGTGTATCTTTATTACATGCTGAGTGAGTGATGATGGTGATTTTACTTCTGATTTATGTGGATTAAGGATATCAAGAAAATTAAACTAAACCGTGCATCTATTTGTTCAAGCTAATTAGGTGACAATTTCATGTATTTTTTTTTACTCTTTGCATCAGACCAAATGCATGGAGAACATTCACCATAACACTGCCATACAAAGCCAAAGTGCAGTATCTACAAAAACTGCAAACTGAGAAAACAGCTTTTTTCTGTGTTTTTTTTTCTTTATGAATAAAAATCCCAATATCTGCAGACGGCAGTAGAACCCTGACTCAAACTGATGAGTGAACCAAAACAGTTAAATATGTGGGCTGTAAAAGCCAAAACAATGAGCTGAAAGACACCAAATCCCTCCACAGTCAGGATGATGCTTTTCTGCAGGTTTGACAAAACAACACATCTTTATACAAACTACCAGATGAAAGTTACATTACCATATGTGACAATCTAAAAATATGCAATATGGTAACATACATGGACATACGCACTATTCACAACGACTTCAGAAGACCAGGACTACAGGGATGTGGCAGGCCAAGTGTTGGGTGGTTATGGGAATAGGGGAATACACATCCTCATGGATAAGTGGAGCCAGAGTGCTCTTTAGTGTTGCTCTATCCATCTCTCTGACACCGGGCCCCCTGACCAGCCATCTCAGGTGGGCTTAGAGGTATTTATGGAAACATAAGGTCTGCCCTTGTGGGGATCACTGAAATAAGCTCAGTCCTTCTGTTTCATTTCTTCTCTTAGGAAAGAGTTATGCCACTATGATTTTTATTGAATTTGATTTTTTTTTTTTTTTTTACTACAGTTTTTGCAGACAAATTGCTCTACTGATTAGGACAAGGTGGTTTTGATGTAATACATAAATGTGGATAAAACAGCTGATGCTAGAACTTGAGCCTTTAGTGCGGTTCTAACAAAATATTGCATGTTAAAAGTTTAGGATCAGGCTGTAAATAGTGGGCTGTTCTTTTAGAACTCTTCCTTACAAAAAGTCTCAAGCCTATACTGTATATGTAAAGGTGCTCAGTCAAAGGCAGATGAACCCGCTTGAGGACGTTTTGCCATCTGAAAAGCTTCTTCAGTTCAAACTGGGTCGATTGACATTTGATCTGCATTTAACACCTTGAGAGGGGTTGAGGTCACATGTGGGTGATTAGAGGAGCTGTGAGGGCCACGTGAATCAATGTGTGAATGGGTCATAGAAACCATACCTGAGATCAATGTGTTGCTGCACAGGTGATCTCAATACGTAATGGGGCACCTCGATTCTTGGAGGTGTAGCCCAGCGAAAAAACTTTGCAGAAGAAAAGAGATGAGCAGTACGATCAAGACATAAACCTGCTTTACCCATTGGTTAATAATACAACAAGAGAAAGCTACATACTTATTCCTAAGATTTGGAATCATGTGTTTATCATCAGTAGTTGATGAGTTTTCAACAATTACAACAATTAAAACACATTGTGCCCCTTCAATAATGTTAAAGAAGGCCCCATCTTGCTATGTTGAGGAAAGTGAAACAGTGAAGAAACTGCATCCATTAGTGGATCTGCCTCAAAATTGACTCAACCCTTCCTTGGCCCAAGATCCACCCAAACACTAAATTTCATTAAAATCTATTGACAGTTATGTGAGCTATTTTAAGGACGAATAAAGAAACAAACAAGAGTGACAACATAACCATGTCCATGTGTTTTGTAACAGACAGCACACTAATTAATGTAGTAGGCCTTGTTTGCAGTCCTCAGCAAGCAAAACAAAATGTACAGAAATATTCAGCTATGGCCTTGGCTGTGTTATAGTCTAACCAGTGGACTTTTAAAACATGTTGTTGTGAATTTGCATTATTATAAAGGCATTGCATTATTTGTGTTTAGGTGAATTGAAATTGACATAAACAGAGAACTGCCATGGATATCATAAGAGAGAGATGGAAAGAGGAACACAGAAAAATGAAACTGTGAACCAAAAATATATTTAAAAAAATGTGTTGATCTAATTTTGAGTATTCCTCCCAAATGATCTTAATTATTTTTTTCCAAAGAAAAATTGAGCTATGTTCTTTTTTTTTAAATTTTTTTTTTTTTTTTACAAATCTAATGAAAATGACACAAAGGATTGCTTCTGAGAAGTAACAGCACACTTGCCCCAAATGTGCAACTCATTCTGATGTTTTTGCACCGTGCAAAGGTTGTGATATTTGTGTCAGCAACTGCTAGAAGTTAAAGTAGAAAAAAAAAGTCAAAGCAGATATTTTAAATCAGATTTCATTGCTTCAAATGGAGAGACATATTGCATATATAATGCATCTAATTTTGTACCAACCAAATATACTGTCAAATGCCATGTTAATGCACCCATTTCAAAAGGAAACACGTTGGAAAGCTGACAAATACATACACAGTTTAAAGTAGTAATACAGCCCACACAACCACACAACTTTCCACCAAAGATGTAGCTTCAGCCATAAAGTCGGGATATTCTTACAGCTCCTAAGGCTACTGTGTAGGAGCAATAAATCAAACTTTTTCAAACTACCAGGCAGAAGTTGAAACTGCTTTGCCATCAAAAGTTATGGAAAGGTAGCAAAGTGAGACCATCATATTCATGGCACTGACGACAGGTTATTGTAGGAGGTGGCAGCAGCTAAAACAGGGATTTACTGCGGTGACATGAATTAAATGTTCCTTCTATCCTTCGATTCCTTCCCCTTCTTTCTTCCTTTTGACCCCTTGTGTCCACAAATCCTCGGAAAGAGACAAACATCAATCTAAGTTACAGCCTTAGTCTGCGGAGAATCATTCCGGTCCAGCCCTGCTCCAGTCTGCTTTCCATACCTCCACACACCCATATCCACAATCCACTTTCTCTTCATTCATCGCATGCAGCTTTAAGTCACTCCTTCAACGGCAGTCTTGCAACATATAGTGTGTGTGTATATATATCTATATTTAAAATTTAATCGAGTTAATCAGGCTGTGATTAATCACGATTAATCACAAATTAAAAATTGTGTGTGTGTGTATATATATATATGTATATAATTATATTTACTTGTACTTTTATATTCAGTACTTTTAGGGGGAGTTAAGAGAAATGCATGATAAATTGGTAATATGGATTATAATGTTTCTACTTACTAACGTCTCCCCTTAGTTTTTATGATGTCTTAATTTGACACAGAATTGGCTCAGTGATGAGTCTCAGGGAGTGCTTGTCGTGAAGTGACCATTATATTAATTGCATGTGTCAGGAGGATGGGGATATCACCGTACCTGCGTGTCTCTAACTTTGCCAGCCTGTCATATTCAGCTGACGTTAGCGTTGGCTAAAGGGCAGTTGTGCTTCTGCTGGGTCGAGAGTTGAATTCCATCGCATGTGTACAGTACATCCCACGGGTGACTTGAGTGACTCCTCTTCTTGACCACGAGAGGCTTGTTGAACTTTCTGCTCTGCTGTGTTTGCAGGACTGTGTTTGAAATGCCTGACTATTTTACTGCTCTTGGCTAAAACACACGCGAAAGCCACTGTGGTATGGATGGAAACAGTGATTACCCTCTGAATGAGCAGTACACAGGGCATCTGCTCCAGTGGTAGACTCCTTGCTGCTCATATTGCAAGTGCTATCGAAGATACTTCACACTTGTGGAAAGGCAGTTCCTCGCTGCAATATGTGCACACAACTTTGGTGTTATCTACACTTCCATGTGGAAGCTTTGTAAAGCGAAACCTGCTGTCACACACACCCGGGGGACATGACCCACCCTACTCTGCCTCTGATTGGCTGGTACTTGTTGCCTTGGTGAATTTGGGTTGGTTAGGTTTTTGCCACGAGGAGTGATGATTGGTTAGGGTCAGGGTATGAGGTACACTGGAGCTATGAGAGGAAATTAGACTTGGTGATTTGATTAATTTGCCTTAAAAAAGGGCAGATTTTTAACTAATTTAATTAATCTTCCAGATTGATCCCGAGTATTAATGCATTAATTTTGACAGCCCTAATATATAGTATTAAAAAAATCTCTGTTTCACTTCACAACCAGCAACCAGCAACCAGGCCCTGGTCCAACTGTGGCTGATATGTCTCCTTGGGACAAAGTTTAGGTGCTGGTATAGCATCTGCACCCCACAGCATTTATCTGAATGGTGCTGATTTACACACCACAGTTTCTGGTGGTGAGAGCGAGTGGAGGAGAGTGAGAATAATAATGAGAACACTGTGAAAAAGCAATTTAAGAAAGAGCATCTCGGTGAACTTCAGAGGGTAGGTGAGACAAAAGCTAAATGTTATAATATTTGTAATCGTAGTAGTGCAGTATTATGCAGAAAACCGGCCAACACACCTTAAAGTAGGTCCTTTCTAATATAATTGTCTAGTTTTATGGTGGCACTACTTTAATCTGAATTATCTCTATTGAAGAAATGCACACATTGATACAACTGGGATGATGCTTTGTGGAGTAAATTCTGACAGTCAAAGGTAAGACAGCATGTATTGCAAAGATGCTATAAAAAGAATCTTATCATCTATTTCTATAATACAAAGTACGCCCATTTTCTCAGTTACACCAATGAAAATGCCTGAGGTCGTTTATTGGAATGGATCTACTTCTGGCAAAAAATTAATAATTTAGTTTAGTTTAGTTTAGTAGTTGCTCTCCCACTTATCCCACCACGCCCACTGCTTACCCACATTACCCATGCTTTACGTTTTGGGACATAATTTGGGGGAGCTTTGGGGGATGCAAAAAAATAAGCATAATGATGCCAGGGAGTCAGTTTTTTAGCTGTGGGCTACAACTTGAGCCCTATGTGGTTTAGTTTGTATTCGTTTTAAACACATTGGCACGATTAAATGTATACAAAATTAGCTGCTAGCAATTTCTGTTTGCAGAGTATTCACAAATGTGCAGATGACGATATTTGCATGCTGTGATTAATATGATTTCTGAGGGAATTAATGAGCATTTATTTGAGCCAAATTAAAATATTTGTATCATATCTATGTGTTAACTATCTGTTATGACTCTGAAGAGTACTACTTGTGATGCTGATAGCAGCAATAGGGCACTAAGGGTTTTAAAAGAACCTACAGTAATTGCCTCCATGAGCTTTGTATCATATCCACTGTTGCAATTTTAACTGTTGGTCTTGTTGATAAATAAGGAAAAATCATACTTGGACAAAAGTTGACCGCAGCATCAAAACTCTTAATTTGACGACATCAACACTTACCCAGACTGGCATAGTAAAAAGGGAACTGGGCAGGGTCAGTGGAGTACTGGGGGAGTGCATAGAGACCACCAGGAAGGGAATTCCACAACAACTGGTTTCTGGACACATGGGACTCCACACGGTCCTGGATGATCTGGATGAAAGAGACAGAGGAAGCAAAAAGAAGAGATGGAGAGGAAAAAGTGAGGGGAAAAACAATTAAACAAAAAAGATATCATGTCCAAAGGAAACCATATATCTACAAATTAGGAAATTAGGGTTTTAAAACCACTGTTAAACTTAAAAATGTGTCACAAAGCTGAACACAACACTGTTTTGTTGGAAATGTTTTCACAGGACAGTGATGACCGAACTATTCTTAATTGATTTTAAGGCCAATTTAGGAATGAATTGGAATGGAAAATGTATTGTATCACGATTAAGCTCCTATTTTCAACAGTTGTGTCTGATTTAGAGTCAATAATTTGGTCGTATGAGCATCAGGACACACCAGGCTCTATCTTTTGCCTGGTGTGCAGGTAGCACAAGCGTCAGTCTTAATGTCGGACCGATGCAGTTGTCATTTTCCTGCCGTCCATGTTGTTTGGTTGGTCTTAAAATGAGGTGCGGTCACCCACCTCTCAGATTTCGAGAATCGCACCTGATTGCACATTTCATTGCACCTCTACCGATGCCTGAGGATTCATTAAGAGAATATCGGCTTTATACTCCAAACAATTTCACTGTGATCATGGGCCGTGTGTGCACTTTAGGTCGTTTAAATATGGTGCATCATATCGACTCGTTCAAATGAACACAGAGACCTCCTTTACACCACGCCTTACTCCAGACATGCACTAATATTTTAAAATAGAACTAGGCAGCTGTTTGGATGCAGCTGGTGGTTGGAGAACTCTCTAAAAGAGGACTGACTCCAGAGGACAGACCTGAGATCTTTGAACTGCTTCACCTGGGACGTCAGCTTGCTCCCAACATGAGGAGTCCATTAGCTATTTAGCTAATATTATCCATTTGGCTTGTTACCAAAGGTCAGCCAGGTTGCAGAGTGTTGTGAGTCTTTAGGGGCTTTTAGAGGAAGGCGAATGTCAACCTGAATCCGAAGTTGTCATTTGTCTTCCTCTAACATAGGATATCATTTGTTATACTCAGGTGTCACTATTAATTTGAAATTATGAAGTGATTTAAAAGCTTTAAGATATGAAGCTTCATTAAGGACTCAGTGGTGACAATATTCAGCTAATATACTGACATTAAATCACAACACACGGTAAAAGCAGTGGTGTATGGCGGCATGGTGGTGTAGTGGGTAGCACCACAATGGGTTCAAATCCACCTGAGCGACTTTTTTTTGTTTTTCTTTTAGAATTTGAATCCTCTCCCCACGTCTGTGTTGCGCAGCAGGAAATGGACACACTCACCTGAAAGTACCCCAGACTTGCACTTGAGTGAATGTGCATACACAGATTTCACATGTCATGGCAGGAAAGAAAGACTGACACACAGAGACAGCATTTATATTCCATTATCATGGAAGAAAGGCGGTGAGTGACACTGGCTGAGGGATAATCACGGCTGCTTCACCGGATCCTGAATGACAAGCTTTAGTGGGATTGAGCAAATAAAAAAAAAAATTTAAAAAATGTCTTTCTCATGAGAGAATCACAACCACCAGTTCTGTTTTATTCATTTTTCCTCTCTCATTTCATTTTCTCTCCACTTACTCTCCACACACACACAGGCAATGAATTCAGGTCCCCATCTGACAAACCCCAGCAGACTTTCTAAAGCTGTGATGGCTTTATTTACTGAGTGTTACAGGAGTGTTTTTACGCGATGGAAGCATGCTATATTGAATGAGTATGAAATATCAATGAAAGTATACTAGTGTTGAATATGGTATTTTCCAGGTTCATCACTTGAATGTTTGTTTTATAGCCAATAGAGTGACTAGAATTACATTTATACTACTAACTGGGAAAAAAAACTTCCTGAGTTTTGTACAGATTGTATTAGAATAGTTTGGTTTAGCCTCTGGATTATTATCTGCAAACTTCTAAATTAGAGGACAGAATGGGTTGAAAATGTGCATCATGATACAATACATACATTATCAGAAACATATGCTAACATATAATTTTCATATATGTTCATATGCAACTCAATTAGAAGCAGCTTGAAATATGAGCAGTTTATTAAACCTTGTTTATATTTTTAACATTGTGTCAGCCTATATTTTGGATCCTATTTTTGCACCCTTATTGATATTCTGTATTTTGCACTCTTTATATTTAAAATCTTCCATGTTACTGCAAGTGTTGCACACCAGTTTCACTCTGGATAAAATACATTTCTATACTATTGCAGAGTGATGTAAAACTGGTGAGATACATAGCAGCTTTTAAATGAAGTATGCCACTGACTTAAAAAACAACAACTTTATGTTTAATCTGTCATTCTAAATCATTCATGCAATTTTAATTTATTGTTTGGTTGAACCACAAACTATAGGGGATTCAAAGTAACAAAAAATACCTGTTCTTTTTAAAAAAAATATTGGATGTCTGCCTCCAGTTTTTTTTATTGGAAAGTTGGTGTCCAAGAACACAGATGCCCCTGCTTGGTAGTTATAGCCAGCACACAGACGCACACACACACACACACACACACACACACACACTCACACACACACACACACACACACACACACACACACTCACACACACACACACACACACACACACACACACACACACACACACACACACACACACACACACACACACACACACACACACACACACAGACACACACCTCCTGACACCGACTGTCAGGCTCGCAGTATGTGGGACACTACAGTTATCAACAACGCCTCATTGCCTCCATTTAGCCTGGTGGCATGCTGGCTTTGAGTTTTTAGCACATCTGGGCTACAGTCTAATTTCATACCCTGCTAGCGCTGAGCATGTGGTGGTGTCACCAAGGTCTTATTTTCACTCCGTTTTACAAAAATGATTCTATTCCAGAAATGTCTGCACTATTACAAAAAGGTGAGCCACGTCATCTAGACATTGGAGAATGGTCTGTTCTGTCAATTCTCAATATGAACACATTCTGGATAAATAGAAGGTTTTATGCAAATGTGAGTTCCTTGCTAGGACGATGCATGTTCTACATTCCCATCACATTAATTCACTTAAATGTTTGAAAGCTTCAAGTAAAGGAAAATCCTTGTAGTGATTTCAGCTTCAATTCAACTTTATCTTTGCATTGCGTATCGGTACAACTTAAGCATTGACTGTTATGTGTCTAAAAATAGACTAATTAGCTCATCTGAATCAGCTGTGTCTCCAATTACCAGTAAGGCCATGGTGACAGCAACTGGTACTGGTCAATTTGGCTCAGAGAGTGAGAACAAAGCAGAGTCTGGTCTCTGAACAAATGAGGCTCTGAAGGAAAATGTGGGTCATATCGTTAAAATGACTTCACTATGACCATCCAAAGGAGCTGCTGAGCAAATCCATATATAATCATTGGATTAAGTTAAAAAATGTCAACTTTGCAACTAGTTTAAAAACTAGAACTCTCTAAATCTTCCCTGTCATTTATATATAATGGGACCTCATGGGGCAGTTTGTTGCTACTCCAGGTGCTCCAGGTCATCAGAAGCCAAAATTATAAGTCTGTTAGCTTCATCAATAGTATGAATAGAGCCAGCACCAATTTTCCTATATTTATGTGTAAAATTATGCACATGGAGTGACACTCTTTAGATTCAGTGCAATTTATTTAGAACATTTTTGAATATTTTTCCAGCTCTACTTTTCTCCACCATTTCTGGAAAGTTCATGAATGTAAACCTCTGTGTGTAAAAAACCTATGAATGATATGGAAAAAGTTGATTCATCCTGAGAAAGTTCAAGGTTTTGTGAACATTTTGAAGTTTGAATGGAATTTCTAGCTGAAAGTATGAACACATAGTGAATCGTTGAAAAACTGAAAATGTTGCTGTTTTTGGTATTTGGTCCATTTTCAATGGGGAATATTCGCTGAAAAATGCTGAATATGTATGAAAGTATGTATGAAATGAAATTATTACATTTCTAAATAGCAAAAGGCACCACTCCCGCACATCGGTGCCGTGTTAGCCGAGTTTCATGAAGAAATATTGATCCGATTATTGAGTTATGCTTCAGACAAAGAAAAAAGAATAAGAAAAGTCAAACCGAGAGTGATAGCTCTATCTCACCCCCACATTATATATGGATAATAACAATAATAATTTCACATTGTGGTAAATGTGGTGATGATTGTAAACAAAAATGTGCAAAAATCATAGTGATTGCACCGATGGTGGTAATAAAAGAGGATTATAATGTTCTGTCTGTTTTCAAAGATACCATGGGGAGCAACCAGTCCCTGAGGTCTAAATCAAGCCTGTGAGAAAGTTAACCAACAACAACGCAGGATGAAATGAGAGGAGGAAGGCTCTTATATGCCAGTGAGACGAGTCCATCTTCTACACTCAAGCAAGAGAGGTCATTTAATGAGCCAGCCTGCAGCTCTCTAGTCAGGCATTTACACCCACACACACACATTGTGCAGTCTCCGTAACCTAAGGGCTGCCAGACAATGCAGACCTCCTTCACATTTGACACTTCACACTTTCTCATGCTCGTAATGTCCTTCGGCATCAAAATGCTTGTTTTCAGTCTTTATATCAAAATCAATGTAACTTTTTCTTCGTCGAAGTTTGCCAGATTTCTGAGTGCATCAGTTTCCTCCATCCGAATGTTTTCCAGAGTCGTTGTAATTCTATAAATATTCATTTAAGATGATAAAACAATATATTTTGCCCTTCCTTAAAGTGAATGTTGATGAAACGACCAAATTCTTCTATTCTATTTAATGCTGCTGCCTCTCTTTCCTTGTACTGCTGTGTCAAACTGAATTTCCCCCATAGGGGATCAATAGAGGTACATCTTATCTTACCTCTTAAAGTTTTTCACTTCACACGATCGTATAACCATTAAGCTTTTCTTACGGTGTTGAAAAGCAACATATAGCTGTGATTGCGCAGTTTTTGAAGATTCAGTGCTGGTTCCAGGACAATCATATCCCTGTTGTATGTGATGAACTGCGGTGTCTGTGTGGATACTTAGTAAAATGCAAATCCATAATAATATACTGACTATGAATGTTTTCTCTGATTAATTATCATTTTCCGTGTTGAAAACATGCTATTGTTGTTGTTAGCATGATTGTGTGTTATCCACTGTCCACCGTCAATCGAATGATGACTATGGATTAGTTGAGCAGTCAGAGGCTGTGTCTTGACTGGGCAAGTTGCAGTATTGATCTCAAATGCATTACTCAGTGGAAAAAAACATAAAACCCTACAAAAAAGAAAAGAAAAATATCTTGGATCTGAAAGTATGACAACGTTGGTCGTTATCTGCTGGATGTGTAAATGACAAACTGCCAGCATATTTGCCTTACCAAATTTAAAATGAGGTAATATACCAATAACTTTCTATTCTGCCTGCAAGTAGTCCAAAAAAAAAAATGAAAAAAAAAATGAAAAAAATCCAATTATGCTGCTTTGACCATCACCATTTCTAGATTATATTGTTTTTGTCTTTAATGTGAATGTGTGTAAGTATGTAAAGTTTTAGGCTGAGGTAGATTCATGTTGTAGAAGCAAAAGTAACACTGACCTAAAAATACATTCCACGAAAAAGCTATTGTTGAAGTGCCCCTGAGCAAGACAAATAACCCCCAGTTGCCTCAGTGGAGCTACATCTTGTTGTTAATGTTAGAAGACACATTTTCATTCATTTTCTGAGCTGCCTCTGGGTAAAAATGTGTGAATATGAAGCACAGCTGGAAAAGAGGGGTGCACATTCAGTTCACCGCTTTTTGGATGAAAAAGGTAAAAAAAACAAAACAACAACTGACAACTACAGTAAGATTTCTTGCAAAAGTTTATCTTTGGGTGGTGAGAACCAGATGTAACAGTTTGGGTTATTTAATGAAGCTTTCCTGACGTAAATAAATCCAAACAATGATATTTTTTTCCCCCTCACCTCCAGGGTAGTTAAGACTATTTTGGCTACAGACGAAAAGTAGGCATCCCAGAGGAACTGAGTCTGCTGGCGGAGAGCCAGGATCCTGTCATGGCCCACAGACCGGGTAATGGAGGGAACCTGGAGGAAGAGGACAGGAAGAAAAGCAAGAGGACAAAAAATGACAGAGAGACAGATTGAGTTAGATCTTAAACAACATTTACTGAGGGGATGAGAGTCATAAGTATGGGTGTGTGGAGCAAAAAGGAAACCAGGTAGACAGGTGGAGGAAGCATTCTGTAAGTGATTCTGTGGACATGCAGAATAGATTGGAGGAAATTCTTCCTTTGCCTCAATACTCTTCTACTCCCACATCTTATTCTGTCCATCAACTTGCCTGAACCACCGACTGTCCATCTATAACTTCTGGTCTATAACGAATACTGTTAAGTGCCCTCAAGAAAAGAGCATTGAAAGGTTCAAATCAATCTCTTCTCTTCTACTCTCCAACTTCTTACCCATCATTTTACCTCTTTAAACAGGCTGTCAGGGAGAGGCAGTAGAGGGGTAAAATCGAGGGAGATGAGGATCCTGGCAACCTGACGAGGGAGCTAAACATCTTGACGTGCACATGAAGACGCTCACTATGGAGAAAAACAAACTACCTCTTTGATGAGGTCAGACGTAACCTGAGCTGCACCGCTAGGAGTGAAAACGAAGCTGGAAGGGGGAATAAGCAGCCAATGCTCCAGAGGAGCCTGAAAGAGGTGGTGTATTTGGAGCGAGGGACCCTGTGGTGTTCCAACGTCTCTTCACTGAAAGTTATAGTGCCAACCCATCGAGAACGGCCAATGTTAAAGCCGCCGCGGTCCACGAGAGAGAGGGTGACTGATGGTGCTGAAATGTATTTGTTGAGAACTACAGAGCTGAAACACTGGTTGTGATCCAGAGGAAGGTTGGAAACCATGAATCATATAGAGTCTTAAGTTGTTTGGCTCCATCTCCCTCTGGTTTCACACCAGGAAATACTTAGTTAAAAAGATGACAGCCTTGACAGCACAAAGAGGGAGAGAGAAGAGGGAGAAAAGAGAGAGAGAGAGAGAGAGAGAATGGACAGGCCACATACCACATATGTATAGTTACATTGCCATGACGGCTAATGTTTTGCCCACATTCACTGCAGTGGACTCCACCTTTTGCATCATCTTTATTCAGTTTGCTTTATTTAAGATTAGATTATATCTAATTTTCTAGCTACCTGTACATAAAATGTGCAGATTAAAACTGATAACTGTTTAAATAAGAAAAACATAACCATATGAACCCTTGTGTAGTCTTTACATTCTGCATACTCTCCTTGTCCTAAGGGTAAAAAAATGACCCACCTTCACTTAAACCCCTAAAGTTAAGCAGCTTAATTGAATCTATGTTGCATGAAGAAAAATCAGTCATAATTGTTGTCTTTACTAAAGTAGATGTTTATTATTGATGTTATTATTGCTTATGGTACTGCATAGGTGTAAACATTATTATTTTAGTAAGGGTTAAACCGTATTTAAAACCAATGGGCATTTCAAGAACAGAATGTTTGCTTAGAACTCTGCCCCAAACTTCAGTGAAGTTAATTTTTCACCTCTTTTGTGACGAAGAAGTGCAGAATAATCTTATAGCTTAGTTTTGTTTGCGAAGAAAGAAAACCTCACATTCACCTCTCACTCTGAAGTCACACTTTAAGATGTTTTAGCACTGCTGGCGTCACTGGGATCAGTCGAGCCAGATTTAATTGTTCAGCTCTCTGAGGTGGAAGGTAAACAACACCAATCAAAATACAGCTCAATTTTCTTCCTCTTAATTGACTCAAATGCTGTTTATGTTTCTCAGCAGGGGAACTGTGGGTATTTTGTGTGTGTGTGTGTGTTTGTGTATCTGGGTGTCTGTGTATGTCTCCTCTCCACAGGGGGAATGGAAACTAGATATCAAACAGCCATGCATTGCAGTTCTCAGTGATGTAATTGAAAGTAATGAGATTCAACTCTCTCAGCAGGTGTTTGAGCTCGGATGTGTTGTACAGTGAGGCTTTGTGTGTGACAAAGTGGGCAAGCATCCAGAATCACTTTCCCGATCTGACACGCTTTAGTTTATCACTGTATGTTTATGATGCTATACATATGCAGTCATTTGGACAAAATAATTAAATATCATATGGTTACTTTAAGGCATTTAACTCCTTCTTTTTGGTTTTAAGCTGATTGTCCAATCCAGTCCATCTTCCTTTACACAAGCTGATAGCATTTCTGTTACATATAAATATGTGTAAATGGTAAAATACGAGTTTAAAATGAGGGGTTGAACATTTTTGCAAGGCACTGTTTGTATGTCACATTCTCATTAAAGGGGCTGAGCCCCCCTAAAGGTGTGATCCTAGAATCGCCCCTGATTGTCGATGAGAAAATCCCAGTTATAGCCTTCTAATTATTTTCAAGTTTTCTTTCTCTTTCAATTTTTTTTTTTTAATACTTGTGCTGCGGAAACACCCAAATTTTCCTCCTACGAATTTATCTAATTTAAAATCCATCCATCCATCGATTCAACCACCCATCCTTTCATCACTTTATTTTGGTACCTGTAACAGGAGTCTCTCATCTCCGATGATGGCGGCTTTCCTCCAGTTAATCACTTCAGAGAAGGGAAGCTCCCAGCCATTACTCAGAATGACCGGGATACAAGCTGCCTGTTAAACAGAAGAGAGAGAAAAAGCATCAGTATGCAGAAAAATAAACCACTCTTTTTGGAGAGGAGTTGATTAAATGATAGTGAACAACAAATTATCTTAATGTAATGGATGTAGGAACGAAAAGCAGTAACAGCAGGTTGTTTTGTATCATTTTTACCACACCTTGTTGTGTTCTCTTCTTCTGCAATGATATAATTGCACCTGACGAGAGAATAAGCGCCACTCAATGCTTATCTTAATGTTTGCCTCACAGCCGTGGAATGAAAAGCCCATAAATTAGCATTTCCTTTAGCCAGTTTTTCTGAGAAGTCTGTTATTGTGCTACGTTTTGAGAGAAATCTGACAGCTGTTAGCATTCATATTAATTAAACTATTTTCAGTGTTCTAATAAGATGAACACAACCTAGTGAAATCTTTCATCCACAGTGATAAATGAGATGCAGTTGACTGACACATAAGCACAGCCAGGTTTATATATTGTAGAGTTTTCAACCGCAAACACTGGCTGCCATTATTACTTTAACATAATTGCCAACTCTACAACAAGTCATGTATCATGTTTCTCTGACAAACAGCAATTAGATGAGAAATTTTGTAAACGTAAATGTGTTTTGTGATTGAAAAGAAAATGTACTTTTGAATTACTTAAGTATTTCTAAAAGTAGTACTCCAGTACTTTCACTCAAGTAGAATTTGACTAAATAACTTTCCCTTGTATTGCAGTAATATTTGATCAATCAGGAGTATCCATACTTTGGCTCGAGTCATGGAGTTGTGTACGTTGTCCGCCACTGCCAATATTACATGAGAGTGTGAATGGTATTAAGTTTTCATATACTGCTTATAAATGCTGATAATGAAATGTTCATGTTCTGGGTTTCAGTCCAGGATGAGTCAAAAAGGTTACGAGTTCATTTTGATGACATATTGTGTTCGGTATGATTTGTATATGTGGTGTCAGAGTGACAAAAATCAATAAGTCTGGTATTTTCATTTAAAGTTGAAGTTCGACTGGATTTTCAATCAAGTGAGGCTGAGAGATTAAAGGAGATTCACAAAATGCTGGGTGCATGATCAGTGACCTGTCTGCACAACATCTCAGAGCTATGATTGGTCTGGCTTGGCGAGATGACTTTCTCTTTACTTCCCTTGTCTTTTTCCCCTGCTGTCATCCCCTCAAATGTGCTTTTCTCTTTTATCCTCACAGCTGCTGGACCCTAAATTTGGATGATTAGCATACCTTCTGGACAGAGAACATGTCAAGTTAAAAGAAGTCATGTAACGTAGTATAATCCAAGACGGTTCACTCCATCTTCTAGCTAAACAGCCAGCTTTTTCCATAAAAATGCAAGATCACTTAAGTACTGAATAAAAACAGATGCTTATGGCTCATGCACTAGATGAGAACTGGAAACAAGCAAAATCTATTAATTTCCAAAATCCAACATGCAGTCTGTCATCAACAGCATGTAATTAGAAAGTGAGATAAAAAACCCCCAAATAAACAGATAGCCGACAGCAGACACAGGACATGGTGTCGAAACAAGACAGAGACGAACAGTGTCAAAGTGTTAATGAACGACAAAGACATCTGTGGTCTGAAGATGTGCAAAATGTTGTCTTTTCTTCTTTTCTTGTCAGCGGCAGAAAGATGACAGATTGTCAATAGTAATAAGATCAGCTGTTGGTAAGAGGAGACCAAGGAACTCTTTGATGGCTTGTGGTTCCCAGCAGGAGATCCACAGAGGAGATCCACAGGCAGATCTCCTGCTGTCTTTACCAGAAATCACAAGAATGACAGAGACATAACGAGTTCCTTAACTTTTCAGGAGTGCCGATGTCATGTTCATTTTAATTTGGCTCTGCGTGCAGTTTCTAATGACCAGAGGAGTTTATAAAGTAAAAATACACATGACACGTTCTGAAAGCTGTGCCTTTAGATTTGACTGTTTTATAGAAATGTAATAAAACGTGCGAATCATCTGCTGAACCTTTAACTACAGAAAACACATAACTCTTAAATTAAAGGTACTGTAGATGAAATTTATGTGCTTCATGTCCCTGAGTGAGAATGTATGTTGGAGTGTTGTTGTGATTTTTGTGTGCTATTCTCCCTCCCTGCCTGGAGGTGATGCTGCTACTCTGTTCTGTGTTTTTTTTTTCTTTTTTTTTTTTTCCAGAGTTACAGGTGGAGGCTGTGGTTTGGATGGGAGACTAATGGCTGTGGCTCCTCTTCTCCCTGGCTTCCAACCTGACCATACCTTTGTGTGCCTTATCTCTTTGTGCTGATTAGTGATGATCATCATGGTTTGTCTATATTTTCAATGCAAATAGGGTTTGCTGTGTTAAAGGTCATGCTTACTTTGCTCACACAACGACAGCATGCTACTTAAAATCACACACCGGAATAGTTTTTTTTTCTTCAATTTTAGACACTTGTGGACTGATTTGTGTCAAATAAAATATGGAAAGAACTTTGCTGGAGGCCTCAGTGTGTTTAAAACAAAGCAAATATTAGATTGTCCAACAACGTTTGAAACACCCTTGAGAACATTACAGGCATTTTGTCTCCAACTGCAGGTAAATATTATGCCTTTGCACTATACGTCATACAATCTTGATGGTTTAAAACATACTGAACACTTTATACATACTTCTGGCCATGTAGTATGCTCACACCTTTCACACAAATGGACAAATAGTAAGAATGCAATCAATGTATATGCATCAGCAGCACAAACACACGCACACACACACACACCTGCAGGGCCTCTAGGAAGCGAAATGATCCAAGACGTCGGCCCCGGGGCACCAGGCAGAAGCTGGAGTTATGGAGCAGCTCCTGGTAGTCGAACCTGCACAAACACAAATAAGAATATCTGGTTAGGAGATGAGAGAAGGGTAGAACTGCAGGTAAAAGAAACTAAAGAAAAAGTGCAACAGGAAAAGTGTGAGATTTTCAGAGTGGACAAGCTTGTCTGAAGAGCCTTGAGAGAACATTACAATAAAGACTTTTTTTTTAAAGAGAAAGAAATAGAGAGATAAAGACAGCAAAGATGATAAGAAAACTTCCAAGAGCACCTGTGAGCTCGTGACTTTTTATAATTTGTTAGAATGCAGAGGTCTATGGAGCCGACGGAAACAAAGGACGAAGTGAAAAATGATTGTTAGGCCCTGAATCTGCCTCCATGCCGGCGTGTGGTGAGTATTCACACACCATACATTTCAAAGAACAATCAAAAGCAGCTTCAGCACAGACTTTCTCGAAGATTTGCATTCTTTCATAAAATGTGCTCTTTAAGATCTCTCTCTCTCTCTCTGCACATCAAATAGTACATGGTAGATAGATGATGAAAAGGGCTGGGGGAAAAAAACAATCCACAGCTTTTGCATAATCAAACAGCAGTGACCCTCAACACATTTCATCTCCCTAAGATATGTGAAAAGAGAATCCGCCATGCAGGTTTTCTCTTATTGAAGGTTTCTCTTGGGTTAAAAACGAATAGATCTGATAGTGTTCCTGGTCTGTCGACTGAGATCAGCGTGTTGGCCTTCAAAGTGCTTCAAGGCCAACACTAATATTTTCCTGATTAAATTCCTAAAGGTTGAGTTAGGAGCCTCTTAGGACAGGGCAAGGCCGGTTTCACCGGACGGTAAGCCGATCCTGAATTACGCTGGCTAGGAATCCACCACAAACCAAATTAAAAGCATCAAGCACTCCGTCCCTAAAGCTTGGTCCTTTGCAGCTTGAAATCAGCTTGGATTTACAGACAAGGTCGTAAAAAAAGAAGAAGTGCTTTTTCTTTTTTGGTCATTTATGAATATATAAATATTCACAGTCATGGAAAAATATCAGATTTGAGAGAGAAAAATCTAGAACTAGAACTAGAATCTAAAACTTTCATATGCGGTCCTGTATCAATACACGTCCAATTCTAGATGATGGGGTGGGGGAGTAGAGTGGTATCATCCACTTATTGCAAGGTAGCTGGATCGATCTCCATCCCCTGCAGTCGACATGTCAAAGTATCCTTGAGCAAGATACTGAACCCCAATTTGCTCCCTGGGCGCTGCCCACTGCTCCTCAGGGATGGGTCAAATGCAGAGATTTAATATCCCAAAAAAGGTAAGAATAAATTTAAAATCAAAATTAAATCAAAATGTGGCTTTTTGCTTATATACACATGTCCTGAGTGCTGTCTTCATCAGCCAGCAGCAGCGGCATGTCAAAAATAAAACAACCAGAGAGGAGCGATGACAACAACAATTCAAATTGTCAGCTATTCATGATCTGCTTGTTAAAACCCTGTTAGTGTTGCAGCCACCGTTCAGTGTCCCCAGGACATAATGCACTGCTTCCATGTTGCTCTATTGCCTCCTCATACTCTAACTCCCAGGGAAGTCAAGCGTTTTGGACATAATGAACATATAATTACTAAGGTAGAAGGGAATTATGTCGAAGGAGTGAGATGTTTTTTTGTCACAGCCCCTCCCTGCCCTGCTCTCTCTCCTGCAGAAGACTGCAGGCAGGGAGGGTTGCCAGGCTCAAATGCAGCCACCTGTGTGGATCTCCACACAAAGCTTATTTAAGCCAGCCTAGTCATTCTCTCCCTCCCTCTCTCTCTCTCTCTCTCTCCTATAGGCCCAGCACCTCTGGGTTTTGGTGGTTCACCTTTTGTTTGACATGGGCAGCATTCACACACGTTTCAAATCCAATCCAGAAAAAAAGATGTTTGGTGAAGAACACACAAAGGAATAGAAGATGTTAAATGTTGGCTTCACAATCAGGTGTTCGGTCACCTGTAGACTCATTAGCTATGCAAATGTTACTGGAAACCCAATATTTATTTCAATTAAAATTTCCAGTAAACAGTGTATTTTTTAAAGCTTAAATAAAAACATTCATACACTCCTGATAGAGTTTTATATTAACTTTCTGGTGGCTGGACTGTTCCACTCCCCTCAAATTTGGGGAGTTTTTCAATTCGCAAGTCACTTCTATCCAAAGTCTGTCTGAGACTTTAAAGCTCTGATGGTATGGTGTGTGTGTGTGTGTGTGTGTGTGTGTGTGTGTGTGTGTGTGTGTGTGTGTGTGTGTGTGTGTGTACATGATCTCAGGGCCAGCCTGAGGAGATTTCAGATTGCAGCCTAATCTGTCTGGGGATCAACTGTCCCCACAACTGCAGCACTACACACCTGTGTGTGTGAGTGTGTGTGTGTGTGAGTGTGTGTGTGTGTGAGTGTGTGTGAGTGTGTGTATGTGTGTGTGTGTGTGTGTGTGTGTGGGCGCGTCAACTTGCCTGGAAAGCATTCCTCTCTAATGTGTGTGTATGACATTTCTTTGTGATGAAAGAACATCTGGCATGTCGCTTACTGTCACTGCACCTGTGTGTGTGTGTGTGTGTGTGTGTGTGTGTGTGTGTGTGTGCGCGTGTGTGTGTGCTTATTTGTGTGACAGAAGAGAAGAGCAAAATAAGATGTAAGGTGTCCAGTTTGTCGCCTCAAGACAAGGTCATCCTAACAGCTGCTGAGACAGATAGACTCAGACAGAGACAGCCTGTCACATAAAAAAAGATGGTTATTTGGGAGTGACAACAAACAGTGACTACAATTAAATCTCACTTCAAAAAACACATCCCCATCTTTTCATGGTGGTTATGTGACCTTGATTCAATTCTCGCATGATTTTAGGTTTGGTGATGTCATCTTTATCTTTGATTAAAGCAGAGCTGCTTTGTCTGCAGCCTTTGTCCTGAACTCCCAAAGGGCCTGTGCACATAAGCACCAGTGATAATGATACTGAGCTGAAAGCACAAAATAACAAGGCCAATAGACAATGCGGAAAGCTGACAGGAACACATCTCGGCTTTAAACACAGACCCACAAACTTTAGACAAAGATGAGTCCTTCATTTTTACAGACTGTATGTTCTTCTCTCTGCTTCTTCAATGTTAAGACCTGTTTTTTCACTCTAACCCTAAAACAGTACAATAAACTCTGTAACTATGTACAGAAGAAGTCAGTGTAACATCAATACATCTCAAACCTATCTTGAGGTTGCAGGAGCACCAAATTTAACTTCCAATCATTTGTACATGTAGGGATTGTTGCATTTTGTATATGGAGAAATGATAATATCCACAGTTACAATAGAACGATCACATACAAATTTGAGATATGCTGTGTTATTTTTGTGAAGTGTCAGTATTGAATGTTTTATGGAATGTCAGGTGGGTTGTGTTCAGGACGTTTCATATGACCTCTTTAAATGAGCCACATTTTAATAAAGTTAGCTCGTTCAGTTGCAACAGCTACACCTCCAAATTAACAGGCGTTAATATTTTGTAACAGCTAATCTCTATTTAAGAGCCAGTTAGTGTGGTACAACCCATTTTTAATTTAGCCATCCGCTTATCTCCACTTAAAGACTTACAATATAATTACGCTAAGTTTGAACTTACAAAAAGCTGCTGCAACTGTCTCCCATCTGTTTATCACTGGCCAGGCAGTGTTTATTGCAATGACTTGCATCATTAACATCATTAGTGACATAAGTGTCCTCTGCAAGCAATACAAAAGCCGGATGAAATCATCAGGATGGGCCAGTTGAGTCATGATATGAGCAAAGCCACTTCTAAGATGACTGTATGAAGACACATTGGCATCCCACCTGTGTTTGTCTTTTCACTTACAATTGACTTAACTGTGCTTTTCAGAGTATTTTTCAGTCTGTCTGTGTGCATGTAGCAAAGACAGGGAGAGAGACAAGACACAGACAAAAGCTGGATGATACCCAGCAAGAGGGAATTAAAAATCAATACGTGCCACAGACAATCACTCAGAACATTTTAGCTGAAAAGCAAAAGAAATAGTGTTGTTCGATACAAAGTAAAAGGGTTCTCTCTCTGCAGTCGACACTAAATAGTTTCAGGAGTGATGAACCAATATGAGGCCTTGAAGAGTAGACCCTGCGGTCTGGTTTACACTGCTGAAAATGTGTTTTTTCCCATCTGAAAAATAACGACACACAAAAGTAAAACAGGTGGGGAGCTCTCCTACAGACAAAGGTGATTGGATTAGAAAACATTTTAAAAGTTTGTCTTGCAGCCACAAACATTCTTGGCATAATTTATGACAAAAGGTAAATATGGAGGCGGTCAGTTCATTTAGATTGTGTCAGTAATTCCCTATTTACTCTATAGTGTCAGCTATTTCATTTCCAAATCAATCCAGTAGGTGTATTTGTGTAGATTGTAATTCATTCAGGTCATGGTAATCCTCAAAAGCTGGAAGTTGTCAGGGTCGGTCACATGTGTACCCACAATAACGACTCACAATAAGGCTCGGTGGGTCAACGGTACATGTGACTTAATGACTTTTCAAGGTGTTAATTACCTCAAAGGAGGTTAAATACCTGGAACTCCCCATTAGTCAGTTAGAGGTGATGAAGCTTTTTTGGATTAGAGATAAAATGTCTTCAAACTTGAGGATCCAGAATGTAGCGCTGTCAAATATTCCACAATGGAGAAACAAAAATCCATGACACAAACTTTACGGATGCGGAAATGACCAGAGTGTGACTGTACAGCTGTCAAAATGATGAAGATAAGTGAATGGCCAATATCTCAATTGACTGCTCACTATGCGGTGTTTCTGCTCACCCCTGGTCTCTGACTGTACGGACAATGACCCCCCCCCCCAAACCTGTTTTTCTCTCCCTGTGTCTGCTCTGCTCAACAGGATGTTTTATAAAATCCCGCAAAAACAAAAGTCATATTTTTGCTTCTTTTTTTTTTTTACACCGACAATTCAATTTTTACATGAGCAGCTGAGCCACATGCAGAGGATGCTTGTTGTTAATGCAGTTACAAGCTTAAAACAATAACACAAAGTCTCAATCGATCAAACTTTATTCATACGGAATAGGAAGCAATTTGCGTGCCGTTTTAAAGTGCGTTACTGGTGACGGATGAAACAAAAAGGTAGGCGTTAAACAGGAGAGGCTGCACCACAATCAGTGCATTTATAAGACGGTCGTATCACAGAACGTCTCCCTCTCTGTGGGTTTCTTTGCAGAGCATGTGTGATATTCAATAAATAAGAGGGTTTGAGAGAGGGGAGATGTTCCACAGATGGCGTCAGATAGAAAATGTTCAAATTACTTTGTTTATTTTAGACAGCATTATAGACGCAGACCTTGCACCTTATTATTTCTTATTTTTTTGGTAGACAATATTTAAAACTGAATCCCTGAGTATTTGATATATTTTGTTAGAAAGTTTTCAAGGTTTTGCAGAAAAAGAAGCTATTGAAAAAGATCAGTAAAGTGGTGTTTTATGTTTAATGGTGCAGGAAAACAAAACTCTTATGTGTTATTATGAGTCTATAAGGAGGACACTTACCTAACTTTATTCTGGGGATTCTCGTCTCCTAACATTTATCATTATAAATACTATGTGAAGTATGAATGGCATCACCAGTAATTACTGCAAATAGGCAACTCACACTAACGCGCACAGATACACAGACTAGAAGTCCCTCTTGGTGCAATTGTGTGGACCCGTTAATTATGCAGCAGAGACATATAGGGATGTCCTTGAATAGAATAACAACCTTTGTTCATTAAAGAGGAAACAGGGCTAAATGTTGCTCTCTTGTGCAAATTTTAGGACAATGGAAATAAACAAACAACCAGAAACCTATAGTGTGAAATCTTTTCCTTAGAATAGCTGAAAAAAAGACAAAAATGAGCGAAGGTGATACAAAGAGTATTAGAATACAATCTATAAAGAGCCAGAAGTGGAAGATGATTTCTCTAAAGGGCTAATGTTGTGAGCCAATCTAGCCCCAAAGTCTCTAAACAAACCAAGGTCTTTAAATGCACCACAGACACAGAAAAATAAAGTTCTTTTTTTAAATTATTTCCAAAAGCAGAAAAACAAACTTAACATAAATTCGTGAATGATAAATGAATTCCTAATTAATTAGAATGCTGGTGAGTAGTTAATGACTTGGAAGGCAGTCAAAAGTGGAAAATCAGATGAGAAAATTCACACAATTTTATTTGCAGGTCTTGATCTACAAGCCACTGCCAAATTAAAAGTCAGTGCCAATTGTTTGCAACATAAGTTGTGACTTATTGTTGCAATATAAAATATGTTCGGTCTCGTCCAGTTTGCTCACATCATCTCACCTTTAAACTGCTTAAGCTGCTGAGATTAAGCTCTCCCTTTCAAGGCTGCCTTGATTTAAAAAAAATATGTACAACATATAAATATAACAATGCAATACGCGCATACGCAATGCATATATCAATGACTTAAATAAGACAGCCAGGTAGTTTGCCGATAGGGGCTTTGTGAATTTATAAAATAAGAAAAATATTAACTAAAATAGGCCTAATCAATAGGCCATCAGATTCTTAGCAAAGGGTGTAAAAACATGCGAATAAATTCTTTGAAATAATTTCCTCTATAATTTCCACCATGTACCATGTACATATGTAAAAATAATTAGACTAAAACAAAAAGGGTGCTGTAAACTCGGTCATGACTCCCTCAAGATTTGAGCTGCTATAAAATGTGTCACAGTCTGTGTGAATTGGTGTGTGCGTTGAGGTAACACACAACAGTCGTGTTATATTCACAAAATCTCCATTGCTGACTCCCCGAATTTGTCACCTCCTCTTCAAAAGACAACACTTCCGCAGGTAGAAAAACAGAAGTAGAGGAAGAAGGAATGTGTGGTTTGAGAAATGTGTTTTCAAAATGGGAGTCGCAATGAGAGGCACCCTTGGCGGCACAAGATGCGAGGCAGCTGTGATTGTTAAGTCAGGTCTGTAGCGGAGGGGTTTTTTGTATCTATGCAAGTACATTTACAGTATATGTGCCTCCAAGATGTTGATGTAGAACAGGCCTTTTTTTATTATTGAAAAAGCACTGATAATATTGTCACCTGTGCATGGCTGCATTGTGTAACTTAATTTAAATGATAGAAATTAGCATGGTTGAATTCTGTGGTTTGGAGAGACAATATTCTGTTATTTGACAATTTATATTATTCTGTAAGTGAGAAACGGTGATCATAAATACTGAAACATGAGAAGACATTATATATATATATATATGGAATAAGCATTACAATGCTAAGTACAGATAGCCTCACTGAAATATTTGCTGTTCCTATTTGAGACTTTAAGGTAAAAGTGGTCATAACTCAAGATGCCTCAAAGAAACACATCACAATTTGAATGACTAAAACAATTCAAAGCACACAGGTGAGAATCTATCTTGTTAAACCCATGAAAAGAACTGTGTTCAAGGCTAAAAACTGAGTGAGGGGAATAATGTGTGAGCAGCTGCAAGGTCCCAGCCAAGTCTATCAGCACCTGGCTCTTTGGAGTCTGCTGGAACCTGTTTAAAAACTCGTCAAAGCTTCAACAAGCTATTTAGTCCACATCAAGGAGCGTGGTAGGGAATGTGTATGTCTAAATGTGTGTGTGTGTGAGAGGGAGAGAGAGGGAGAGAGACTGAGTTGCTGCTTTCTGGCGCGGTTAATCTGCCAAATGTGTCTGCTCGCATTAGTGCAGAGGCGTGCTTCTGCATTTAAAAGCACTGCCATTGTCTCCATTCTTTAGTCAACAAATCACATAAAGCAGAAGCCATGTGGAAAATATTTGATGCTATAATGGCTTGTGCTGCAAACAATGGCAAGATAGGACGGTATCTTTTAATGGAGAGAGCATTAGAGATCTGAAGCTTTCTAGTTCCAGTGAATGTAATTGTGTTAATCTTTGCACTGACCACAGACGCACAAAGATTTTTGTAACTTTTAGAAAATAAAGCCACGTCCATGTCGTGCACTTCAATTGCACGGTATGATTTTCTACAGTAGTGACTTAGAACTCTGTGCTTCACGACCTCAGCCGTGTTTCCGCTAATGCACGAGTAGCTGCTCTACTCGACTCGACTCAGTTTTGGCATCGGGTACTTTTCTGGAGGTCGTTTTCCTTTAGAGGATTGTACTGCCTTAGTGTAACTGGTCGTCATAGCGACGCCACACGAAACTGGCGTGGCGTGGGGTTGGCATTTTGTGGAATCATGTCCACTGAACAAAAGTGGTTAAAAATGGTGGGCATGGGTTTGTGTTGAGACAGAGATTTTGTTTTTTTTTGTTTTTTTGGAACCTCAGTGGAGATGATACCAAAAAAGTAGAAGGTACTTTTACGTAACTGATAACCAAAACAGACAAGTGTCAAGTAGCATATAGGTGAAACGCAACTTTAGTGAGGTGATATACAGTAAGTGCGCTAACTTGTTCTGCATATCTTAACATTTTCCAAGAGCATCATAATGAATGCTGTTTTATTTACATCTTACTATTTAGAATATATCAATAGAATGATTAGAGTCAGTATTGATTGGTATTGTTTTTGTTTTTTTTGCTTCATGTTGCTTGCATGGCTGCAGGTACCAATTAGTGGATGTTGTTACTGTATTATTGTACAAATGTTTTACCATTTCCTGTGGCTCTGTATGACCTGCAGAGTATTTGTTCTACACAGTTGTCATCTTTAGGGTGTTTTATTGTCTTAAGTCTGCATATATGTTGGGTTCACTTTGTTGGATTCAACATATTAATGTGCATTGATCTTGAAAATGACTAAAAGAAATTAAATGCAGTTATCAACTATGTTTGTTGGAGTTGGAGATGATTCAATTTTTCTCTTTTTTTCTTTGCTCTTCACCAGGTTAGATTATTTCTGACATGCACAACAAAGTTTAACTCCATGGGAAATTGTCGGAAAGTATGCACTATTATTTCCTTTCCTACATTTCATCCTGTGTCATTCACTCCTTCCTATGATTTTAATCATACCCTTTGTCTCAGCGTGTGCCCATTTGCAGCAATATTAACTCTTTCTATATGCAAGACTTAGTGTTTGTGAAGATTTTAGAGAATAAATGCTCATCATAAAGATACCATCACTTGTGGCATTTTTATGATGTAAGCTAGAAAATAAGATGAAGTGCCTCACTCATGTCCCATTGTTCATTTTTTTTCGTCTTGGCATTTTTCTACCTCAAAAAGGCCACCAACATCATTTCCTGGCAGCAGTGGAAAATATGCTCCCATTATTGATGGAAATGACCACAAAATCAGAACAAAAGTGTGACAGCACACGAGTGGGTTCAGGAGGAGGGGAAATCAAACTTTGTCGTGGACGCAAACAAACAAACCTAGAGTGAAAACATTCAAAAAATAAATGCGTGTCCTCTGTCCGACTACACACGGGGAATAATCGCATGTGAGTTTCAGTTGCAATGTTTTTTAAACCTCATATCCAAATAACAGCAGCTCCAGATGTTTGTGAGGTCGGGGAGCTAAGGAGTCCCACAGGAGGTTCCTCGAATTTTCTGTTATGCAAAAACCACAATGAGGGAAAAGTACTGTTATTATTATAAAGGTCTGCTCCCGTAAGGTTTCATCAAAATACCAGAGGACAGATGGCACAACTTCACACAAATACCTTTGCTTCCAGTGCATGTGTTAGGGAGGATTATTTGCATGTCTGTGTGTCTTTGAGACGCAACTAAATTACCATATTTATCACTGTATGTGTGTGTGTGTGTGTGTGTGTGTGTGTGTGTGGTGTATATGAATCAGAGTTGAGACTGTTCCCTTCTCCAGCTGAGTTGAAACATGGGTCTCTGGGCTGGGATTAAAGCTTAATGTTGAAGACTGGTCTGGATCAGAATATTAATGCACACTCAATACATACCAAACGCAGTCAAACACACACACACACACACACACACACACACACACACACACACACACACACACACACACACACACACACACACACACACACACACACACACACACACACACACGTCTGGATATATTCTTGGGATGGACAGGGGTGCACCATCAGGAGAAGCAAACCAGTGATATTATCATATATCGTAGTATAATAATAGTAACAGTGGCTGATGTTAACACTGATATTATTACTAATGTAGTAATAATAAAAATAATAATAATAAACATTTTATTTGTAAACACCCTTCAAGTCACCCATGGATACTTTACAAATCCAATTAAAAAGTCAATACATATTAAAAGGAAGACAATAATACTAAAGAAATACAAATAATGAAATACATTACAAATAAAGAACACATCGGAATAAATACAAAGCATATGCATTCAACAACATATGCTCACAGCAAGCTCTCTCTTTCTTTTTGCTATTTTCAGTGACTTCAATTTGATTTTTTTCCTTTTTTTATTTAATTCACCACGCCACATTTAATTCACCACTATTTGGCCTTTAAGACATCTAAAATAGAATTTGTCTCATTCAAGCAGGCTGAACAAGAGATGCTGTCATTGTGGAGACGTTCTCCAACAAAATCCCCTCAAAGCAAAGAAATAAAAAGCTGCAAAAGGTGCATCCTTATTTCTCAGTTTTTCCAAGAACAGATCAGCAGGTGATGGGTTGACATTTTAAAATCACAGAATAAGACCGTTATTGTATGTTTTTATCCGTGGGGGTTGTGTGAGACTGTGTGTGTGTGTGTGTGTGTGTGTGTGTTCATCAGATGTTCTGTGGTATTTTGATTTGTCTGGAAAAGGTATGAAAAATTGAAATAAAATCAACAGAATGCAAAAGTTTTTGGTGTTTGCTCATGGAAATGAATCCCACCGTTATTACATGCACAATTACTTGCCACTGATAGCTCACATGTATCCTACTATAGTTAGCTATGGAAGGATCACTGTATTTACAGGTGCTTTTCATTATATCATCTCCCAGAATTTAAGTTTATATTAGATGAATTTGCAAAAGCAAAAACGTTGTTTTTCACCTAAATACATTTCCTATTAAAATAGTGAGTCAATTTTATTTTTTGGTAATCTTACTTCTGTCTCTGCCTGTTAGCAAACCAGTTGCTTCTGATGAGTTATACATCTCTGAGACATACACAGGCACACATGCCTTGAAGTAGTGTGTTGGTGTGTGGATGCTGTGAGGCACCATTAGCACCCTCACTGTGTCCCTGCAGGTTTCAGAGGGCAAGGACAGAAAATGATGGGCCTCTGTGTGAGTATATGTGTGTATGTGTGTGTGTGTGTGTGTGTGTGTGTGGCTGAAAGTGTGTTAAAGCACTTAGCACATCAGCTTCACTCCTTATTCTCTGTCTTGTTTTGTTCATTTCTTATCTGCTTTCTGAGACACAGCAAATAGTGTGAAATGTATATGTGAAAGGTAAATAATTGATGTGACTTACAACATAAAGAAGGGAGTTGCATTACAGCACAGCACAGTGATACTTATAGCATTTGTAAGACACTGGACTGGAGGCTCTGGCCGATCGTCGAACCTAAGAATCAAGAGGAAGAATGCGGATTTCATCCTGGCTGTCGAAGGGTGGATCAACCTCTGGAGATGATGGGCAGCAAACACGAGACAGTCAAAGCGACACTAACACCTTCAGGGATTTCTTCAGTTATCTTTTTAATAATGAATTGTGTGCACAGTATCGTGTGGATTAAACCTCAAAGCTTCAGTTTCATTTAACACGGCAGGCTCATGTCTATACACAGAGATCCGCTGATGACCACAGACACACACTGTTTACACTCACACATGATGGAATATAAACTTGTGAGGTTATCCTCAGTGCAGGCAGCCAGAAATCAATACTTCTGAATACACGGCATCTAAATCTCACCTGCTCTGCATCTAACTCACTCTCTCTCTCTCTCTCTCTCCTTCCAGAAAAGAGGAGAAGTGATGAAGACAAACAGCCAAACAGGCAAAGTCAATCCCTTCCCCTGCACCCAGGCCGAACACTTCCAAGTCGTCCCTCTTTCCAGAGATAAAGCGACAGACATTGCACAACATCGGGCAGGAAAGCTGAGATGTGACAGCTGCTGCTGAATTATTGAACGCTACAAAAGGTAGCTGATATGTACACACTCTTAAATGGAATTCCATGCCGGGGATACTCCTGATGACTTTCATTAGAGATGGCCCAGACAGCATGTTAATCTCTGTCTGTCTATTTCAGTTTCACACAAATGCTCTGATGGTTTCTACCCAAGTTAGCTAGTTATTCCTAGGACTAGATGATTCAATCCCTTGGTAGTTACACTATCCTGATGGCATCTTGGCTTGTGGGAGACTTTGTGGGAGACTTGTGGGTGACGGTGGAGCCGATGAGGGCCCGGTTGTAGTTGGTTACTTCATCTGGATTCATTGAGGTCTTCAGGAGGTGCCCAACCTTCACTGAATGTTTCGACCTTTATCCTCAATGCTCTCTGGTTGGCAGGCCGGCAGCGGTGGCCAGGTCACTGCCCCTCTTATCCGATTCTGCAGGCTGTAATGCCCCCCCCCCCACTCCCCTATGAAGAGTTAAGACCTCAGCAAATCCAACACAACTTAACCGTATGAGACTAAGATGATAAACGTCAACAGCGATAGAACAGAATGCAGCTTTCCTGCCGTTTGCACTCGTATAGGACACAGAGACTCAGAGTCAGCATTACAAATAATAATGTTTGCAAATATTGTTTTGTTAGCACTTTCACCTCTGAGCAAGTATGTTCTGGGTCCGAACCCAAACCGGAGGTATTTCTGTGTGAAGTTTGCATGTTCTCCCTGTGTCTGCACCCTGTAGGTGTGAATGTGGGCTATAACTTGTGACTTGTCCATAGTGTACTGTACCTTGCCTCTTGCCCAATCTCAGCTGGGATAGGCTCCAAGCCCTCCACAATCATGCAAAGGATAAGCGGTTATAGAAAATTGACGGATGGATAGAAATGGGCAATGTTATCCAGAGTAGTTCACAAAATTGCATCGTTTCAATTTGGGTCACTGAGACATTTACTGTAGGAGTCATTCTACAGACATTCCATACATCACAACTACTCATCCTCCCATGTTTTCTTCAGCCCTGTTTTTTTGTTTTTGTTTTTGCTATTACTATAAAGTCTATGGGGTTGTCTCTTATAATCATGCATGCTATATTTAACCCCTCTGTTATGGTCCGGTCAACAAGCTCTCTCTCTCTAGTTGTTACACACCGCCAAACAACATCACTCAGCTTTCCTCACTCGCTCTTCATATTTTTTGCAACCACATGATGATCATTACTTATTATCAATTGATTAGAAATACAGATGGTGATGCCCAAGGCTTGAAATTGAAGGCTGTGCTCTTGTTGGCTGCAGAGTGATTTATACCCTGTCTGTATTTATATACAGTGTATGTGTGAGTGTGTATGTGTGTCTTGCCTCCAGACAGACCAGTTCCTTAGTGAGGAATGACAGGCCAGGGATGTTATCAGTTTCCATATTGATTTTTCTGCTCAAATGCTTAATTGAACTTGTTGGGGTATACATAATTGAAGTTAGTTCTCTCAATCAGTCTCACTGTTTTGCAGTCCCCCTTTTTTTCCTTCAGACATTAAAAGCCCATACCTTTTCCTGCTCTCACTCCTTTTTCTCATTTCTTTTCAAAGAGACAAGTGTTAATGGGGAGGCCTGTGGCTATGTAGTTTTGATGGAGTGGTAGGTTGTGTGTGTTTGTGTGTCTGTTGTGTGAACATGTAAGAATTGTAGCTCCACACTGAACCCTGAATAGAAGAACCTGAGGAGGATGTGGTGATGATGAAGGCCGTGATAATTTTTCTGCAAAAGAACCTGATCCCAATGGTCCAAACTGAGATTTAAAGTATATGTATTTTCTGTACAATAAAGAGACACCTTCCATTAAATATCAAGTTAAAGTTAAGGAACTTTAAAGGTTAAATATTCCGTTTAACAGGTATAGTATCAAGACAGAGTATGAAAGGGACATCCTGGAAAGGCTCAGTCATTTACAAGCCAAGACTTCAAATAGTCTTTATTCTTAATTTTTTATATGGATCCCAATTAGCTTCCACAAGGTGGTTGCTAGTCTTCCTGGGTCAAATTAAATGTCTCTCAATGAGCAATTGCAATGAATTTGAAAATTTGACCATCTGCAGTCCATAACATCATCCAAAGATTCAGAAAATCTGGAGAAATTTCTGCACGTAAGAGGCGAGGATGACAAACAGCGCCGGATGCCGGTGACCTTCGATCCCTCAGGCAACACTGCATTAAAAACTGACAATTGCTGGAAACTGGAAATTGCTTCTTGCACCCAATTTGGTGTCCATAGCTCATTTATTTAGTGATGGTCATGTGTTTCATTGTCTGACTTTTCAACCCTTTTCTGGTCATTTGTAGTGAGACTATACAGAGGAAGGGTGCCGAGTAGGTTAAAAGGCAAAATATATAAATGGAGTTTATTGTCGATTTGCATGTAAGGGTTTGATGGCGTGATGTTCCAATAGCATTACAGTTACATCGGAATATCTGAATTTTTGTGTAAAGATGAGATGAAACTTTCAACTGCCACAGAAAAACTCTTTCTTCATAACCTATAATTACCCATGTTTGCTGACTTTTTATTATCTTGATATCTGTTTCTGCATGTGTGGTGATAAACCATGGCAAGAAGTGAGTCCTGCACATTTGCTTTATTCTGCCTTGTTACTGACCTCCTGCTGGTCTAATTCAATGCAGTGAGAAAAACCAGCCACAGTGATCACATGTCTTGGTAGCTGTTGTTGCCATGGTTCTCATTCATTCATTTCTGAACTAAGATGCTGAAAAATGAGAGTTCAAAACAGTAATCTTCATCACACTTATGTTTCTTTATTTTTTCTTTTTATTGTAACCCTTTCTCAAAAAGCAGCATTAAACAAGCCCATAATGTAGCCTATATTGACTTTTTTTAATTGAATGATGGACCTGCTGGGCCTTTTCATTTTTGTCTTGTAGCCACATTAACTCTACCTTTAAAATCTTATTTTACTCATTTTTAGTAACTAGTTTTTATTTAATCGTGTCTTTTGGGAAATAAGTTTCTGACAGTGAAACTTTAAATGCTGTCTCATGAGGGTTTCAATCCTTACACAAAGGAGGGAATTCATAATTTGTGGCAACAGCTGAAAAACATTTAATTATTCAGCAACAATTTTCATAATAGATTAGTCTTTTTGATTATTTATCCTTTCAAAAATCTAAAAATAACATTTTCTGATCTCAGCTACTGTGATGGCCAAAATCCACTCAATTGCAAGGATCGCTCGAATCACAGAATGAAGTCCAAAAAAGTCCAATGTCTACTTTGAAGGTTGAATGTAGTTAACAATAAAATCAGCAGACAGCAGAGCAAAAACCATCAAAAGAAACAGGATCCTTAATAGGTCCAAAGAGTAACAAAACTCAGAGCATCAACAAAGGGATTTGGCAAAATATCAAGTCCAAAAAAGCAAATGAGATTATACGTCACCACCCATTGCCACACCTCAAATCCAGGGATGGAGAATGTTCAAGTTTTTATTGCATCACCATCGTACAGCTGTCTTCCAGGATAAAGATGAAGTGAAGTTTATCTTGAGGCAAATAAACTCTGATTTTAAGTTACAAGACTGAACCTCGAGATTCATTTTGAATTTGACACTTTAAGGTTGCATGACAAACTGTCAATATTGAGCTAATGACGATGAGCTGATCTAAATAAAAATATTTATTCATTACGTATTACAAAATAATGTATCACTTGTTAGAAAATCTATGCAAAATATATGCAAATAGTGTGATAATGAAAATACTAGATAGCTGCAGCCCTACTTGTGACTGTGCAAGTTAATATTCATAGGTTAAATAGAGAATATTAACATCTCAGCTCCATAAGCACTGCATACATTGCGCTTTTACCAAAGCACTTTTCCTATAATTCACCCATTCAAACACACTTACACACATGAACCAGGTACTGAATCATCACTATCACTGTGATTAATACATGACCAGCTCTACTTCACCTACAAAACCTATGAGTGATTTTAGCACTCAAAAAATCAGCCTTTATAAACATGTTTAAAAAATCAAACAGTATCAAAATGAATGCGTCTTTTATTCTTTACTTTTATACTCGATCATCAAGACCAAACGCTGAAGAAAAGATCATTATTGCTGTCATGATTGCATTAGGAATTAAACTTTAAGGTGGAGAGTTTATTCAGGACCAGATTAATTGCTCTAGTGTTAATTTGCTGCCTGCCCCCTGAACACTGTGTGTCTCCATTGATTGTGTTCCGCTGTTGTTCCTTGTTCATTTAACCGGGTAATTGATGGGACCAGTTGTCTTTCTCCTCCATCCTCCATTCCTTCTCATCCCTCCTTTCTTCCTTCCTTTTTTTTTAATCTCTCCTTTTTCCTTCTCCCCTAAACACTTCTGTTTGTCAGTGGACCACCTCCTAAATCATCCTGTTTGCAAGCTGTCTCCTCAGGCAAGAGCACGTGTGGATGTGTTTGTGTCTACGGTCTCTGCACACACAGCTCTGAGAACCCATTTCACATGCTAACATTAGTGCCTGCCAGTAGTTGGCTTGGTTTATTAATTCTGACTGTTACATAGGTCAATATAAAATGTTACAAATAGGAAAATAATGAGGTGTTACCTGCAGAACTCAAGTAGTTTTACACGGTTTTTGATCTGTCTAGATGTCTCTTTGTATTTCTTCTATACTATTTCTATGTGCAAGCAGCATTCAGGCCAACACACACCTGCATTCAAACTGCCAAATACGGTTAATTACAATCAAATCATTATCTGTGGTGTCACATGTGAAGTAAATCCACACGAATTGAGTTTAACGGCTAAAAGGTAGTGACAGGATGAAAAGAAGGTGTCATCGACAGTGATCATTCAGGGCTTATTACTGTGGGATTGCCCTTTTAAATAGACATAAACTACATGGAGTGGGACACAAGCACAGCAGTTACCATGTGTCACCATACCAAGTAATTCCATTATTATTTCGGTTGTATGCAATAAAACCAAACAATAACAACATAACAGTGGAGCCAGATGAAAACGGACAGGACTTTCAGTGAAGACAGGACGTACATTCAGTCCATTATAGGTAGCTTAGCTGGTCGATTTATCAGCAGGCTCAGCCACAGAGAAAACCCTGGGCGCTGCAGCAGTGTGATTAATGAAGCAGGCCATGATACTGGTGCATGACAGACATGGACAATGTCTGACTAGTTCTGAAACATCATGAGCTCTGACATATGTCAGTCATCAGTGTGTCAGTTTTTTCCATGGGCTACACTGTTGACGTCTTTAAGGTTTGGTTGGGGTAAACAACCAAAATGTACTTTGGGCGGATAATGGTTATGGCTGATAAACTGGCAAATATTATAAGCTCATAACACAACATGAGTTCTAAGATATTATAACTGTGCGGGCAAAGAAAAGGAGAACAGACTTTCAGATAGGTGTGTGTGTGACTGCTCTGCCTCGTGAGCCAAGGCGGCCCTACTAAACCATAAATCTACAATGATTGATAATAATGCTAAGGATAATAACTATTCAGGGTATTCATGTCACTGCATCATATTAATATGGCAGAACACTGGTCTGATTTCAGTATGCATTTACATCCCATGGCAGCTCCAACAGGGCCCTCAACCATTAATTTCAGACTGGTCTGAAATCAGATTCACATCGGTCTGAAATTAATGATCGAACGAGTCTCAACAGATTTTCCTCAGACTCTTGGCAAGAGCTAAAACGTAGCTCCTGGCTAGTTTTATGAGGCACATGTTTGCATTACACTGTTTCCAACGCAACTTTCCTGATGCAACCACAAACACAGTGTCACAATCGCCTCTGATATAAACAAACATCTTTTCTGTTGCCCGTCTTCACAAGAAACTCACTGATATTTGATGAAAACCAACAGCAAGGCTACATTTTTATTCATATTGCATTAAACTTAATAATACAGGTGAAAATATACAACAAAGACTCGCGTGTGATTTCACAAACCACCTTTGAAGCGATAGGTCAACAAAGACACAGCAAAGAATGTGCTGTGCACTTCCTATTCACATTAGGATCAATAAATACGCTTAGACAACAAAAACACTATCCACCAGGTCGGATAGTAAAACTGATGTAGATTGTTGGTGTACTAGTAGATGAAAATGACAAAATAATTACACAAGTAAAGCAGCGATCTGTGCGTTTGGAGATATCTGAGATGTATTTGAACAACCAGTTGGGACTGTAATCATGATAAATAGAGTTTGGACATATTAAGGATATAATATATAGCATGTTAGTCACACCTCCAGTGATCCAAAGCAACACAGACTTAGCTCTGTGGCAGACACTATGTCAAAACAGTATCACAGCAGTTCGGGAAATAGTGACACAATTTCATTCAGGAATGAGAGTGAATGAAGTCAATGTGTTTTTTTTTATTGCAGCAGTTGCTATGTGATAATTAATCTGTCAGAAAGTCTTTGGCACTTTCAGGGAGATTGTGATCAAAGAGCATCTGCCCTGAGTAGCAGCAAGATAAAGCCCCACCATGGAGTCCAGACACTGGTGGTGGTGGTGGCTGATGACTCTGCTGAGACTGATGTGGCTCATGAAATGATGAAATAATAAAGTTGGTGAATCTGCAAAGAGGAGGTAGATGACACGCATAACAACATGAAAGAATAAATATTGTAAGTGATTCGCAAACTGATTCTTGTTATCATGTAAATGACGTAATCTTTCTCTAAAACAAAGTGAATCCTATAGATATATAGTATTTCACCATCTACAACAGCCGGTGGCGCTATTAGTCAATTTCGGAGGTTGAGCCTCTGTCAGTCAAAAACGAATTTCGCCTAAACCAATTATCAATCACTTTTTAATAATTCAGTGAATTCTTTTCACAGCATTATAAGAGGGAGGTACAAAACCCAAACAACCAACTGCAGTGGCAGAGCCCGGCTGACAGCAGCTATAAATTTAGCTGTAGGACAGTCAGGAGTCACTTTAATAAATCTTAATATGGTTTAAGCTGGGTCCAGCAACTTTAATCCGACCTCTTCACCCTGCCTGAGCCCAGCCACCCTATAGAGGAAGCTCATATTGACCACTTGTATGTACGGCCAAAATGAGTTCTGAGTCTCTAGGTTCAGATTAATCACTTATAAGAGAAATGTGCCAGCGTTGTTGGAGCTGCCATAGCAGCTACTTGTTTAAGCCTATATTGCAGGGATTTATTGCTTTGCAGACGTTATTGCTGTGTGACTTAAGTTCATTTAATTGATTCTGACCAAAGACAGAAGTGGTTGAAATAAGCTACCTCTCCAGGGTAGTTAAACTGACCACATATATGGAATTTAAATGGTTACTTTCTCAAATAAAAAAGTATTTTAAACTTAGTGAAGTGGCTCAAAATCACAGCAGCTTTTGCTTTTCGTTGTCAGTTCATTGGTTGTGCTCCTGAGCTCCTCGTGTTGTCTGTATTCCATGTGTTCCTTGTGATAATTTGCTTGGATTTTTTGGAGTTCTCTTAAATTTTGGACCATTCCCTGTAATTTTGGTATATTTTTTGGGATATTAAATCCCAAACCTGCCCTCTCTGCAGCCCGTGTGCCTGTATGTGGGTCCCAACTCTGAACTAAATGTAAAGGCTGTGACAATTATTGCTGATTCCGAACCGTGAGTGAAAGAACAATAATGACAAGGACAAGTAGGGCTTTTGCAACAGCTGAAATGTATTTTGTTTATTTATTTATTTTTGTTTCTTTTTTTTTACTGAACTCATTCAAGTTGAAGTGCAGCTTCATCCAGAGGTCTGTTGCATCCACCAAACAGCCAGATGGCTTAGTTGTGTGTTTAGCTTCAAGCTAACAAAAGTACAGCTGTCTGCATGCTAAAGTATTTAAGGACTGTGTTGAGTAAAACATAAAAATAACATGAACTTGCCCTTGGCAGTATAATGTTAAAAGCACACTTTGGTGTGCCTTTGAGTTATGTATGAATATATATTTTTCAGTGTGTCAGTGCCACAGGGTTTGCCGGCAGACTGGTTGTTCATATGTTTGCCGTTCATCAGGGAAAAAAACCTTAATATTCCAACAGTGGCACCACCACACATTAACAACATGTACACGAGCAGATGGTGGTGGGTGACCTGTTCATATGCTGCCCTCATCTTCAACAGTGACAGGGTTCCATAGGGCCAGACGGAGAGAGAGACATACATTCTCTGGAAACACACTGGCAAACACAAATCAGTGTCTCAGCATCAACTCCCAAGCAATTCTCCCATTTTTTTTTTGTTTTTTTTTTGCAGTATTATTTTCTTTTCTTTCTTCTTATAAAACCATGACAGGCTGTAAACCTTTACAAACAAAATCTGGTTTGAAACTGTGATAGAAACAGAGGGCGGCACCACACATAAAAGTGCAATTTGCTTCTGCTCCCAGTCTCTCAGCTCTGATGCTCCCAGCGGTGCTGAATGCAGCAAAGTCAGCCAGACTACTATTGAACCAGACGCTGGTTAATCGTCTACTGCTTGGACTTCTATACTGCCTCTACTTGTGATGCGTAGGCTAATACTGGCCTTAAGTGTTGGGAGGCAGTTCCAGGTAAGCTGGACAATACTGTGACTGGTAGGATTGTTTGTCAAAATTCTATGCATGGCGTCCATCAATACATCGGCTAAATGCGTCAACGCGTGACACTAAATATTGTTGTTCCGGTGTTGATGTTTGTCTTTTGGAGGCGAAGATGACTTTGACTTCAGGTATCACTTAGTGTTGTGTGTGCAAAGATGTCTGGTCAGTCCGATCCTTGCTGTAATCTGTTGTAATGTGGACAGGGGATTACCAGGGAGGAGCTGAGGACAGAAGTGATGTTTGCTCTGCTTTTCCGCTGTTGGCCTCTACGTGTCTGACTTCAGGTGGATAATGGGGTGTTCATTGAGGGAAAGCACCTCTAGTGGCGGGCTGACATGTGCTTTTAAGGACAGCTCGCTCACTTTTGGTTCCCACATGTTACCCAACTGTCACTTGTGACTCCTTGTAGCTGTGGCGGTGGTGGCCACATCCTGGGCTACAGGGTAGCTGAAAAACATTCTTGGTGAGTAAGGATTTGTCTACTCAAGCATGTGAAGACTTCGACGAACTCCGTGGAGTAACCAATAAGGTTCGATGGGCAGGAAGGTGGCTTACAGCAAAGCATTGTGGAGCACCTGAAGGACACAGGTGGATCCTCGCGTCCTGACTTATGTCCAGTAGTCTTGGCCTCGTCCTACCACAGGGTTCAGATGCTTTGGGACGAGAGAGTGAGGGTGATGACTATGCACAACTCTCCCTCACTTAAACCCAATTCGCATGCAAGTCATGACTTCAGCTATCATCATCATTCCATCATTAATCTTCTTCAAGTCCTGTGGCGATGGCGGCGTGGCAAGGTGGTAGGTGGGCACAGCACTAAACATTGTGATGTGAGCACAGCCCTAATGAGCACGATTTGGCAGGTCCTCCCTTCTCGTTTAAGGGGGTTTAAGAGGAGGCATGGCTTTAGGATTAATGGAGGGCACTTAGGGTTGGGTTACTTAAAGAAGACAACACAAAATAGAATTACATCAGTGAGAGTCTAAACCAGTTTAGAAGTACAAAACTGTGTGTGTGTGTGTGTGTGTTTCTGGCCTGCAGCCAGCAGTTCAGTCGGCTGCTCTGAAGTGAAACAAGGAGACATGCAAAGCGTGCTGGTGGCAACATTCAGCTGTCACTCTCAATATCCCAGGCACACACACACACACACACACACACACACACACACACACACACACACACACACACACACACACACACACACACACACACACACACACACACACACACACACACACGTGCACACATTTGTACACACACTTAGAAACGCTCTCATATTTCTCACATACAATGCTCTGCCTAATTAGGGTTGTAATGTGAACAAAGGCAGCAGTCCTATCTGCCACAGCAGACCTCTGAGCACTCAAGTTCAGAAAGGAAACCTCTTAGTGAAGTCATGTGGTCTCCTTTATTTGCCTGTCACACACACACACACACATGCACACACACACAGCAGATGGTTCAACAGGCTTGAAGTTTACGTCTACATAGGTTGAAGTCCTTTCATGCACAGGTACATGAGAGGCTCCTTGCATTTCTCTGAAATTATAATTGAAATACATCCACAAATGCTGGCTAAATTTCAAAATGCATCTTTTTCACTATGTTTTGTTCTTTCATCCACATTAAGTTGATTACCTCACCCATGAAAGCTGTAGAAAAAAACACTCTTCAGGGTGAAGACATCTGAAAATACAGGTCAAGTCTGCCAGTGCATGTAAAAAAGTTATAAAGACATCTTTCTCTATGTCCAATGATTATTGAAAACTAACTTTTTATTTTGAAAATACAATACAGTAGCGTAACAGTATGATTGACATTGCGGCGCAGCGCAGGAATTACTATGCTATTGTTCCATTAGACTCCATCAGACAGACTGGAGGTTCAACCAGCTGTATCCCACCAGATGTTGGCTTTGAAACTTAAAACTAAACTAAAAACTCTGCAGCAGCTGAGGGAAGTGTAGTGATCGGTGGCCACCTGGACCGTCTTACTCTGCTGTCTCCCAATCCTCTGTCATATGAACAACTCCAATTGACTGCATATGAGCAAATGCACCAATATTTAACTGAGGAGGAGGAGGAGGAGAAGCGCTGCTGTGTGTCCCTGTGTGTGTAATAGTGAGGTGGATCGTAGCCCACGGATCGATTTGGCTGGGTCATAAAATACTCGTTCTGATTAATAGCGGATGGGATGGCGGTGAGTAAAATAATACATACCTAATGAGGGAAATTGTTTGGGGTAAATCAGCCATCCTCCTCATACATCCTAGGCTCCATCAGAGCAAGCTTTTAGTTTTGCTGCTTGAAGGTCCTGATATTTGCTGCAGTGATATTACTGCATGCATGAAAACATTTAAATTACTGAAAGCAGCCTCTCTAATCGTTGCAGTAAATAAACACTCGTATATCAATACTTCTAACATTCTAGGAATCACCTGGAAAGCTTGCAGAGCTTTACATACATAATGCCATCGGCTGAAAGCATCAACTATCAATATAGCCTACAGGTACTGGTGGACATGGAGTAAAATACTGGTGTGGGTCTCTAAAGCCTTGACTCGAGCCACTTGACTCGACTTGACTCGCCTTGGTATCAGGTACTTGTAGGTGGACGAGCCACACACCTCTCGTCCACATCTCACTAGCTATTAAAGACAGGAATGTCTGCACCTCCTCAACATAAAGGCCGCAATAAAATGTTATGGCTGCTAAAGTAGCTTGGATGTTTGAGTGTGGCGCCCGTTGAATTGTGCTGTGCAGGGTGTTCCGTGCATGCCGGTCTTTGACCAATCAGTGGTCTGTAATGTTTCACGTGACCTTTTAGTACCTGCTCAGCCTTATTGGAACTGCAGTAGAGGTGGTAATAAAAATGTGGTAAGATGTAGGCCTGCCAGGTTCTTTTCCCTAATGGAAAACCAAAAAAGGTGAGTAGAGCCAGTACTCCGCAGTGGAAATTGGGCTTACTGTAACTCAGAGAAAACCACCCAGCTGAATATAAATGTTCAGCTGGGTGTTGGATGAATGAAAAATGCAGATTGAGATGATGTCAGAGCTGATCACTCCTGTTTAATGAGCAGAGGGTGCATCTTACCTTAGAATAATGCACCCTTTAAATAGCAGAAAAACAACTCCACAGCCAGACCAGCTTTCTGCTGCCTCAAGATAGCAGTGCTCCAACAACGCGCCTGATGACACCTTATTTTAAGATGGGCACTAGGCGTGAAAATGACTACTATTGGTCAGGACCTAGCAATGGCATTGCTTGCTTTGCACTGTGTGTCACTTTCACCAGGCATGAGATCAGATCACTTGTCTTTTTTATAGCCTACAAGATAAATAATGATGAAATGTAAACATACATACATTAATTCCCAGACTGTTGACACCAGAAAATAATTTTCACTGTGCTTCATGTTCCCTTTCCCAATGGAAAGCTTAAGTTCCTCAGAAGAATGTGGGATGGCCTTTGTTAACACACATACACACTCGCACAAATCTCTCTCACTTGCACACACGCCAGACACACACACACCAGACACCACACTTAGGCGCGTCCCTGTCCTCCTGTCAATAATGAAGCAGATAATAAGCTGCTTCACGCTCTGCTGTAGCAAAACCAAAATCAAAACGCTGTTGATTTAAGAATCAAAATGCGTACACTCATGGGTTTTTCATCTTCCATGCTCTGTGGCAATGATGAGGTAGAGCTTTAGTGTGCGTGTGTGTGTGTTTGTGTGTTTTCAAGCTGTATATCAAAATCCTGAGGAGCAGGCAGTGGGTTAGCGAGGCGGCGTTGAGAATCCATTCTTCGTGCCTCCTGCCTCATTTCAGCTCTCTGTATTTCCAAGAAATGATCTCTGACTCTGACATCATCACCAGAGGAGTTTCTGGGTCTGAACTTGTGAAAGAAAGGACAAAAAAAGACCATGAAAACATTGTGATTTTGGAAGGACACCAAAAACACTATCTGCAGTGGTAAAAAAAAAGAAGTTTTAAATTATAACGGCTTCCAAAGCAGTTCAACAGTGTGAAAATCTAGTATTATGCTCAAAAATCAAAGATGCCTACTCTTCTTTTCTAAGTCCACCAAGAAGGTGATTCCACATGAAAACACCTTTTTCCCTTGTAGATTTTCTTCATTGAATTTTTGACAATTGCATTCATGCAGATAAGAGAATGAGTTTAAGCTTTGAGCTAAATTACAAAGAGGCTACTGCTGAATAGCTGAAACCTTGAACTGTTAGTTTGAACTAAATGTCAAACCTACTGTGTGGAATTGACCGGATCGCTATACTGTACAACTACCAAATGGAACCAACACATAAAAAAAAAACCCATTTCAGATGTTTTATTTGCGGTGTGTTTTCTTATTTCGAGAGGTTTGAACTGATGGCTCGGAAAAGCAGAGGTTAACTTTCAATACAGGTTGTTATTTTCCCAAGATTGACAGCAAAATTGTCAGGCATATTTAAAAGAGATAAAAACTCCATCTTGTTTGTGCCAGCTTGTTTCTCAGTGACAACAGTGAGGTTGTTTAAAGAAAAAAAACAACCCACTTTGTTCTTCTGATAAACCCCATTTGAAAAAAAAACCCACACCCTTATTCACTTTTTCCCAGCACAGCAAGTAACAACTGACAGAGAGGAAATGCATTTTAAAGTCATATAGTCATATACTTTCACAGAAGCATGACACATATTGTTGAGCCCATCAGGCTTGTGCAACAGTTGCAGACATATTTCTTCTCCATATCTAAATCATGTGTGTGATGTCTGTTTATTCCTTAGTTGGTTCTATTTTGGTCTTCAAATATTTTATTGCACTTTTTCTTCCTCCTGAATATATTTACTTTCTATTAAATCACTTAAACATTTGTTGTTGTTTTTCTAAATTGATATTTTTTTATGGCTGAGATAAGGGTTTCCAAACGACTCGTCTTCTTTTTTGTGTATAAATCAAGTGTAAAGCCACCGCTACGTCACCCGGTGACGTGTGGGCTACTGTTTTGTCACCTTAAATTTGCTATTACTATTGTTGTCATTGTGGTTTTGGAGGCAAAAAAAGACCATATTTGGACAAGAGAGTGAAGCTGGTGATGATGTGCATTGCTACACCTCCATCCAGACCGGATCTAACTGAGTATGTGAGAATAAGTAGAACTGGTGACTTGTCAATCACAAGGTAGCCACACTTATATTGCACTATTTACTCTAATGGGACCATAATTTACTAAATTAACATCATGCTGCATTGAAGAAGACTTGAAACTATTAAACTAGAGCCATTCAATGAGACGTATAGGGTCATTTTCTCATAAGCCTGCATACAATGGGACTTCTGGCATCACTCTTCAGAAGCCCCATCCATATTTTATACAGTCAGTGGTGTATGCACATGCATTTATTATTCTTGTTATGCAGCTGTGGTATGAATATCCTCTGAGATGTAAGATGTGATGTGTTCTGTGTTTGGTGGGGGAATAAAACAAGTTAACCGACTCACAGGTGTTGGTGAATGTATCCTAACAACCTTTGCAAAGAGGTGTAAATTATGATTTGTCAGAGGTTGTCTCTTCCCCATAAGACCATCTGTTTGAACACACTGGCTCTCTCCCTCTCTCTCTCACATACACACTTTCTCATATGCTCTGTTGCACTGCGAGCATCATGAATATTGTCATGAGCAAGATGTGCATAGTAAAAAAGAAGACAGAAAGCATGGTCTATGCGACATCCATGATTTTAATTGGTGACAGGTCATGTAATGGCAAATAAGTCAGAGTCAGCGGAGTGAAAAACACTCAAGATCCTCTTACTAGCTTTCTCTGCATCTTCATCACAGTATTTGTCAGCAGGGGGGGAGATGAGTTTGACAAGGGCTATGTGAGCTTGTCATCGGATCCATCTCCATAAAAATTAAACAGACTCGCGCTATTAATGAAGACCATTTGATAAGGTTGAAAACTCTGGAAAAAAAAATTAGCGAGGGGCTGGAATAATTTAACTATCATTGCCGAAGGTCAAAAATGAGCTTGGCGCTGATTGAAAAACAGTTTGACTTTCTAATCAAAATGATACAGTATATTCCCACATTTCATTTAATATTCTAAAAATACACCGACTAATCCAGGGAAACCAAACAAGATTATAATGGACTTCAGTCCTAACGTACAATTCGCTCATTATGTTGAAGTGATAAGAGAATACTGATCCTTTGACTTTGAAAAGAAAGCTCAGCACTGTTGCTCCAAATCACACAGCCAATTACAACATGATTTTAGTGACACTATGGTTCATTTATCAGCTCGTTTTTTTTTTCTATCAGAAAGCGTACAGTCCTCTAACCAGGATGTTAATTGGTATCATTTAAAAACATTAACCCACCAAAACCAAAAGCGTACCAGCGTTTAGCGCGATAGTTGGGCGTTTAAGACCCTGCAGTCCTGTCAACACTGCCGAAATTCTGCCATATCATACCAATCCTGCTCTAACCGCAGGACTTCCAGTGTTAAAAGTAAAAGCTATAAAAGAGGATAAATATCATCCCTAAAGAGCACTTGTCCTCAAATCACTGTATGCAGTAAAATCTAAAGGTTATATCCTAATTCTTTTTTTCTTGAGGCTCGTGCCATCATTCAGTTCCAGTATGTTGTTGGAAAAGACACTCAAGTCTTGGCTGCATTAATCCAGGTGTGTGCGCGCGCGCGTGTGTGTGTGCATGTGTTAAGCACCTCTTGTCTTGTCTGTCTCCAGCAAAGGATTAAATAAGAGGCAGGATAGCTTTCAAGTAGGTATTAGGCTAAAGCTGGGTCTCTCAGGGTCATTATTCAATAGCCGGTGAGTGGCATCAGGACCCCTAACACCCAATAGAGAGCAGGCAGAGAGTGTCAGCTCCATCTGTAATAAAAGGAAGGCGGCTCAGGTGTGTGTATATGATGAATATTGCATTGGTATGCAAAAGTTGGGAATAACAGCAATATCTTTGAAAAACTTTCTTTGGGTGACGGAAACTGGCAGGCAGTCTACTCAGGTATAAATAATGCCTCACGTATTTGTCGCTCTAGTCTGACATTTCTTTGTTGACATGTTCCTGGGAGGACACCCAGACACAATTTATATAGACATTCACACATTGAGGCTCTGGCACACCTCAAACGCCTCACCTCGCATAAACACATTGCAAAGACTGCAGTCAAGCAGCTAACATGCACATCTTGTAGCACGTCATGTCAGACAATGAGTCTTGATACGCAGAGATGACAACGTTTGTAAACCCCCCCCACGAAACCCCAGAACGGCTAAGCATCGATTCAGTGGCTATAGCAGTATTTATGTGATGTCACACTTTTTGCAATGATTAGATATTCCCCGCTGTGCCACCAGGTCACCCGTATTTATGTAAAAAAGAATAATAATTTGGTTCTAATGATGGACATGAATCCAACCTGCTTGGACCACGGAGGAAGAAAGCTTTTACAGCAACTTTTCAATTCTGTAGGGGGTAAATGTTTGATTTTATGAGGAGAGACACTTAAAAAAAAATCAATGTTGCCTTTAAGCTGACACACAGATGCGATTATTGATCACATTTATGTCCTTGAAATTCTGATGGCTGAAAAGTGAATAGATATTTTCGCTGGGGTTAAGTTTTTCTTTGCTAACTTTATTAAGTCCTTACTGCTCATGACACATGCCAGTTTCCTATAGCAGCAGCAGATTATTCTTAAAATCTCATTTGATGTGCCCATTGGCTGTGACTGGTTCAGTTAATTCAAACGGATTTAATTTATCTGCGAAAGGTAAGAATTTATATCTGGAAGAAAAATAGATCCTGACCTGCAATTATGGAAAATCAGATTTGTATTGATATCTAATAAACTACTGATTTTAAACACATTTCCAAACGGAATCGAGGAGCAGGTTTTCCAGGGTCAAGGACTTAGGTAGAATTACTTAATTTGGCATGAGGCAGATCTGAGTGAAGCGACGTCATAATGGTAATGACACCATAGTGTGTGCTATGCCCTGGGTGCAATGATACAATTATGATCTCCACATGGTGATACAAAACAGAATCCAAATATTGTGCACACTTACAAGCACACCCATTCCTCCTTTATTCCCTCTGTCCTTGTTTCATGTTCTGTTTTTGCACTTCTGTACTTATACACTCTCTTTTTGTGTGCGTGGAGCTTCGTGTTTCTTGTTCTTTGTGTTCTTTTCCTCCCCTTTTAAGGTCTCTCTGCTTTTCCTCGACACTGATCATCTGATTGTCTCCACCTGCATCTCATTATCTCCTGTTCCCTCTGCCGCCTGTTTCCCCATTGTCTCTTGTTATCCTGGTAGTCAAGTTGGTGTTTGTCTATTCTTAGCTGCCAGTTCGTCATGTGGATGTTAATGTATGTAATATGTTCCAGATGTTCTCACTTGTGTTGCCTTTGTGTTCTCAGGTTATGACTTTAGCCTGTGTTTTTGGATTTTGCCTTGTCCCTGGAGTTTGTATAGGTTGTTTTGGACATTTTTGGATTTTTTGTTTATTGGATTTGGGTTTTTTTTAAAAACTGTTTTTCTTTCTTTCTTTTTTTTGCCTTTTTAAGTTGGATTTTTGTTATTAAATCTTTGTACTGCAATTTCCCCGTCTCTGGCTCGTGTCTGCATTCAGGTCCTCACTCTATTTGCTCTATTTTGTTGAAACGTAACAAGTAAAGTGCAGTTGAGAAAGCCTTGTTGTGTCAAATGTCACCCCATAAAGCTGGTCAAACAGTGAGGAGTAAAGCTTCAAGCTTTCAAACAAAATGTTCAGAGAACTGGGGATGTTTGAAAAAGTCTTTTTTATCTGATGGTGTGAGTTTGCGTCAATCTGAGATTTTGGTGCTACAGATGATTTAACTCAGTTCTGAAATGGCAAAGCGGGGCTTACACCAGGATCAAACACACACCTTTGTTTACCGTTATGTCAGGATCATCCCGTGATGCTATTTGTTAGCAGTCAACATCACATAGATTTCACCATCTTGACTGTCTCACAAATAAAACCATTTTAGAGTGCTGTTGCTTCTTAAAAACATCCAGTCAAAGTTGGATGGACATGTAGTTGTCGGTAATCAGGAACAAAGTTTTTGGCCTTTAAAACACCCGGTTTGATCAGGCCTGGTCATGTAGTTTTGGATTGAAAAATGTCTCCAATACAAAATCAAAATGCTGTATTTGCTTAGTTCAAATGCTGAATAAACAGATATTTAGAAAAACTGAGCAGAGGTAGGGCTGCAGAATATATCATTTCAGCATTAACATCATGATCTGCCCATAGTCACATCAGAGTATGTGCAATGCCAACAAATCTAACTCAAACATGTCACGTTACATATGTTATACTTGACTAAATAATGCAACTGTTGCGATTGTGAGTAATATTTATTTATGTCATGTAATCAGGTAAGGACACACTTTATACAAATTTTAATTTTAATTTGATCTTTATTTGTTTAAGCCACGATGAACAACTCTTTGCTTTGCTTTGACACTGTTGCTGAGAAAAGTTGATTTGAGAGAAGATTTCTGTAACAAAATGCTTCTGTCTTGACATTTGCTACTTATTACAAGTTAATTTCAGCTAGCGCTTTCCTGAGCGCTTGGGTGCTATGAGGTAGGAGGTTGTTATTCTTGGACCGAAATGTTAAATTGATTATTTTTCACTCATGTCTCACTCATTAGCCAATTTGATAATGGGGGCTGATTGTAGTTTTGCTTTGGAGTGAAATGGCAACATGGGGAAACTGAGCTGCCGTGGTGGAGGTCTGCGCTCTCTGAGTGCTTTCTAGTAATTATTATAATTATTATTATTTTTTACACAGCAAAATATAGCTTTTTTGGACCGTTTGTCTATTACGCATAAACTACATGACAGATTACCATAAAACTGGGTTGTGTGTCAGGCTGCTGTTGTCTGGCTTTTAGTCAGTGTCACTGTGTGCCTATGCCATATAAGTGATGTTACTGCTTTATGCTAATAGACTGAGAACCTCCCAAAGAGATAGACAGTTAATCTTATACAGTATATTATTGGCCAGTAAATGACAAAATTAAATTATCCAGCTGATGCAGATTTTTCAAAAGTGTATAGCCCAACCTCCGCTGCCTTTTTCCTACACTAGACCATCTAATTTGGCTGTAGAGAGGGGAGTCAAGGCAGCATGAGGTGTCAAAGATAGGGATGATGGATCTGTCACCTGAAGGCAACCTAAAGGGCATCGATGACCAGCCCTGAAAATGACACCTGACTCTCCCCCATAAAATAAAACACACAACACCTGAGCAGACAAAGTTTGTTTTGGGCGGATGCTGCCTCGCTTAAAACATATTGATCGGAAATTAGATGTGGTCAGAAGAGGGAGGGAGACTAGGATGGCTTATGTGTGTGTGTGTTTGTGTCTGAGGGTCATTTGTGTCATTGGCCGTGGTTGTTTACCTAGAGGCGATTGCTGGCCTCTCACACAAGCCCATCCCAGACAGAGATGCATGGTAAATAATAGAAGAGCTTTGACTGAGGACAGACACACACAGAGATCAGCATCAAGGTTAAAGATGGGTGTGGGTGTAACAGGAGAGATCCTCATCGACGCGTCATTAATACATGAGAAGGTTTCACAACACCAGAGAGGGAACAGAGCGACATGCAGTCAGCATGGACTCTGACATCTGCATATTAAATGTGTGAGAGGTCTGTATGTCTCTGTGACAGTTCAGTCAATATGATTTCAGCAGCATCGGAGAGTCAGGTGACTTCCCCCTTACTTACTCGCATTACAGACTCTCACCATTCATATAAGCTGATGACCACATTGGTGAATATCAGATCATAATAATTACAATAATAATAATGTGGTTTTGACAGATCCTTGACACATTGATGCCTTATCATTTTCTCCTAGTGGGTGTAAAGAGCTAATAAAAGCAAGATAAAAACACATCATTCTTGACAATTCATTGCAGTGTTTATTTCCAATAATCCTAACACAGCTTAAAAGATTACTTTGATGAGTGAATTTACAGAAAATCAACTGCTGACTTTAAAATATCCTAATTGGTTCCAGCTTGATGAGGTTGGATGCTCTAATTCCTCTTTGGAATCTCAAGAAGCAGACAAAATGCACTGTCTGAGACTAAGTTCAACAGTTGGTGAATAAAATGAACCCAAGTGATGCTTCTTGTGTTTTTGGAGTTTAGTGATTCGTGCGAAAAACCTGCGGCTTCTTCCCGTCATTTGGCTGGTGAACTGCTGTCATAAATACCGTATAGTGTAGAGTGAAAGTGGACAGTGAGGTACAAATAATAAAAAATAAATAAATAAATAGATAAATAAATGAATGTCCAGTAGTAGTAAAATAAATGATGGATTTTCAGGTGGTGACGAAGATCTTATAAACGTCTGTTTGGCATAACCGGCTGATTCCCCGTCCCTCCACAAATTAAAAAAAATAAATTAATAAAATAAAATCCTAAATCCACTCCTTTTTCCAGCTCCATACCAATACTAGATTCTCCCCTGGCCTAAGCCCTATCCCTCTCTACCATGTTTTGTGGAAACCCACCCAGCAGTTTTTTTGCGTGACGCTGCTGAGAAATAAACAAACCAACCAACCAACCAACCAACAGACGTGTGTAAACACAACCTCCTTGGAGGAGGTAACAATAGAGGTGCACCAGGTTTGAAATGATGAGTATAGCGTGGGATCAGGTTTATGTGCGGGTATGTGTGTCGGCGTTAACAGCCCTGATCGATATGGTGGATGTCACCAATCTCCTCAGTAGTGACCGACTGTGGATACAATCCCCAGGAGCGATTCCTGCACTCTCACCGTCTCACTCTCTCTTTCTTTTTTTTTTTGCTCTTCGTTTTCAGCCAAGAAATGGACAGAGTGACTGGTAGACAGCTGAAACTGAAGACAGACTATACAGAAAAAAGATGTTCAGATAAACACGGTGGATACAGAAGTATCTGATGCGAGACAACACTACACTGTTGAAATTCATGCACTATGCAAGTAAGTATACTAACAGAAATATGCAATTTGGGACACAGCATTAGTGTCAGTGAGATAGAGTTAATTATAACTGGTGTTTTACTGATTGCTCAGTCTCCCTTATCTGCTGTAGTGTGCCTGGACCTGAGCCATTCACACGGAGGTGCTTCCCACTCAAGACTATAGATGCGAGGCTCACGTCCGTGTTAAAGCTACGAGGCTTGTGTGTTTACATTCATTTATCATGCGTAAAAATAAAGACTGTTACCAGCCATCATCGCCGTGCCACTAAAGTGTAGCGTTAGTCATTGCTGCGTCTTTTGTCCACTTGTCTCAAGCTGACAACGGACCACATATGCCGTTTCCCCCTGTTGAGTAAATCCATTAAAATGCCAGTTTTGGTTCCTCCTCCTGGTTTGACTGAGCTTCATGAAATCACTGCAGTTGGTCTGTGATGTCCTCAGCATCTATACACCATCCACTGAGCCAGCAGGGGGCTATGTTAATACTTCTTGTCCAAGTGAGTTTAAAATGTGTAATTATATATTGACATGCAGCACATTTACTCCTTTTAGTCCGGACATGCAGTGAAAGCAACACAAAGACAAATGATGCACTTGGACAACTCAGCCTTGAAAGCTGCACCAATTGTGTATTTGTTGTTTAATCAGTAAGTTAATTGTATAGAAACCTTATCAGCTACAATTTTGATAACATTAGTTATTTAAGTTATACTTTCCATCTCTTCTCTATGAAGGTTTTACTGTTTTTGTCTGTTTTATATCACTTTGATCAGAATTTAGACTTGGACTTGAGCAATCAGAGGAAGTCAGTCATAGAAAATGTATTTCCCCCCCCCCCACCATTTTGGTACATTTTAGAGAGATAAAATAAAAAATACTTACATATTTGAATAAATAGTGAAAATCATCATTTGTTGCAGCCTTAATATACACAACTGAAGAGATATAAGAATACCACAAGATGATACACACATGCACAGTTTAAACTGAAATTATAAAAGAGCTAATGGTGAACAAACCGTTATTAAGAAGTATCTTTGTTCTCCTTCTGTTAAGTGACCACAGTTAAATGATACGCACGTTAAATGATATGAGGCTCACAGAGCGGACAGAGAGCAAGACCCGCTTTCTTCTGTCAATCCACCAAATCCATGGAGAGAGAAAGAGCCGTCTGCTCAGTTCAAAGTCTAACAGAGGCCCATTGCTCTGTAACAGAGCTGTTATCCCAGTGTCATGTAAGCTGATCTTATTACAAACCTCATTACGAGTAGCAAACACGACATGGCGGAGTTTTTTTTAATCCAAAGCTCATAAAATGACAGACAGTCACAAATCAGGGTTAAGACCTGCTGCCTCACAACAACGGAACATCTGAAGTGTAGCAATCACAACATGACAGCCCTTTAAATAGTCATTTCTTTTATCACCAATCGCATTCTATTCAGAGGGAAGTTGTAACTGGTGGCATTCACTATTATGGCTTACATCCTCTATCATCTGTTATATTTCTACTATTCTTTTCTCATGGTTGTATCTGTACCACTAATCACGGTAGTTAAAAGTCGATGTATCCTGCCATGAAAGGCTTTTGAACAGCAAGTAATAATGAACCAGAAGGATATCTGGGGGTACATACAGTAAAGATGCAAACAAAATGTACATGCAAGGTGCAAACAGATTGGAGAAAATGGGTTTGGTTGGAGTCAAAGGCCTGAAAAAGACGTCATGGGACTCTGAAGCTGCTTGACCTTTCCAGAACGATGCCTCTAAAAGGTGGCTGTGCTGTAGACTGGTTACATGGCTACTGGTGCAAACACAGCTATAGTAGGCTTACTATTTGGAAATTCTCTAGCACGGTGTTATGGAGTTTGCATGTTCTAATGTCCGCCTGGGTTCCTTCCAGGTGCACCACGGTCCAAAAACATACAATATCATCACTGATCCTCAAAGATATTAGATAATATTAAACTGTAAAGCATGTATCCTTCAAATTCTACGGTTCAAGTCAACTGCTGCACATCACTGACGAAGATAGTCCAAGTGAGTGAGAGATTCAGTGCTGAAGGGTGTGAATGAAACTCAGGATTTTAGCATTAATTCATGTTCAATCAGGAAATTCTGTAAAGAAAATTAAAAATACAAGTTTATAAAATTTCCTTTGATTTTTACAGAGAAAATTTTACACTTAAACATACTTAATGCTGAAACCTACGAAGGTAAGCGATAGGCTTTAAAGAACGAATTACTCCACCCATGTGCAGTATAAGAAGTTTAACAACGCTACAAATAAGTCAGCTATAAAACATATTCCAACATGGGTAAGTAACAGGTTTTATTTAGTACAGATTTCATTTTTGTTCTTTTCGTTTTCCCTCAAAGCCTCTTCCTCGCAGAAAGCTGAGACCTGCGGGTTGTGGGCACCAATATTAGTTAAGTATTTATTTACAGGTCCTGGCAAAGCTGTCCTGTGAATAATTCATCTTGCATGCTTGGAGGAGTCTGTTGACAAGGCAGCCTGACGCAGGGAGAAAGGAAATCAATGCAGCTACAGTATGATGGGCAGCAGAATCCAGCATATCTGCCTCTGACCTGAACCTAGATATAGGTCTGTGCGTGTGTGTGCGTATGTGTGTGTGTGTGTGTGTGTGTGTGTGTGTGTGTGTGTGATTACAGTAGTTACAATACAGCCCTATGTAAAGTGATCAGGTCCTGATCTGCTGAGCTGGCTGAAACAGTGCCTGTCGAGGGCAGACATGCCTCAGGGAAATGCCATCTTCACATTCATTCTGTTATACACTGTAGAAGGTAACTCAAGTATGCCGCTAAATCTGACCCCCCCCCCCACCTCTCGTCATTAGAGACAGAAAAAGGCTGCTGTGGTGAACAAACCACTTAATTGTGATTTGAATTGATTTGATAATAATGTGATTATTATTTTGAAGTGCATGCTCGTATTTTTGTTTTTTGCATGTAAAAATTTAAATAAAAAAAATCATCATGCACAGAAGGCATTCTTCATTCTTCATACTTTCACTGGATGCAAGTTTTTTTTAATTAATTAATTTTTTTTATTTCCTGGAATATTTGCCTTTCTTGGGGGACAAGACAGCCGAAGAGAAGACAGGAAATGCGAGAGAGGGGCACAGGCAAAATCTAAGTCGCACCGGCCGCTGGAGAACTGTAACCTCGATACATGAGGTGTACGCAAATGGTGTTCCTTTAAAATTGATGAAGGAAATGTCTGTACTTGTGGTCAGTCCTCACTTTGATGACTATAAACAACCTAAAATGTCCTTTCTTGAACGTGTTTATTAAACACAAACATATCAGACAAGCATTTAATACAGAATGCATGCATCAATAGTCATACTTAAAGCTGAAAGACCCCTAACTTTTTCGCAGCTTGTATCTACAACTTCTTTGGTAACAGTCATAAAAGAATAAGGGCCGCCACACTGTCTGCATTTACTGCCAAAAATGTTATTTTTTAATTTATGACCAAAACAAAGGATTAAGTCACGAGATATTACGATAACGCGACCAAGTCCTCGTATGGAGGAGGTCGGGGTGGATGGATGGGTCAAGAAAACAGACTTAAACCTACCGATCATCAGCTCGGTTGTATTATAATTAAGCATGACAATGATACCATGTGTATGTATGTGCTTATTTAAGCATGATGATGAGGGTCCCTAACTGTAACACTTTCTGGATATTAAACCACAAACAAAGTACTTATTTCAACCTAAATCATTTTTGTCCCTCTACCATAAAAAAAAACTTTAACCACAGCATAGTTACATAAACTTTTTGTTGTGCTTTGTAATTTTCAAGGCACAGATGACCTGCAGATATGGACATCAAATCACAATATGTCACTCAACATTTTTGAACATACTGTTTCATTTTATTCGGAGGACTTGTTGAGAAAATGCTGTCTTTTTCAGTTTATCACAAAGACAGTACTTGTTCTCTCAAAGTATCGTAATGAAAAGATGTGGTTTGGGAAATTCAGTGCCTCGAATGCTATCTCCCTATTCCCTGTCCTTAGAGGACAACCAGTTCTTTTCACTAGTCTCTCTCTTCACAGTCTCTCCCTCTCTTCACTAACTTTAATTGGCTTGAATGAAGACAAACTGTGGAGAGATAATTGAGCGCTAACATGAGTCAGAGCGAGATGAATGAAGACAAATGACAAGTCTTTTTTTTTTCTTTGCTCCTCACAGGAAATTTCAACAATACAGTGAATGAGATGTGTTTGAGTTTAAATGAATACTTAAATGAAAGCAGCTTCTTTATGAAAAGCATTAAAAAAAATACAGCACTTTGTAGGTGAATCTGCTGCCAGTTATTTACTGTACATTTACTGAACAACTGTTTTACAGTGATTTTATAAAGGTACTGCACAGAAATGCATAAAGTGATCTGAAACTAAGATGCAAGTGAGTGGAAACAGGAGAGACATTCCTAAAAGAAAAAAAAAAAAGCAGCATGTGTGCACAAGCTGGAATGGACATTTTCAATTATTTTCTGAAGTATGCAGTCTGGAGTACACAGAGGTACTAAATGAGAGAATAAAGACAATCCATCAAAGAGACAGTCTGTGCAGTTAGAGCAAAAGAAAAAAAAAATCACCAGACAGGGAACTACCTCATACGAGTCTGAACACCTTGCTACAAGCAGATCTTAATATGCAAAATCTGTCACAGCTCACATGGGGAATAATGGAAACTCACCTGTGATATATATGGAGACACCAAACAAAGGTAATGGGTTCTTTTCCACTTTACCATTAATGCTTAAATCATTTTTCTACAAATATCAGCAGACATAAATTCACAAAGTATATGCATTATATCTCCATCTTTGAACACTTGTCCACTTTTGCACCTTCTCAAGAAGTATACGGTTGTACTTCAGCTGAGGATGAAGATGCATTTCAAACAGCTGAGTCTTTGAAGATCATACTGTATTTCTTTGTCACACATGCCTTTATGGGAGTTCAACACTTGTCAACCACTATGACTGCCTGCTCAGGAGACTTAAAGATAAAACAAAACTTTTTCTTATCTTTTGATGTTTTTTTTTGTGTGTGTGTGTTTTTCTAAATAAAAACACTTTCCTTCAAAATAATCTTCTATTTTTTTTTAATGATTTTCTGGAGTATACATCTCAGGGATAGCTTATATTCTGGGGCAGCATTTCTCAACTTTGTTTCAGTCATGGCACCCTTTAAATGTTTGCAAAATGTCAATTCACCCGAGTCTAGAATGTATTTAAAAGTACATCCCTCTGATGGACAACGCACACAGGCACATACACACAGACACACAGACACACAGCGGTTATTGAGAGAGGTAGAACTGAGCAAAAGACTCAGGTGAAAGGTAGTGATTAAATCTCTCATCGGGATGAGGTCAGAAATTGTGTTGCTGTTTGAATTATCACTGCACAAGGGAAACATGTCGAGCCTGGACCGTTCCACGAAGGAGCACCAGAGTACGAGTCTAGATATGAGATCAGATTTTCTTCTTTGCCTAGAGGGACAGAGTTTTGTGCACCATTGAGCATCTGGCCCAAAACCTTCCCTGTGAAAGCCAGTGGCTGACCATGAGCAGCAACAAGCTACAACGTTCTCTTCCCATGTCCTCACATAGGATCAAAAACAGGTGGGTCTTAAATGGCTGCACCTTGATGAAACTAAAGTTCTTTCGGCAGAATTTTTGCAACTAGTGACTAACCTTTTACATCATAAATCCATGAGGGACCTGGGTTTATTAGCTGGTGATAGCTGCTACCCTTTACAGCAACATGCAAATCAGTGACCTAATTCTCTGGCTATAGTTTGGGAATAGCAGCTGTATTAATCTGTCTGCTTGAACCATCAATCATCAGAGAGTCTGGACCCTTATTCATAACTGGAAAGCTCAGGTCAGCTCTGCAGCCCAGTAACATGTATTGATAAATAAAGCACAAACTTCTCTGATGCTTCCCTCTCTCCCCTCAGAGTTTAATTACTTGACATTAAAGAGTGTGTGTGTGTGGGTGTGGGTGTGGGTGTGTGTGTGTGTGTGTGTTGATGGTAATAATTTTGTATTCTTGCAGTGTGTGGCCTTTAAGGTCATACATATTTTTTCTTTCTTGTTGTTATTCTTCTTGTTGCTCCATTGCTAATAATTCTGTGTTCACTTCCTTAGATTTTTTTATGATGTATATGAAGTGAAACTGAGTTTCGGGTTACAAGTTCTATGCTAATAATTATTTTTACTAATGTCTGCATGTTCATATTTTTCATTTCTATTTTTTAGTAGTTTTAGGTACATTGTTGATACATAATGGTGTGTTACATATTTACATTTGACCTGCAACTAAAGTCTATTTTAATGTCAATTATTTGTTAATTAATTTTTTCACTTGATTCAAATTTCGCTTCACAATTTCCCAGACGACAAACTCTAAATCAAAAAATGCATATTAAGTAATGGGAACCGGTAAATTTTAGACAATTTTCAAAACTGTACATGTACAAAACTACTCTTCACTTTTCTGATACACACACTGTTTTCTCAATGTAGCTTAACTTATTAGTTAAGTTCATAAAGTACTGGATGACATGAATTATGGCTGGATCCAATATGCAAAAAAAAGATGCATTTTTTCATGCAAATGAAATTAAAATCAAACAAAAAATGAATAAATCTGGTCGTATTTGTCATTACATTACAAATATTACCATTATGCAGGACATTGTGTTGCTTCTCCTGTTACTTCTTGACATGTTAAGCGTCTTTGAGTATTCTGAAAAGCGCTTTGTGAATAAAATGTATTATTATTATTATTAGAAAGGCAGATGTATTCTTAGGCTGTAATCGCACAGAGACTCACCTCCACGGGTGCAGCTGCTTCAGAAACACCTTGGAAAAGCAGGGCAGCAGCCAAACTGCCCTAGAGTTGGGCTTTGTGTGCAATCAGGCAATTAAATGTCATTAATGGAAAAAAGAGGTACAAGTTAAAACTTCTGAAACTTATCCACTTCTAAAAAAAAACTTGTCTCTGGCAACATATTTCTCTCTGTATGATCAGCCCCGAACATTCCCATCTATGCACATCCATCACAACAGCAACTATCAAAATGCTGGCCATAATGCATTAATTTAGCATTTAAAGTCCTATTTATATTCTGTTATGTCTACTGTAGTACCAGTTATGTGATTTTGAGGATGTCAAGAGTATTTGCATAACCTCTTTCCACTGAGACAGATAACATTTTGAACAAAAGAAAATATTTCCGATCCATCACGCCTGGTACCAATTGTCTCTATCTGAACTATAATGCCCTCTAGCAATGCAGGGACACATTGGCTTCAGTGGCCTGTGGAGGGGAAACATGCTGAAGGGGACAGTGCCATCAATCAACACCTAATCTGAGAAGTGACACAGCCAATGACAAAGGGAAATAAACAAGACAGCCAGGATAATACTGGAATACTGGAACAACAGCAGGGTGGTGCAGTGAATCTGTTCAGCTCATTTTTCACCAGTTACACCAACAAATCAAATGTTAGTGGATGCGGCCAGAGTAAAAGGTATTTAGTGACCATCTATCTGTGACCTGAAAGATACATGAGTGACAGAAATAGTGTGCCGGAGAGGTCGTAAGGACAAAGAAAATGGAAAATGATGCAAAAGTAACCTGAGGGGATGTGCAACCTTCACCAATTCTATTCTAAAAAGACATCAGCTGCTATTGTTAAGTCATTACTGTGGAACTGAGAATGTGCCTGTCAGTCAAGCTCTTCAAATGTACATGCAAACACACTATACATGATGCAAGTATTTTTTCTCCCTAAAAATACAGGTATGAAACTATTGTTAGCTACATGTTCTAAAGAAAAAGTAGTACCAGCAAAGTGTTCAATGCCAATATAATTCCAAAACTGAACACATTGCACACCTCTTCTCCAACAGACTATGCCCTTCCAAAGCTGCAGGTCTTGTTGCGTGTCCCCAGTCTGCAGTGGTTAGTACCTGCCAAACCTGGATGAACCAGCGACAGGGTCATGATCGCCCAAGGCTCATTGATGCACGTGGTGAGTGAAGGCTAGCCTTGCAGCAGAAATCTTTGAAAAAGGCTATTCTGGTTCTGATAGAAAGGTGTCAGAACACACTGGGCATCTTGCATGTGTATTGAAGTGTATAGGTGTTGACTTGGCCACCAAATTCCCCTGAACAAACCAATCGAGCATCTGTGTCATGTGCTGAACAAACAAGTCCGATCCATGGAGGCACCACCTCACAGCTTACAGGACTTAAAGGATCTGCTGCTCACGTCTTGGTGCCAGATACACCTTCAGAGGTCTTGTGGAGGCCATGCCTCAATGGGTCAGAGCTGTTTGGACGGCAAAAGGAGGACTTACATAAACCTACATATGTTACATAAATATAGTTTTGTGGCTAATCACTTCCTCTGTATGAAATTTAATATATTTTGATTTTAAATGTTATTTTCTTCAAGTTAGTTTTGCTAGATCCAAGTATCAAATCACCTATTAAGAGGCACCAGAATACAGGAAATCACACTAACCTATAATAAGTTAGATATACTGAACATTTTTCCATTTCTTCAAGTGTTTACTTTCTACTGTATGACACCGTAAAATAAAAATTCAACTGATACACAGACTGTTTCTTCTCTACCGCAGTACTTCACAGTATTTCTACAGATCAATCTATGAAAATTTTTTCCCAAAAGAGTACTGGTGAACCCAAATAATCTCCATTCATCACAAGCTCCAATCAAAGTGAGCTTAAAACTAATCTAATAAAAGTTGCCTTTGCCATTAAACAATAATCAAATAACTCTTCCACCACAGCTTCCAAACGATTCAAGTCTCTGGACATTGGAACAGATATATCCTTGGCAGAGTCTCCTATCTGTTAGTCTGGGTGGCAGCTCTGAATGTGCGGTGACAGTGGGCATTTTGAAAGTTGTCCCATTGTGTAAAGTCTTAAAGGTTTTCAGTGATTGTGAAATTGACATTGCAAAGTGTTAGAAAACTGCAGTCCCTGCCGCCCATTTACATGATAAGGAGGTTTCTTACAAGACATATGGATCACATACGAATGTATTTGTTTGTGTTGACTGTCCAGTGTTAAATTATTCCCTTGGGTTTTTTAAAATTTTTTTTTTACATTTCTAGCAAAAGCAAATTTAAATTAATAGAAACATTTTTAATGTTGCTCATGCAGTTTTACTTTCGTGATGTAAAAGTGCTCTTAAAATATGCAGGATCTCTAATTATAATTTCTCATAAGCAGATCATGGCACACAGAGTGCCGTTTTGCACTTTAACAATACAATACATTTACTTTTGGGCCCACAGCCTACTATAAGTCTCAGTTTTGGCCCTCCCAGGGAAAACGTTTGTGCATCCTTGTTTTAGAGAGATAAGAGGCTTAGTGAAAATTCAGTTAGGAGGAAACTTAAACAACTCTCCTCTGCTCCTTCATTCATCACTTACTGTAAGCTGTGCCTTATCAGTGAAAAGTCTAATGTCAACGTCAGTCTACAGCTGGAAAGGAAATACTTCATTGCTGTGATGACAGTTTCTCTAAACTGGCTGGAAAATGATACACATTTATTGAACATATAAAGCTGCACTGATTAATATTTTTTCTTTAAATACTAGACACTATTTGTAATGTAAATGAGGAGGAACTATGCAGTTCCCTGCAGCAGTTTTGGTTTTGTGGTCCACAACTTATTGGGTTCACTCTCTTCATTTTAGTCAGCCTTGTTTGCTGCAGCTGTTTCTGCAAATAAAGTCAGATAAACCCACTGTGCCCTACCTGCCCCGCACAAAAGGGCAGACACAGTTCGCAACTAGCCGGTGAAAATAGGGGAGCATTTAGCTGCTATAGAGACAGATATTTCCCGCAGGAGTTAGTGGAGGCCAAAACAGAGCCAAACAGAAATTGAATATTGGACTTTGTCCATTTGTCAGACGGCCAGAAACACAATTTTTAATGAATTGCTCTGTCTATGTTGTTGGATGTGTAAATAGGTGACTATTGTTAACATGTTGTTCAGTGTTGTGTTGTGTGTTTTTCGGCCTGATTCACTGCTCCCATGTCAAAAAAACACAAAACAAAACAAAAAAAAAATCAATTAATGCTGATTTAATTTGATGTATTCTCTACCAGCGCTTTTACTGGCAGTCATGCCGTCCCTCCTTTTTCACAGAACAGGTATGGACATGAAAAATGTATTTCTTTGTAATAACATTTACTTTGAGATATGCCTGGCAACTCATGGTCTTTCACATGCATGAGGAATATCAGACATTCTGAATTTAATGACTCAATCAACATAATAACCAATGATATGTGTTTGAAACATTTTCTCTGTCTCTGCTCACCTCCGTGTCTGATTTTCAGATTTTCATTAAAAATCTATCGGGCATGAAGGGGTATAAATGTGATTTTCTCTCTAATTCTAGAAAACTTAGCATTGATTATACGCTGTTCACACAGCAGTGGTGCACTGTGGGAGTTCTGCCAAGTGTCACTGCAAACTTAGCCTCAGCACAGCACAGCAGGGTGTGTGTGTCTGTGTGTGTGTGTGTGTGCGCGTGTGTGTGTTTGTGTGTGTGTGTGTTGCCTCGACAACTGGTTTCTCACAAACTGACTGACGTCAAAAAGGCGGTTCAGACAAGATTAATTCAACTCGTTGGTAATTTAAAAAGTAGAAAAGGCTGAAAAAGAGTGAACGTGAAATAAATAACTATTTGTCCGGCTAGCAGTCAAGTCCTTACTAATAACATCCATCCATGCCTTTATCCTCCTCAGGGACACTGTGACTGGAGCTTACTCCAGAAGTAGGGAAGGCAGGAAATTGAATAAATATTGATATCAAATAGAAAAGATGTGTGTATTATTACATTATTATTTTAAATGTGGTAAGAGCTCCAATGTGAAAATGACATTGAAGGCATTTTATTCATCTGTGAGGGAGACGCATTAACCTTAAACTGATATTTAAATGTCACGACAGTATGTGTGTGTGTATGACAAGCATATAGAGAACGTAACTCAATAAAGGCCTACCCTTTCCAGCTGCATATTATATTAGATTATGCAGTCAGAGATGACTGATCGCTGGGGCCAATGTTTTCATCAATTAGGCCCAATTACCAAACAGCTCCAGTCGCACCCAACCGCAACCTTCTCACAGTTATTCAGCGATGCTGTGTCACAACAGATGACAAGAGTTTTCGGCTGCCAAATATGCTTGTTTCTTAAGAATGTGTAGGAGTAAGAGATTGCATGTGAGCACATGTATATATTCATAGTCTTTACATGTTTATGTTTCCAGATGAGCAGTCTTGTATCCTATAAGCAGAGACCTGAATTCAAGCCTCTGGTTAGAGATTTAGAGAAGAGAGTTTGTCATGTTGTTTCAAATCCTGCAGCTACTTGTACTGAAGATAGACCTTATTCCTTCATGAGGTTTTCATTATATTAAAGAATATTATGAATGAATCCTTTGTTCTACATAAGATCAATAAGATACATTTACCCAACAATCTCCCAAAGCTTCACATAAGTTTGGCCACCTAACGATCTAAAACCAACAAAAAAAAAACAAAAAAAAAATCTGTTAAAACCTTATCAAACCAGCAAATATTTACACTGAAATGATTAATTTATTATCCAAATAGATGTAATTAGATTTTCTGTTGATCAGCTAATGAATTCGTCTGCTGTTGCAGCTTGAGGTATTTTATAGTGTTGTTTTAAAAGATGTATCTCCCTTTATTATGCTGTGGCTTTGACTGAGGCCTGTTTCAGTGAAGTTCTGCACTGTATTTTTATTATTATGGGCACCAGATGTGTCATTACTTTTACTATGATTCCTATTATGCCATTGCTATGATTGTTATTTTCGGTGTTGGTGAAAAGCCAGTGTAGTGGTTTGTGTGAGTGTGTGTGAGGAACCACAGTTCTGGTCCAGTGATCTGGATTGCTCCAGTGAGAGAAAACAGCTGGACTTCCAGATGGCCGCTGGAAGCCCCGGGATCAGACCAGGTTAAATGTCGGTTAAAATGGGCAGTAGAACTGTGTGTTTGTCCCACACTGTCCAAAGTTACAACAAAAGTGAGTGTTGAAAGCACATTCACTGCAACACAGCAACAAGGTCCTGACTTTGAACATCAGACGTAATAAAGATTCTTATACAATGTTTTTTCTTAACCCTCAAATATTTATATCAATATTAGCCTCAAAATATTAAAAACACGTTTTAATGAAATTTATTTATGAAGCACCTTTCATGGAAAATTGCAATACAAAGTGCACAAAAATCAAATGAATTATACAACAAATACATACATATACCACCTATGAGAACCAATGAAACCTAACACAGTAGGAGGCCCAGACTAGGAATAATAAAGTGATAATAAAATATTTGTGAAAGAAGAATAAGAGCAATAATAAAAAGACTATGAATCTAGATTGTTAAAAATGTTAACCTTGGGTGTAGTATAATAGAAAGGTTAGGTAAAAGTAGTAAAATACAACGGCTTTAGAGGAGACTATGTAAAATAAGTCAAATCAAACAGTATTGTATCATCCAACCAATTAGGTTGCACCATGTTCTGCACAAGCACAATGATAAAGATTGTTAACCAAATAGACAATATTCCCCAGAACACATTAATAATACAAAACAACACTATGTTGTACAAATTACCACCAACCAGAGTCTTTGAACCTGCTCATCAAAACATCTCCGCTAAGAGTCTGTCATTACATACCATGGTTTAAGTGCATTTGGATTTTAAATCCTATCTTTTCCAAGGGTAGGATGTCAGATCTTGCCAAAATCTCTTAACTTTGGAAAATCCTAAATTGCCTCTCTAAAAATAGGATGCTATCGAGCACATCCTAACCGAGGTTTAGAAACACACCCATGCTGAGATCTCAAGATAGACGCCTGGAGCAGGAGTCAGCGCTGGGTGACACAACAGCCATTAATCAGGAGAACTCCATAGCACGTATACGAGCTGCTACTTGTGTTTCAGTTGGTGAAGACTGGAGTTTATTTTTGTTGTGGCATCCTTCTGTCTGCATTAGTCTGTTTGAGAGCAAAGCTTTAGCTTTAATAGCAGCAGAAGCATTCACAGAAACATTAAGAATGTATATCAATTAATTAATGATGAAGCCATATGAATTTCTCTGTCCAGTAAAAAAAAAAAAAAAAAAAAAAAAAAAGCATCTCCAAATATTTTTTAGCAATTTTTTTAAATTTCTTTTTTTAAAGTGAGACCTGGAAACGAGAAAAGTCAAAATCATGATAAACCTCTAAGTCTTTGTTGGATTGTGTGTTAAGAAAAGTTGAGAAAAGAAGTGGGGTTGTTTGAGAGATTTAACAGTAGTTACAAATAAAAATAATGAGATGTTTAGTTCTTCTTTATAAAGTCATCTCAATGAAGGAGTACAGTCAGCTGTCTCATACAGGAAGCAATGATCAGGAATGACGTGATAATGACACACTTCAACGCTGAAGTGATAATGGGGCTGTCGTCAGCTACATTTGAAGTAATATATATTCATTTGTTAAGAAAAATAATTTCTAACGCCATCTCTCAATTAACAGTAAGTCTTCGATTGTTTTAAAACCTAATTTTTGTTTTTGTTTTACACAGTTTATGAAATAAAGTTAGCTTGATCCATTTTTTTTCTAGAGAACAATGACACTATATATCAACCCGAAGCAACATGTGTATCAATAACGATATCTGATATCAGTGTAAAGTGATTTCTTCTATGGGAACAGTGGTGTCTGCCTCTTTTCTCTGTCCTGTTATTTGAGCTGCTGGCACGTTGTTGCAGTGAGCAAATACAGTCTTAAGAAGCCAGACTGAAGTGACTGCAGTATACCATTCATTTTAGTTGCTCATTCAGCACACAGGGCCGCAATCAATTTACTAATTGGTATCAACAACGTCAAAGATATTCAAACAGCCTGAATAAGGCCAAAGCGCTGAGGGAATCATAATTGAAATGATCCTCCTTCCAAAGTAAGTCTTCTGTAATATTGGGAAAGTACTGACACAAACCAGGTTTCACATTAAAGTATGGAGTATGATAAATGTGTGGCTAAGGGCCCTGGGGTAAAACCTGCAGAGCCACAGTGAAATATCCAGGCAGTCACACTCGCACAACCTGCTGTAGCTGCAGGTGCAGCCAGCGTTAACAACGGTGACAAAAAAATGTTCCTCCATGCTCCACCTGCCAATCTACATGGGTTCAATCCATTTAGACACAGCAATGGGGCTTTATTCATTAAAAGTCCTGCATGAGAGGTGATTTTTTTCAAAATTACCTATAGATGAGGCTGATCTTTCCACCACATCGTGTAAATGTATTGATTTTCCAATGTATTTCTGTCGGAAACCGGTGGGAAAACTGCAGTACAGCTGTGTAATGAACTGTATTGACATTGTGTTGGGTCACACCCACAAGAGCTGGTTTAAACATGCTGAATCATTGGCTGTTTTAAATGGAACAGCCACTGGGAGCAAATTGGGGTTCAGTATCTAGCTCAGCGACACTCCCACATGTTGACTACATGGGGCCGGTGATCGAACCACCAACCTTCTGAGAAGTGGACGACCGCTCTACCTCGCGAGGCCACAGCCGCCCCCCCGCTGCGATGAATATGTGGGAAAATTCTCATCAGTTTTTAAACATTTATTACAAACATAATGACCAGGCTCCAGTTGGACCTGAAGTGCAAACTGCAGTTTTTTTTTTTTTTTCCGATTGTTTGTTTTTATATGCATAAATTGATTAGTGAATAGATACAACGGAAATCAAGACAAATGGAAAAATGCACTGTTTGTAAATGTAGTGCAAGAGGAGCATTATGATGGTAAATTGCAACACTTATTTTTCATTACTGCAGACAGATGTACCAAACTTGAATAAATGTAATTAAAGGTACGCTACTCCAAATGTGGAGTCTTTTTAAACTCCTGTCCGACCCACTGACACCGGATGGCTAGGAGGTGTGCGCGTCTGCATATTTATGCCTGTGTTTGTCTTTGAGTGTGAGTCTGTGTATGTCTGCGCTACGGAAGTGTGAGCTCAGCAGGTTACTCCCCCGTCTTGTGGCCGGCGCCCAAGGGTTTGACAAATAGGATCTGGCCCAGTGGTGCTGCTTATTAGCAACATTTGTATGAAACCTCACCTGTGCGTGTGTTTGTGTGTAGGCGTGTGTGTGTATCACTTAACATTTGAATGTGATCTATGGAGCTCACCTTTGCTAGACTTGTAGTCAGCATTTCTCCCACGCAGACGACACCTTGGTTTGGCTCGCAGCTGATGTTCCCTTAATACCTGCGACTGCTGCACTCTTCACAGTAATAAGTAAACTTCTCTCCAGATCATTGTTTCATGATGGACACCTGGAGGAATGTTGTGTATACTATCTACACAGTGCTGAGGAGAGACACACATGTAGACTTTGAATGTAAATGTGGATGATATGGAAATATTACAGGAATACGATGTGAATTCCCGCAGCAGTGCATTTCTATCATCATATTGCACTTCGTTGACTACAGTTGTCACATGAATCGTGGACTATAGTGTATATATAATTGAGTTTTTATGATACATAGTTTAAGGAATAGTACGTACCCAAGATGAAACTGATAGAACAGTGGGACTGAGAGAAAGAGTCTGCTACTTCAGCACAAAGGACAATACCATGAATTTATCAATACACAGCACAGTTGTGCTACTGGTATTTCAGAGCCGTGGTCAGGTCCATAGATTCTAACTTGCACAAACCTCAGTTAGACAAATAATCAATAAGTCAGGCAGAGGAACATACTCAACTAAACAACCCTTCAGCCCCAGGGGGAAAGAGAGCAGGGATGCTCCTAGGCCATTTTATTAAGGGTATGGCATCCCCCTCACATCACCGGCTGTATATATTAATGTTATAAACATTTTGAATTTTTGAAGCTTTTTTGAGCAAAAAGGATCTTTACATGAATCAAATTATGCAAGCTTTATAAGATAAATTAAGTAGAACTACAAGGTTGTTTTTTTTTTAGTTTTTAATTCAGTGGACTAAAAACATTAGCAAATGAGTTTGAGTTTTTATTTTGAACATGTAATAAAAAAACAAAATACCATTTAAATGTGCAAAATGAAATAGCCTTGTACATAACCCAAAAAAGAAGAAAAAGATAATAATAATAATAAATAAACATATCAAAAAAGCCAGAAAAAACAAACAAACATTGAATTACATCACATGTCCAAAAAAGGAGTGAGAAGAAGACAACACAGCCGTGATATTCCCAAGAATTCCAACCTTTATATTTCATTCCAGACAGTAAAAACAACGTTGAGGTTGCAACATCTTGTTCATCTGAACATTGCCATGTGTGGGTGGTTGAACAGTAGCTGCTTGTCAGGCTGAAACTAGAATTCCCACAGGACTCTGGCTTTGCTGTTCTCAACCACTGCCGGTGCTTGTCTCCCACCGGGACCCGGGGACTTCTAATCCATACTCACAGATGTTCCGGTACACCAGCCCAGCTACATGGATATGCCTCTCCTAGCTTGCATCTTCCATCCTGCTACTATGTGTTGGGCTGTCTCAGGGGTATCTTTGCACAGCTTGCACCTTGGGTCCTGTCTGCTGTGGTAGACTCCTGCCTCTATCGATCTGGTGCTCAAGGCTTGTTCTTGCGCTGCCATGATCATAGATGAACACCTATTTTTTATATAGGTTACATTTTACAATTTTGTACTACATTTGCTATTTGACTCACCAACAGCTCATATTTATGATGTTTTATTATAGAATGATAGATCAATTGCATATACTGAGAACAGTTAGAGAAAGTTAATGATAAAAGCAACTGACGTTATCTGCTAATTAAATGTTATGACATCACACCTAGCTAAAATACTGCATCTTTGATAATGAAAGTGAAATTATACAGTTTTCCTGATAGAGTCCACTGCAGCTGGAGCTCATGCCAAGCTGTCGCATCAGAAATTAGAAGACAAATCCAGCGTCCGTCCAAATGAGACAGCTTAGCATACTTTAAGGAAAACAGGTTTTTGTGGCACAACTCTATCACCTTGTTAAAGCGAAATGACAAATCAAATTCTTTTGTCATGCTCACCTAGCTGCAGGTGCGGTATTTCACACTGCGTCTCATTATCTTTAGAACAAACTGAGGAAGATGCCAGAGTCGGAGAGAGGGAGAGAGAAGGAGCAGAATACAGCCACCATTAGGTTAATGAGCTATGAAATGTATTTCTTAGCCTGTAGCCCACATCCCCCTAAATATCAGCTAACGCGGCTAATGAACTTTACACTGCCATCAATTACCTGGAGCCATAATGGCCTGGTATGGGTTTCAATATGAAGGGTGTGGAGCAAGTGAGGGAAAGAGAGCGAGGCATTCCTACTGGCATTTAACGCCATATTCCAATCACAATTCACTAATGTATATATAATTGGGGGGAAAAATAGTAGGCTATATTATTATTATTGAGTTTACAGATATTGACTCGGTTAGTGAGAAAGCACGGCAATTAAGACAGCAGTTTATAGGAGGAGAAATATAAAATACCAATTTAATTTACTACATTCATTCATCTTGATATGAGGGCTGTTTCAGAAAATGTTCCTGGCTTCAGTCCAACCACCGTTTAAATGGTAATCAGTAACCTGAACAGGAAATAAAATTATTTCTGCCTCACCCTGTGTCCTCTGCAACAAATACTCTTTCGTAAAATCATGTCTCGTTTGATGCAGGGTTTCCATTATTTCTATAATTGTACACGGTTTCTATGTTTTTCAGCTGATAAAAAAGGATGTCAGACAAAGACATCACCAAAGATTTGAAGGACTAATGCAGTGGCAACACTGCTATGTTATATGTTGCACGTCTTTGGCTTGCAGAATGGCGATATGCTACCTGAAGTCAGACACTGGAGTGGCGTTATGCCACCATTGGTTTGTTCAGTGTCGAGGAACAAAGGCAGCATAGAGAAGGGTTTTATTGTGGCGTCTTTGCAGAAAGGACTTTAACTGTGCAGCAAAGCTCAGCTTACTAACTTAACTCAACAAAACGTCAAGAATGGTACAGGAAACATATATTATTAATACTTAATCCATCCATCCATCCATTTTCTTCCGAGTGCGTGTCGCGGGGGCGGCAGTCTCAGCAGAGAAGGCCAAACCTGCCTCTCCCCAGCCACCTCCTCCAGCTCTTCTGAGGGTACACCAAGGTGTTCCCAAGCCAGCCGAGAGATATAATCCCTCCCAGTGGGACATATCCAGAATACCTCCCCATGGAGGCATCCGTATCTTGTAGGAATCCAGTAAAGGTAACTATGGCGCTGAATGGCCAGTGCCTCATTATTGCAGAACGAAGCAGTCATTCAAGAACTCATTAGCCAATAGGGACACACTCCAGCCCTCACAAGAAGTTTGTGTGAGAAATGCAAAAAAAAAAAAAAAAATCAGGCAGAGCAAATGAGAGAGCTGGGAGCAGTGTGACCACAGAGCTGACAGTAAGAGCAAAAGTCTGATGAGTGAGAAAGAAGCAGAGGCGCAAACTCATTCTATAATCTATAGGAACACAAAAATGTACAGACACTGTCGATAAACAAGGTTTGCAGAAAATTCACATGGTCCGAAACGTTTAAGCAAATGAAGAATCTGTCTCGTCTCTCAAGCCGTGTCTATCGTCAGTAAAGTCAGCAGAATAAACAAAAGCATGCCGTCAGCAGTTCACACCCAATGAACAGTTTTGGATCACACAGAATTAAATATAAATGCAGAGGGAAGTGAGCGCCTTACTTTTCACTTAATAGCTCCTTTCTATCACACACACCCTTTCCCACCCGTCACCTCGACTCCCTCCTTTCTTCCTTTTTGACACTAATAAGCAATGAAAACTGGTGTCTGCTGGAGTTCTACACAGCCAACAGTCATCTCAAATAAAATCATCCGGCCTCAGCTCGACTACCTTATCCTCACACACAGCCTGCCATTTTCAAACAGACATGCACCAGAAAATGGACACAGAGTGGTTTTGAAACATCCTACTTCCGATGCATGGATAAAAAAAAATTTAAAAAAGACGTTATGTCATGAAACTGAATCGAATGCAAAGGCCACAGTGTATCCTCTGCTCTGTGAGCTCAGGAAGCTTGAGCATGCAGCCTAAAATAATAGGATTAAGGGTCTTCAATCTGGATTTGTGGGCCAATCATCATTTATATAATTTATACATCTACAATTTTAAACGTGTAATGTTCAAAATGAATATGCAAATCAGAATTCCATGTCTGGACCTATTCCTTAAACTGACATCATCAGACCAGACACTTTCTGTGAAGCTCGCACATGGTGAGGACAGAGGAGGAAGTCATTTTGCGTCTTCTCTAAAAGAGGACTGGTGAAGATGCCACTACCTTTTCTTCCACAGGAAAGGTCTCAATGGAGATGCTTCATCTATCCTGAATAAACACACACGTATCGGGCCGATAAGAAAATGAGGGGATGATAAGAATGCTGGAAAGTAGTGCAGGCAATAAATAAAAGAGAAAAGCATGCAGCAGGTATTATTCAATCACTAAAATTGTCAACCGTATATTTGAAAAAGACTCATTAGTTAGATTAAACTGAGGAGTTTTGGCCTTCTCTCTCTCTCTCTCTCTCTCTCTTGCTAACACACACACACACACACACACACACACACACACACACACACACACACACACACACACACACACACACACACACACACATTCACACACACAGACAGCTCCCTGAGCATTTAACTCACAGGCCAAATGCGATTGTTGGAGGCAGAGCGATGGGAACAATTGTTTGGACAGTGTGTTGAGATATAATCCCTTCATCTGGACCCACTCTCTCTTTGCATTTTCATCTCATACCCTCACACACAAAGCCACACACACACACACACACACACACACACACTTAGTCTCCCTTTGCCCAGCATGATAGAAGACTGTCACCTTCCTTTGTTAACAGCTTTTCTTTCACTGCCTGGTCTTTAGTCCTCAGATATAAGATAAAAATGAAAACACACATGGCAGCCCTGCTGATGGACCGGTGATGCCACTGACTTTTCTGGATGATGTACCCATTAGGCAATGTAGCCTTTTTAAATGATGAGAATGCTAAAATTATCTGTGTGCCCAGCATGCTGATGGATGCACCACATGTTAATACTTCAGCAGCATATACTGTATGTAATTGGCTACACAGTGATAATAGCACAACCATGACAATTTAATTTACTCCCTGTCTCTACCTCAAATTGTAAGAATGATGAGCTTCGATTGCATCAAATTACAGACTGGAAATTGTATAAATTGTGTTATTACATTTATTTCAGTACACATTTCAGTATTGTTTTTCCTTTTATGTTCTTTCTTGCTTCAGCTCAGAACTAAGGAAAAATACGTAGCTGACTTCTATGGTAACAAAACCTATTTATGCCACTTTGTCATTGCAATTTCAACCAAGCACTTAGTCTTAATTAGTACAGATTCTGCCACTTCGATAGCAAAGGACTAAAACTAATTTTGAAAATACTTCATGGAAATCCTCCACATCAGATGTTTCGTTGCAGCCAAAGAGGTCTCAGCGGCTCCCAGAGCCGTGAATAAATCAAGACTAGAATATCAACACTGGCAACAGCGTGATGAACCACCAATCAACGAGCTATAACATCAACAAGAGAAGCAATTAATACAGATTTTCTTTCAACCAAAAATCACATTTTTCTCCTGTGATGATTATGATGCACCAGAGCAGACAAAAAATCTGCAGGAACAGAACAGGGCCCGATCAGACTTGAATATAATCTCAGGTCCTGTATGATTTTAGCCTACCCTTATCAAGAAAAGAACGTTTCAAATATGCATCGTCTTTTCCAGTGTGGCCTCTCTGCAATAAATGACATCAAATGGCATGTGAGCAGCTGAGAACTAAAGTGTGACTTGCATGTTGTGATACCAAACTCAAACTTTGGATATGTGATATATGCTCAATATGAATACATTTAGAACAAACAGGAAAACAGTGCTCTTTGCAGAAGCAGGGTTGGGACTTCTTGATGTAAGTGAAGTCATCAGTAAGATCACTGCGCCCGGTCCAAAACACCACATCCATGAGTTAAAGCAAGTTGCTGCTAAATATCCTCGACCTCGATCATTTTAAGTGTTGGAGTATTTTAGACAGAGACCTAACAATGTTCTTTCTTCTTCGTTGTTTCCGTACATATTTGTCGTGCTTTGCTTGAATTGCAGCGACACTGCCATCAACCGTTTCCGGCGGTATTGCTCCGTTCCGTCTTTAACGAAGAACATAAATGAGCCTTAAGGCTGCCAGTTTGTCTGTCACACGTCTTGCAGGTCTTGACTCACGGTTATCACAATCTGTTTTCCATTTGTTGTTGTCTTTGCCCTAACCTATCTCGCAGCTCAGCTATCAGGCCCTTAAATCCAAACACATTTAATTCATTACCGTTACATTTCAAAATAAATTGTTGATATATTACCTGGACTTGCCACACATCAAGGTATGAAATATTAAAAGAGACCTGCAGAAATACAATTTTCCAGCAAAGACTACTATATAATATAGTTTTTCTACATTCTCTGAAATCTTGTAAGTCGAGGCAAAAGGACACACGATGTTCTGTATCCATGTGGCATCATGTTGCGTCTATCTTAAATAGCACAGAGCCTCTCTCCTGTGTTCATTAGGCAGGAAAACCTGTTTTCTGCTTTAATGAGACTTGCTGCAGTTCTGAGCAAAAAATTTAAGTGTGTGAAACCAGAGAGGACATGGAAGCGCATGTCGGTAGGAGGCAACAAACTCACACACCTTTGCTAAGTGGATAGATGAGCAAATGATAAAGGTCATGAGCTCAAACTTCTGGGTCAGAGGGAGCCAGAGGTATGCTGTAATAACCTGCAAACAAACACACACACATGCACACACTTAGTCCCTAAATTAAATGTGTTTGTCAGCATATGTGTGATGCTGAGTGGGGCGACAGTCAGCCACCCCATTGCTGTGAAGCAGGGGCGGCTGCTGCATTGTCTGCCATACAATAGTGATTAGGAGGGTGACAGAGGCAGTAGGAAACAGAGTAAATCTTATTGTGTGCTATACAATGGCATTTTAGAAGAAAGCAAGAGAGAGGGGAAGAGCTATAAAGGAGGTTTTTGTATTCTGTTGCAGAATAGTGTTTAGCTGGATGGGCTCAGAGGAGGAACAAAGAAGAGAGATTTAACAGGAGATTGAATGGATCTGTTGAGACTGTCATTTCAAAGCAGGGCATTCAGTCACACAGACAAGTATTATATCTGATTGTGTGTTTCAATTTCTCCATACCTTTAACAAAGGTTTGCTATGAAACCCCTAATATTTCTTTAGGCAGTGATCAAAACCAGTGGAAATGATCTAAAGAAGTTGGCATCAAATGTCCAGTCAGATTTCTATCTTGTTTCTAATTCTTTGATCGGTCTGATCAGTTCAGGATTTGAAAAATAATCCTGTCAATTTGAGGCAAAGTTTTTGTATGGCTCTCCGAGCGATCTTGTTGTAAACCTCCGCCAAGGCCCAACAATCATCCGGATCATAACCACAATTTAAGCACCTCTAGGTTATGCTAGGGGCCATCTTTGGTGAAAATTTCATGTAAATCCGTCCATTAGATTTGCGTAATCCTGCTAAGAAACAGACAAACAAACCAAAGCAATCACATAACCTCCTTGGCGGAGGTAATGATCTGACAAATTAGAAAAATAATATTAATTAGGCCTGCAAGCTTTTTTCAAGAGCTCTCTCTGGGTGATTGAGATGCCACTCAAAGACAAAAAAAAAACTAGTAATTGAACCATATATTATGATATTGTATAACAAATTCATCTAAATCCACCAATGACACCTAAAAAAACTGGTCCGACACTGATATTTTATGAAAAGTCTGTCCAATGATTAAGCTGTGTGTAAATTCCTAAGACTTTTCTCAGCAAATTCTGCTTTTCACCAAGACTTCAGGAAAAAAAAACTGCATGTATGACACAATTTAATGCACGTAAAAGAATAATATATAGTTGTTTTCCCTTATTAATAACAGCCTCAAATTTGTTTTGATGGTACACTGAACTGTAGTGGGGAGAATGGTGCCTTCATTGTTCCCACTCTTGTTCTTGTACTAAGGAACTTGAGTTATGCATGAGAAGTGCATGTAAGGCAAGAAGTTACTGACCATGTTGGTCAAAGCAGAATATATTTTATGGAGAAAATGTTTTCTACTTTTCCCTCTGAGGTCCGCCGACTGCTTTGCCTCCACTCTCTGCGATTTACAGTTTGTCTGACAGATATCTTCATTTGTCGCTAAAGCAACCTGTAACTGCTGATAGAAATGAATTTTCTGGAGATTTAATTGGGTAGTATTGAAAGGACACTCGTTAACTCCTATTTCTTTCTTTCTTTCTTTGAATATAATGATGCCAAAGTTATTTTGTATGAATAAAAAATTTAGGGCTGCAGCCTTGGACAGCCAGACTTAACACCACTGATTAAAATCTTACCTCCAGCTCTTGCTGAAGAATAAACAACCCGTGCTGGAGAGAGGAACTTGCTGTGAAACTGTGAACTTTCACCTTTATGTACTTGATGCCACTCGATTTGATCGATTAGGACTGTCTGTCCTGTACTGTCTGACCATCTTTTCATCTACTCGGCCCTCCTCTTTTCCATCTATTATCTCCACGCAGCTGTCCTGTAGCCTCCGTTATCCTGAAACATGTGGCTGAAACATGTTTGTCTCTGAATCTTCCCTGCAACTTCCCCGTCTTATCCTTTAAGCAGCATTTCACTTCACTGCCGCTCGCAGATTTGACATTATTAGTCATCAACCTCGAACACCCACCCATTATAAGTGCCGGTCCCAAGCCCAGGCCAGATCAGCAATGCGGATGCCAACAGCTGGGATATTTTCCCCAAAATGGTTCAAAGATAAAACTGATGGTGACTGAAAAGTCTCCGTCTTCATCTGGATTATTTTGTAGGAAATGCTGAGATATGGGGTAGAACAAAATAATTGGACCAACTGACTAACATGACCATCACAAGAGCTTCTGCTCCCTTCAAAGACTGTTAACTAAAGATTCATGGCAACAAAGGGCTCATTAACATTTTGGGGAATTTTCTCTAGTGAATAGTCTACAAATTAATTTAGGAAGACTTCAGTCACAATATTTAATCTTCCATTGTTCCAATCTTTATCTTAGTTGCAGCCTTGTTTTTTTTTATAGCAATCATTCTCAAGTTCTCACTGTTTGACAGTGATGGATGATACTATATTGGCCAACATGATACACACATCAACTTCAGTCCTCAAGGTCAGTTTATATTAAGCCGTAACAGTCACACTAAAGAGAGAAATATCACTGTTGTCATTGCCATGATTTGCATTAATGAGGACTGAATCCTTTCTGTGTATCTCAAGCATTAATATCTTTGACAATGTGTGGGCATGCATATCTGCATGTTGCCTATGACTACTATTGTTTAGTGTGCATGTGTGTATGTGTGTGTGTGTGTGTGTGTGGCCCCTTCGTAAAGGTTAACGAGTGAGGAGTCACCACATTGTCATACTGAGGCTCCTCTACAGCCCAGAGCTAATTGGGCCCCCCTTTAACTTTATGGTGATTGATGTCAAACACCAGCCTCGACATCGTGTGTGTGAGAACTCTGCGTGTCTGTGTGTGTGTGTGTGTGTGTGTGTGAAGCTAGCTCTACCAGTTTATGGCCAGTAAAAATTAATTAAATCCAAAGAACAGGCCTGATAGGAAAGGCATCAGAGGATAAAGTGAGTATTAATGTGTCAAGTTCATATTCAGCTGGTGGATAGAAGAAAGAAAACACTGTAAAAAACTGTAAAAGTTGATGCAAATTAAACAATAGACCTGCATTTATAAAGCTTATAATTTGCAGCATTATTAAGTTTATGGTAGTAATTATATTGTTTGGCCTCTAAGGGCTAAAGTAAACCAAAAGCACCTTTAAATTATTTGATATAATTAAAAGAAATACCTCTAAGTGATTATATATTTGAGACTTGCCCTGAGCTTGAGCAACACACCACACCAGCTGCGGACAGCATTACCGATCATCCAGGTCGATGCCACTCTGAGAGTCAATCTGAAAAGATTCCTGACAGGTGAAGTTCTGCCAAAATCTGAACAAAACCTCTTAAATAGCACCTGGAGTTGCAGAGAAAACATTCAATGTCAACTCAGCAACTACCCAACTGTGTGACATGAAGCTGCACTGTGTGCAGATTTAGAAGGAAAAAAAAAATAGGTCAGTGTTTTGAGACGGACTTGACAGAAAGGAGGCAGCGCACCTAGAATTTAAGCTGGAAAACAAGAACACAAGCAAAAGGGGGGGAAAAAAAGTTCAAATGTAAAACCAAAAGGCTCAGGGAAGAAACATGTTTCAGTCCAACTATAACATGTTACTGATTTTGCTAATGCAATGCCACAAATTTAGTTTGAGCTGACGCTATTTCATTCAGGACCACTTAAGTCAAAATAAAGTTTTCTCAACATTTGCAGTAACTTTTTTTTGCAGGATATTTGGCGGTGTGGTTCTGTTCTGGGACCTCCCTGCCATTCTACGTGCCTACATGGAAAGCCCGGGGCAGGAAGAGCACACGTTCCTGCCCTTCCATGAGCCTTCACAGAAGGGCTAAAGCAGGGAGAGCAGCTGCAGAGACCCTCATTAACAACAGAAAAAAGCATCGCTGACAACAAAAGACATTGATGAAGTCAGACACAACATGAGAGGGAGGAACTGGGGTGGAGGTGGGTTGCAAAACTACTTGCAGGGGAAGCAGAAAGGTTAGGCAGGTTCATACGCCCTGTATGAAATTTACCAATTGGATGTGTAGAAGGGAATCAGATGAGCAATCAAGCTGATGTAGCTGAGAACGACAGCCGAGCTCGACTTCCGAGGCCTGCCTGAGCTAAAGCTATGCTCCATTTTCAGCTTTAAACACCGACAACTAAAACACACCATCAGTTTTGCTTAATCTTGTCCTAAATGTGCAAAACCAAGGATATATTTCATCATAGTGTGACTCTGAGGAAATAGTTTTGTTGCTGCATTTGAAAAAAAGAAAAACAGAACGGAGAACCAAGGGGAAATTAAATACAACTGAATCAATACAGCACTAGAACCTCTCATGAGTGAATGAATGGATGAGAGTATGACAGACAGCTTATGGTCAGTGATACGCCTCATTCCAATAGTATAGTTGTTTGTACATGTGTGTTTATGTGTGTGTTTATGTGTGTGTGTGTGTGTGAGAATGTATGTGTGCGTACAGGAAAGCTGAACTGTCAGCAGTGCAGTGTGATTTACACAAGGCCTTTACGGTAAAGCGGCACAAAGAACATTAGACAAATGACACGGAGAACAGGAAAGATTGATTGTAGGAAGACAAGCAAAGGGCGAGCACACTTTAACACACACACACACACACACACACACACACACACACACACACACACACACACACACACACACACAAGAAAGAAACATCAGGACTGAAATGAGCTGTAACTAAAACTCATCCTAATGGGTCCGTTTAGCTGGAAAGCATACCCTATTAAATATGCATAATGCATAAAGTCATGTAGACTCGCCACTCAGAGTCACTGAGGGAACCAGATCATAGATAGAGTCTGCACACACTCTTTAAAAAGGCACTGGGTAAATCCTGCGCATTACATGAGCATGATAGGGACGAAACGATGAAACTTTAATGACCCCCGTAAGGTATAAGACTTATTGTTGTTTAGAGAAACAGAGAAACAAAGGCTTGATAGAATTTAGTTAAGAGTGGAATAAATGCGGAGAACATAACGTCTGCTGCATCACAACACGACACGAGTTTTTATGAAATACATATACCATATTTAAAAGATGCATAAAACATCAACTAGTGGGGAAAAAAAGAAATCATACAGTGTTCAGATGTTGCAAATTATTCAAATGATTAAAAACAACATTAAACACTCTGTAATATTTTGTATATTTTATGCAGTAGGAGGAGAAGCTGATTTTTTTAGTATAAATCTCATGCGTTCATTGTTTCCCACAGGTTGACGGTGCAGTTGTGGCTCACTCACTCGCTTCTATTTATTTCCACCAGTTTGCCCTGCCTTTCTGTTTCTCTCTCCCTGTGTCTTAAGGTTTTTTTTCAGCCGCGATCCCGTTTTCACAACAACCGGTGAGCAGCAGGTGGTGGAGGATTTTTTTTTTGTTAAAGACGTAGCCATATTGAAATGATCAAAACCACTAAGGCTTCAAATGTGACAAAGCTACCAAGGGCATGTAGAAGCTTTTATCAAACAATGGCCCCTTTCTAGGCATACTTTGAACTGCACTACAATCAACACATTTGTCTCCTTTTTGTCTTGGATGTCATTAAAGGGTTGAAGCTAAGAGCTGCTTTGTGTCTCTCACTCTGTGCTGCTTGCCATAAAGCATGTGATTTGTGGCACAAGATAGATGATAGTTATATGAAACAAAAGAGATTTTCCTATTGTCAAACAATAGGTATTATATCACACAGCCCTGGTCTCAATGTATATCACAATAAACTGAATATCCTTGGGTGTATAACTATTGGCTGAATAAAAGCAGCCAGATGAAGGCATCACCTCAGGCTTTATAAAACTGTGATGGGCTTTTTCCATAATTTTCTGACGTAATGTACCAAACAATTAATCAATAAATAATAACTGATATTAATCAAAAATAATCAAGCTGGATTAAGTGAAATTAAATAAAAAGTTATTTCAAAACATATCATCATTGTCGTTGTCATCGTTTTAGGTTGATAGCCTTACAAGTTGTAAATAAATATTTCAGGAGTTGGAACGTTTTTAGGTGTGCTAATGACAAACATCAAAACAGGTTATAAATAAACTTTAGTGTTGCCACATTTCCAAATTTAAGGTGAAGGTAAACAATCACACTCCATTGACCGGTCTCTGCTGATTTAGAATGACACTACAAAACTCCAAAAAAAAGTTTGGAAAAGAACTCCTAAAAATTCCACAGCTCACACAGCTCTGTGGTTGGAAGTTATTAGCAGTAAATGTGCACATCATGGTCCTCACAGAGCACATCAACAAATATCAAGTCTGCAGATGTTTGTGTGCTTCCTCAGCTGTTTAACTCATAGTTGTGTCAACACAAAGTGACCCAAAACTGTCAAAACTTTTTCTGCCGTGTCTCCGACTTCAGTGCAAAATCACTAAAGTTATAGTTAGCAAGCGAACCTGTGACAAGGTGGTGCATGACATCTTGACTTTCTTTTCTCGCATCTTGATCCCTCTTTAAATGAACAGGGCCTAAATAGTAAGCAATTCACTTAGATGTTCTCTCAGGTACCAAGATGTGGCACCAGTTGATTGAGCGTAAATCAGTATTCCGTATAGTACCAACGTATTTTTGGTCGCTACCATTTAAAGCACCAGGCTAGGTACCCAATGCTAGCTCCAAGGTGCAACGGAAGTGTTTCATATGTCAAGTGATCACCACTGTGTTCAAGGAGTACAACGTCAAAATTTCTTGCACAGCAGTCTAGCATCCAACAGTCATCAAATCGACCTTTTGCTAGAAGTCAGTGTGACCCTTTGGAAAAAAAAAAAAAAAAAGTTGGCCACCTGGTTCTAGAGCTTCCTGCTACATTTTGTGGCCTACAGCAGATGGAGTTTGCTCACTTGTAATGGAGATGGTTTACAATGTTGGGACACGTAACGTTAGGTTACATTCAATATTGGCTTGTGGACTACTCTTTGACAAAACAGCGCTCTGTCATTGATTGGTATCAAAAACATGAGTAAAAGCATTTTTTTTTTAAAGTAAGTGGATAGCACCTTGCATGGCAACTCTGTTGCCAGCCGGCAGTGTGAGTGTTTGTGTGAATGGGTGAATGAGAGGCCAATTGTAAAGAAAAATCACACAAACCTGCAGCAACAATGAGTAATCTTCACTTCTTGAAGTTTTACATGAATACATGCAATTGTCCTCAATCATTTCAGACAAGACATACAATTTGTGACCGTAAATAGCTTCCTCTCCTTTAAAAAAAAAAACCCTGACATTTGAGACTATTTTACCCAAATTGTGCAAACTTCAGTTAGAGTTTTTGGAAGGTCTGCTGCAGTGCTGCAACATTTTGTAATGAGAATTTAAAGAAATTGGATTTGGAGAGACAGATGGCAGTGACAGCACTGAGTAATGTATTGACAAGTTGGAGAAAAATTAAATGGAGCCGAGAATTTTTTTTTTTTTAATCATAAAAGCTCCCACCGGATGTCACCATCCCCGGTCATTAAACTGAGAAGATTGTGACGCCTCACTGTAAATCATGACTTTATGACACTAAAAGTACCTTCTTAGAACATGATAATTATTACGATCACAGCTGGACACACCGACATGGTTTTGTATTGTAAGTGAAGCATGTCTTTGTTACAGGTTTTTCCAGTCTTTAAAAAAAACAACAACCTAGGAGTCAATTTGTGTTGCAGAGCAAAATACCTCCAGACACAGCAGGTGCATTAGCAAATACAGATGTTGAGCAGGTGAAGTAGAAGTAAATGGACAAGCAGCATACATTCTTTAGGATTGCCTTGGAGACCTGCTGAGCATAGCCAGCTTCATGCACAGAATCCAAACAGTCAACCTGAACACACACCCCTGATCCTGTTGCAGATGGATTCATACAGTGCCTCTGTTGACATCTTATTGTTCTTTAGAGGCATTGTTAACTGTTCGGGCCTCCAGCAAAAGGGAGGCCAAGATCAAAACCTCTGATCTATAGAAAAACTGCCCCAGGGCAAGACCTGTGTACACACTGCAACACAAACCTGCCTCAGTGTGCAGCCATAATAAAGTAGTCCTACGGTCTGTATGCTTTTCAATTTCTACTTAGCTCAGCCTTTACCTCTCTCCTCTGTTCATGCACGCACTCAAATAAAAACACAAATCAAACACACATTTGACAGACATGCATGCACGCACAGCAGGCACACAACGCTTGGCTGGCTCTGCATTTCCTCTAATGTTACCTGTTTCTGAGTGATGCAGTATCTGTCACTCAGTCAACAAAAGACGAGGCAGGAAGTTAGGAGACTGATTGACTTGCCCGAGAACCGAAAGCCTGATATAGCGAAGTGCTCCAGAATGGGAGAGAAACGTATCCAGTGGCTTGTGTGTGATTTTTTTCAATGATTACTTCTATTTGGAAATAAACCATATTTTGCAGGAATAATCCATTTCCTCTAAAAATAGGGAGTCAAGCCAGGAACTGCAATGACCCAGAAAGCAGGCGAGGGTTAGAGTTACGGAACTGAAAGGTGGAGAGAGGCGATAAAAGCAGAAAGAATAAGCTCGGAAATTGTATCCACATTCTACTACATGTCAACCAGGCCTGCAACTAATAATTATTTTCATGAGTGATTAATCTGCCAACTGTTGTCTTGAATATCATCAACTGTTTGGTCTACAAAATGGTGGGAAAAGCCCATCACTTCCTTCCCAAGTCTGTTTAAACTACTCAACCAACAGTCCAAAAAGCGGAGGACAAGCAGAGAGAAAAACACCAAATCCTCACTAATGAGAAGCTCACACTTTTGTTTTAGTAAAAAAGAAAGAAAAAAAAAGATCACCTTTAGATTAATTGATGACTGAATCCTACTCTGTTACCAATATGTGGGAGATATGAAGATTTGCTAAAGTTAAGTCAGGTCTTTTAGCGTGGATTCGACTGTATTTTGAAGCATATTCTTGCTCGTTCTCCTTTCCATCCAATCATAACCTGCCACGCTCTCCTTTAGCCAATCACTTGTAAGCAGTCACATTTCAAATATGCTCCCTCTCTGCTGTCGTTCAGCTGTAATTTCGTTTTGGCAAAGATTTACAACCCACCTCCACTCCTTCACCGCCTCAACCCTGGATACCTAGCAATCTCCAATCAGTTCCTCCAATCAGAAGTTTTCCTTTCATGAAGTCATCTCAACATGGAGCTCCATTCCTCATCGCCACCACCAGTGTCTTGGCTCCGGGGGAAATCTCCTTCATTCGAGAAGCACTTAATTCTTCAGACGGCTTCCCTTGGTGATCTACTTCCTGCAGGGGCCAAGGCACCAGAGACTATACCCTCTGTTCACAGTAAATTTAATCTTATGTTAATTCTCTCATTCGTATTTGCAACTCTTGTCTCTCTTGAGTGAAATTCTATTGATATTCTTAGACCTTTCTAAGAGGCCTGCTCATCTTTATTTTCTCTAAATATCCTGAACAGGTAACGATTGATAATAAGGTTTCAAGACATTGATTAAAAGTATCACTGTTGCAGCGGAGAGAAAAACAGCAAACTTCCACTCCCGTCACGCTAATGTGAATACAACTTTAAGACACTGACAGGAAACTCCATGAGGTTTTCACAGGCTAATCCTACTTTTTTTTTTTTTTTTTTTGTGTGTACATGCATTTTGCCCCAGCTGGCTAGCATGTCACCCGAGTCCTTGGCAACCCCATAAATGTCAGGTCATTTCAACGTCACCTCTACAACAGCTACTCTGGTGCAAAAGAACGTTTTCTCTGGTGAACCTGTCAACTTTATGAGGCTGTTAAAATGATCAAAGTCCCTTTTAGAAACCCTTAGAGAGAGAAGAGGGAAGAGAGAGGAGAGCTGGAGAGGAGAGAGAGCCCTGACAAACATGCAGACAGACAGTCAGACAGGAGGCGATGGAGTATGAACAAAGGCAGGACGAGAGATTGTGTTTGAATAGCACGGCATATTTACACTTTGAGAGTGACAGGACACGGTGATTAAGCTGGGCCCTACACTGTTGCCTTTGCTACTAATTGCTCTTTGTAGTAAATCTCCAGATCTCCAAGCCAAAGTGGATTGAAAGCTGTTCAAGCTGCAACTGAATGAATGAGTGAGCAATGGTTCTCTGAATAGTCCACTAAGTGTGAACAATGAAAGAGAGACAGAAAGAGAAAGAACGAAACAAACAAAGAAACAGAGGGGGGATAAGACAAGAAAATAATCGAGATAATAAATATGTTTGAGAAAAGTTATTTCTCATGGCGTTCTCTAAAAAAAAAAAGTGGGCAGTGGAAAGCAGAGCCTTGTTCATTTATTCATTCTTCCCACTGGAAATTCAAAACGTGACAATTTGAAGCACCACTGCTAGAAAAAAGAAAGTACAGAAACATATCCACTCAAATCTAAACTGAGGACAAAGAACATAATATTTTCCCTGGCACAGAGTCATAATGCAAACGACATTCTGGACGTTTGCTTGAGGAAATTTTCTCTGACTGGACTTCTTTGAAACTTTTTTTTGGTAAGATCACAACAAAAATTTCTTAATCCTTAATTGCCTAATCTGTTTTTGATTGTCACAATCACCTCTGCTTTTCTGCTTTGCTGTGTATTTTGGTGCATTAGGCATTTGACGAGTTCAGCCAAACTATCAAGACAGATTTCTACATTGATTGATAGATTTGAAGGAAGGAAGGAGGGACGAGAAGGACTGACCACACCTGACATGCAAACATGTATGCAACATATGGATTTGACTCAGCGATGTCGACGTCTACTTCAAAAGTCAAATGCCATTACAAATTGTACTAATAACACTTGTTGCGTCTTTGAAAAACATTTTGATTGCTGCAATAATCACACTTTCCTGAAGCACTTATCAAAATGTATAACCTATAACCTCTTAGTAGATAGTAGGTGGGCTAAACATATGTAGGTCAAGTATGTAGGCATTGTTTTTCGCAATCAATCAATCAATCCATCATTCCTTAAAGACGGTATGTGTATTGCACATGTAGGTGACATCCAATCATCCAGTGTAAAAAGTCTAATGACAGCAGAGGTTGCTCTCTTGTGTTTTCACATACACAGGTGTTTAAATATGTCACTGGTAGCATTTTGAGTAAAAATTCTACATATCATATGAAGGTGTAAAACAAAAGTTGATTCCTTCTTCTCGAGGACCTTTTTTTTCCTGGGTTCATACCCCAGCAGGACTCTGTGTGTTACTTCTCGTTTATATCCATCCATAATCCGTCCCTCAGCTTTCGAGCCCAATAAATGAGGCTGTCAGAGAGGAAGAATGAGCAGAGATGTGAAAATGTTCACTCTCAGCGAGGCCAACTTTGAAATGCTGCCCCAAGTTTGGCGTTGGCAGTGCAAGAAAGAGCGAGAACAGGATCACAGCAGGCGTACGTGCAATGACAGCGTTTACCCCTCGACAATCAACCATGAACAACAAACATCAGCAAAGAGCATTGTTTCTCAATGGAAAAATTGCAAAGAATTTGGGGATTTCATCATCTACAGTAACAATATCATTAAAGGATTCAGAGAAGAAATCTCTCTACGCAAGAGACAAGGCCGAAAACCAATATCGGATGGCCGCGATCTTCAGGCCCTCAGATTGAACTGCATTAAAACCAGACATGATTCTGTACCATACCATACCCATCCAAAATATTACAGTTATTCTCAGTTTTGAAGAATAACTAATCACAACAGCCAGTTTCCTGCGTTAAATGATGAACTGTTCATGAGTCATGCCCTGACACACAGGGTTACAGATTTTTCTGTTTAGCTCCTGTCCTCAGAAGAATCCCTACTGCTGTCTTAAGTGCTCCTCCATTACTTTGGATAGCTCAGGTAAACTTCCTAAAATAGACCCTTTGAGCACAGAGAGAGAGAGAGAGAGAGAGTAAGAGAGAGAGAGAGAGAGAGACAGAGTGTCAACAATGATGTAAACTCCAGGAGCCCAGAATTGTTTGTGATCATTTATCATTACCTGAGCACAATACACATTGGCAGGTCAGGCAATGGATAATAAATATCAGAGCAGTAGAGGCAAATAAATAAAAGCAAATACAGTGAGAAAAAGAAGGAGGTCAAGACGGCTGACTTATGGAATGAGGCTGATGATGATGACGTTGGTGAGTTTCACGTCTCTCTTTTGTTAATTAAAAATAGATGCTGGTCTGAACAGTGAAAGCCACTGTGCCAGTTCCAACTGGGACTGAAACGCCTTCTAACTAAGGCCCCGTTTACGCGGCAACGTTTTAGCTGAAAACGGAGACGGTTTTCCTTTGCCTTTTTTAAAACCTTCTGCATTCACACGGCATCGTTTCTGAGGTGTAACTTTTCGAAATAAACACCGCAGAATAAGATCACAGTGGCGGTTCAGCAAATCTACACTGGAGGAGGGTTAATAAATTCAACAGAGTCTTGCAGCACAATCAGAACCGGACAGTCCAATGTTGTATTTTTGTTGTCGTCCTGGCCATAGTAGACTGTCTGTTGTCTGTGCGACAAAGGCTTGCAGGAACCGTAATAGGCATGCACGATGCGGGGCTGCGTCGTCATCATTTTTAGCCAGACTTGCGTTTTGCCCATTTATACGACAACGGTACCGTGGCGTTTCCACTCTGGAGCCCGTTTTTTAAAAGTTTGTGGTTTCAGTCCCCGAAAAAGCTGTTCTCATATAAAGGGACAGCTGGAACGCAACAAAAGGTTTCTGTTTTTGGGTGAAACGGTCGTCGTGTAAACGGCCCCTAACTATCTCACTTTACTAGTATTAGCAAGGAAAAACTATAAAACACTCATCATCAGAAAATCCTTGGAAAAGACAAAATACTGCAGACCACCTGAGATTAGTAGACAGTGTGCATAAACAAGCAATACATAGTAGTAAAGGCAACAAGATGGAAACAAGAAGATCCTAAAGTTAAAGTTCCAGGTTGGCAACAGCAACTGAAATAATCGAAATAAGTCTCGAGTCTTTTTAATTTTATTAAGCTCTCAGTGCTGTGTATGAATCCTGTTTTCTTTCTTTGGATTCTGCATCATAATGTTGGGAGGAATTAATCTCCTGCATCTGTATATAACAGCAGCATCCACTGTATATTCATGCAATTTATCTGGGTTGCTATTTCAGCTACATCCACTAAACATTCATTTTGCTCAACATCTCTGGTTAATCTAATTATGCTAATCTGAGCAGTCTTTGCTTGTGTAATATCTCATCCCATGATTGTGAGCATGTTTCACAACAGAGACAGCAGGTACTTGCAGACAGCAGCAGGTTCTTTATAACTCTGCGTCTACATGGCATACAGAGACGGATGGAGGGAAGAACAGGAGAAAGAGGGAGGTAAGAGGAGGAAGGAGAGCATTAGAGGTGTACAAAGGGAGAAAAGGAGGATGTGCTGAGGGATGGAGGGATGACAGCGCTGCTGGTGATGCTGCTGCTGCTTTAATAGGCTCACATCACAGCTCTGCCACCTTCACCATGTTTCCTCCTATCTATCCAGGCTGACTGTGTCTGTCACTATTCATCAGACAGGGAGAGCTAGACCAACTAGGTCTTGTTAAAGAAAAATAAAAGTCTGGTGGATGGCAGGGTCAGTATAATAACAAAGGGCTGCATATTTTACATGAGATGCTGATGTACAGACTCTATATGCCAGGAAGATACTCAAGGTAGTCCAAATTTATGGTTTAAATTCGCAAATATACTGAGCAACTTTAAAAACACATATTTTAAGAACCCAATGTTTTCCTGTCACTTACCCTAATCTATTGAAACAAACATGTGCATAGAAAGGACTTTTTTAAGTACTCACAACCAAAACATGTTAAACTAGAAAGCACTCGGGAGAGCGCAGACCTCCGCCAAGGCTGCTCAGTTTCCCCATGTTGGCATTTCACTCCAAAGCAAAAGTCCCATGATGTATCCCTCTGAATTAAGTCATTAGAAAGTTTGACAGGAAAAATTAAAACAAAATCTTTGCAATTGACTAAAATCTTTATTTATTGTGGTAAAGTATATGAAAAGGTATAGGTATATGAAGGTATTACTATCAATATGAAGTCAATTTTAATTGTACAATGTAATAACTATAGAACATTGACACCATCAGAGTTTAGATTGTTTTTCTTTAAAACTCACTCTCAATATGCAATTTTATTTGCCAAAATAAAATTGGATTGATTGGAAAAATCAAGGCTGACTAGTGATTCACTCTGGCATCTGCAAGTCTGGCACCACTCCTGTCTGATTTTATGTCTAAATTATAGACTAAATGAAGGAATCAAGCTTTTGTCCTGTACTCCTGGTGGTACGTTCTACTCTGAGGAAGGCGATCCAGTTGTTTTTGCGACAGCGGTGCTAACAATAAAACCACTTGGAAACATCAGGCAGAAAAGGAGTTTCCACTTTGACTAAAAATTAAAAAGAAACGAACTCCCACATTCCGTATTGACTTGGTAATCCAAAGGAAATGATATGGCTTTTGATAACTTGACCATTTTGTTCTCATGATTGTACCTGATTTTAATTGAAGGGTTCTTGAAAAGGAAATATAAGTGGTCTGAGCTCGTTTATTCTCAGAGCTCAGCTGTTAGCAGGAAATGAAATGGCTAGGAAGGGGAGTTTATTCAAAAATAATAAAGGCAAAGGACGTAGGAGTACTCAGAGTGCATGGTGAAACATGACTAATAACTTACAATAGATTTCTATATTTTTCTGTCCAGCTTTCTGTTCCCCCGGAAGTCAGCACTGTCAAGGTGGTTAGCAGAAGCTCAATGCTACAAATTCATGCTGAAGTTAAATTAGCAAACAGATATAACTGGAAATCCATGAATGAAATGTATTGATTTCACTGTGAAACTCAGCAGTTTTAAATGCTTGCTTGACCTCAATTTAAAACCAGGGAGGATACGTGAGTGTACAAAGTGTGTACAATAGAAACCACGGTCAACATGGTTTCTTGAAGCGATGAAGTGTGTTTACACGTAATCAAGTTCGAGTTCAAGAGAGATTTATTCTTATTTAAACCATGTACAAGTACACTGTGAGATGAGACAACGTTTCTCCAGGACCGCCATACTTTCATTATGGCAGCAGTGGTACAGTAGACTCAGAGGAACTGGTTTTTTTTTTTGGAAAGGTCGTATGGCTCATTCTGCAAAGCACTGACAAACAGATCTTTTCGTCATTTAGATTGACGATCTGTCAGCCTGTATTGTCATGTGTGTTTTTCTTTCTGCTGAAGGGAAAAGAACAATGATGAGGGAGGATGCAGGGGAAAAAATCAATGCAGTGCCTCATGAAGGAGCCATAAATGAACACAGTTTGCAGTTGGATGCTGGGTCTGAATGAACCGGAAATTAAAAGAATTCTGATGAGAAATTCCTTTAACCCTCATTTTTAAGTCTGATTTTATAAAGTTCTTGAGAACAGTTGGGGAAAATGAAAGTATTGACAGTGCTGTTGTAGTTTTCTGCGGTTAGGATGCTTGTTTTTCCTTCACGATGAGGTTGAGGCCATGATTAACACCCATGAGGGAAATGGATAGTGTTGTAATTTATCTAGCGAATTGTGTCGAGGACATCTTTACATTGTGAAGCATGTATCCGGAACAGCTCCTTCCCCTGAGCTGGCTGTGGGCTTTCAGTCATTCAGACAGCCTTGTTGTAAAGATGCTGCTGACAACCACAGTTTCAGATAAAATTTCTCTTGGCACTAACAATTTTATCTGGATGTTTTGCCCTTCGGATACTCCAAACCAAAATGCTTCAGTTGCTGTCACCATCTGTCAGCTCTTGAACGCAGAGCTATTCTAGGGGCAGACAGTCAAACTCAACAAGGCCAGACCCTGAATCCCCTCAGATGACAATAAGGCAGGATTAGGGTAGACAGTTTGATCTGCAGCACAAAAGCTGATGCTGAAGCTCTTTAACGACTTCAATCAAGGTCTCAGCATCGCAGCATCTGGGTCTCAATTTACCAAGCCACTAAAGAAATCTCTATTAGGTTGTCCAATTATTCCCTCTGTTATATATTCAAATGTTATTCAGATCATACATTAGTAGACCAAATCAAATACTTAAAGTAAATACTAAACCGTGTATCAATTTAGTGTTTTATTTATCAGCTATTTTACAAATGTATATGTAAATCAAATTATTTCATATGTAACTTCTAATTTTTTATATCAGTCACTTATTTTGTAGACCTGTTCATTATAGTTATTTATTCTGTTCTTATATTTATCAATCCTTTGTTTCATGCGATCATTTTATAAACCACTTTATTGTTTAGTAGCCCAGGCCATGATTTTATATTCCAGTGCAGTTTTTTCAATATCAGCTCGTAACTTTTCATATCGGTTCTTTATTTGGTTTATGGGTTTGTCATATTTATATTTGTTATATTGTATATTATTTTGCGTATGAGACATTTATTTTGTCATTTTGGACAACACAGTGTATTCTGGCAAATCCAGTGCAGTTTGTGGCCACTTATGACAAAAAGAGACATGTTTGAATTTCAGTTTACCTGTGGTCAGTTTGTCATAATAGTCAGGTTTGCTTGTTACATATAAATCAAGATAATATAGCTTATTTAATGAACTCAAGTCAGTTGCTTTTGCGTAACCCAAAATCACAAATCACAGCGCCTCAAGGCGGAGTCCTGTTATCCTATTTTAAATATTTTCATAGCATGACAAACTGAAATGAAGCAACACAGGAATATACAGTAAATAATCAACATGGGAGATTTGAGCCATTACAGCGCTGATCCTGTGTCACTAATTCATGACAGGCTGGTTAATATCATGGCATGAGCACCGGCAGTGTAAATAAAACAGTGGCTAAGTGCTCTTTGCTGTGTCCAGGGATTTCTCAGTACAGTAGGGCTGTCCTGCTGTCAGTTACTTTTCCACGACATTAGAACACGTTCCCCGCTATCCCTGTGCACGCCTGTCCGATCCAATCCTGATGTGAAGCTCAGCAGGGCGAGGTTGGACAGCCACATGGACAGATATTGTATTGTGGTTTCAAACTGATAGTGTTTGGTTTGGAAAAGAGCACATTTGTTGATCAGAAACATCTGAAACTTAAGCCCTGCCTTAAATCCATGCTACATATTATTTCTATACAATATGTGCTTAAGTTCCATAGTGTGATGTTTTAGCAGTTCATGAACAAAAAGCTGGTTTTCTAGCAAACAGACTAAAGTCGATGTATATATAACTTTGTCTGCACACCTTTTCATAATAACGCAAGATGATGTCAGTTGCCAATAAAACTGAAACTTTGGAAAGCTACTGCCAATTAAAGATAAAAGAGTTGTACAGCAGTACAAAGTAGGAAGGAGTGCAAAAATACAACATTGGAATGTTATGTTAGTTAAGATTATACAAGCTGAGACAGATAATAAATAATAATAAAAAGTTGGTTGGAAACCTTAACTTCTAAATAAAGAAAGTCAAACAGCCTCCACATATGGGTACCCAGAGGAGTTACAGGTCTTTGCAAACATAATAACTATGTCTACTATCACCTGCATTATAGTTATAAATTATTAATAAAATGCTGGTATGGTGCTTATAAATGCTAGGATTAAAAAGTTGAAATGATATTTGTTAATCCAACTTTAATACAGGGTGGTAGGGTTTCTATCTTTGGCTGGATTTTTAAGTGTATATACATTTTGATATTTAAATCATCATCTATTATTTATAGCTTTAATGTCTGAAGATTGTTGATGCTCAATACAATGTGTGTTCCTGTGACCTATGTGTTTAATAGTACCAAAGTTCCCCTGAGATAGAAATAAAATTATCTCTAGAAGTTAAAGTGGAAGAGTCTCTTCAAGCAGAATATGAAAAAAATAGGATGGAAGTCTCTGTATAATGGTGGTTGAACCCTTGTTTTTTTATGTGTTTCTCAGTTGTCACCACAGATACGGTGTTTTATTCTATTCTGTTCTGTTCTTTTTTCACCTGCTTGCTGAGGTTGTAGGTCAATATATCTTCCTGTCAGCCTCCACTTATCCAATAACAAAGAGCCTGAAGCTTCACCTCATTAGTTACCATGCAAACGAGATCACTATTGATACCTCTTAACGAGCTGCGACCTCGTCAGTTCGATTTTCTGTTAACTCACTCCAGACAAGAAAATCAACATCCAGCAATTAGTTTCAGGGCCAGGAGATTAGTCTGCAGGGCTTGGATATGGTGTAGATATTCATAAAGCTAAATGGGGCCTGTCTCACTGCTTTCCAATGGTTCACTGTTGTCATTCAGCTGATTGCACATAATGTTCCTCCAGGTTTGGCACAAAGCAGGGCAATAATTGTAATATACAGTACATTGGAGGGAAACATTCCTCCCAACATTCAAATATAATCTAAATTTCATGTGATGCAGTTTGGTGATGCATTCAAATACATAATTCAAGATCTGATGGATGAATCTGGAAACAGATTTTCTTCTGAAATTAATGGAAACCGAAAGCTACCTGGGGCTGATTTCAAAAGCAATTTTCAAGCGATGTTTGCACAAAGTTCATAAATACTGGCAGTGGCACGTTTCTAGTTTGTACAAGAAGTAGAGGAAGTGCAACCGGTATTTGTTTGAGTAAAATGTGTAAAAATGTTCCATGTTTCAAATTAGTAGAAAATGGTGTCTGAAAGGGAAGAAATCACTGTCAACATCCGGGCCGCGACCATAAAAATGATATAGTTAAGCTTCAGAGGAAGAAATATATCTTGGGAAATACGTTTATTCACTAAGAATTAATAACGAGATCAACACCGTTATCATGAAACTCTCAGCAAGAAAATTGGCAGGTATTCATGTAACCCACAGGGTATCATTTGTCTGACACACAGTTCAATTTGATTTACGTTTAATTGAAATTACCAAAATTAACCCACCCATTGATGATCCTCTCTCCTTGTCCAGATCCTATTCTCCTCGTCTGATGTTCGACAAGAAAGGACTTCTCTGTGTAATAGTGTAATATTCATGACATGCCTCTGCCTTTTAGTAGCACTGCCTCTCTGTGTCATGTTCTTTCTCCTTATGCATGCTGCAGTGGAAATGACAGGCTACAAGACCAATAAGACCTTTTTCATATCTGTGTATCTTCCCCTTCCTTGGAATGGAGAAGGAAAAAGGAGGATAAAATGTAGATAGAGACGAGAGGAAAATGAGCAGATGATGGAAAAACATACTGCATGAAATAGTGGAAGTTTTCGTCGAGCATGACCTAATTTTTTTCCTTTTTTGTCTTTTATTCCAGAGATATTCCTGGACAAAAAGAGTAACATTTGTTTGCCGTTTTCATGCTGAAAAAGAGGCCACTTCACTCTTAACGTTACAACTTCATGGAAAAGCTTCAGCTGGCATCTGTGACCAAAAGCTGTTTACATCCATTTGGCAATATCTCTATGCTTCTTATTTCTCATTTTCTGCTTTCACTCTGTCTCACTGCAGCTCCTTGCTTATACTATCGTCAAAGTCATAAATACTTCTGGCCTCAGCAGGAACAGGAACAGGGACAGACAGATGAGACACTTCATAGACTAAACAAGCTGCAGAAACTCAACTACTGAATCACTGACATAATACAGTGGTGTGTCATTAGTTGATTGTTTTTTCATCTATGTATCTACTCTTAGATTCTCAATTTCCAGCTGGGGTCAACTGTATCTGTTAGGTCAGTGCAGGTCCATGGGCACCGACCAGATTGGGGCTCAGATCTAATCTGGGACCAGGGAAACCTTTGAATGTGGGGGGTGGGTGTGGTGGTAGTACTGAGTTGCACTTGGTGCAGGTAAAAACAAAGGAAAAAAAATATTTTTTAATGACAAAACTACAATCGCTTAATCGTTTAATTAAAAATGAATTAATGACTATTCGAATATTTGAAAATCAATGCCCATCCCTAGTTTTATTCTACACCCACTTTTGACTATTTATATAAATGAATTAAATGTAAAAGTTCCAACAGCATGCAGATGACTTAATATTAGATTACTTAGATTACTTAGTCTGTTGGCGTGATGGTTGAAATGTCGCGTTTTCATGAAATGAAACCAAAGCTAATGGAAAGAGCCTCCTCTTACGAACACCTTGGTTTCTGGATTGATGCAAACCTGCACCTCATGTTTCATTAACATATTAATGAAATGACTGGGTTCTCAAAAGAACTGATGTTCTTTTTTTTGAAACAAGGCATGGACCAGAACAACAGAGAGTGGCTCCTTCAGACAATCTTTTTATCCGTCTCGTATAATGATGATGTGATTTATGTCCTCCTGCCCTCACTCTTAAACTCTTGATGCAGTTTGTCATTCTTCTCTTGATTCATTTCTGAGAGTGGTAATAGAATGCATTGTGGTATATTGTGTATGAATTTTGCAATTATATTTGCAATTTCATACCTTTGTACTTCCTTAGAACAGTGTGAGTATATTTGTTTTCTTTATTTCTTCGTAGATTGTTGTATTGTATAGATATTATACATGTGTAAGTATTGGCTTCACGTCTGGCTTTAACATCGTTCGTTTGTCTAAACTCACACTTTTCTTTTATCGTCGTTCTTTTATTATCTGCTGATCTCCCCCTTTCTGCTTCTCCCCCTCTCACATCCCCTTTTCTTTGGATGAAAGAATGAGGGCAGCGTACTTATCATAGTGTAGAGAAATACAGTACATAAATAAATTAGTTTGTGGTGTTAGTTGTACACATTCACACTAACAGAATACACATTTTTGTATTAATCCAATCGCCGCTGTATTGATACTCAAAATACGGCTTACTATTGGTAGAATTGATACTTAGGTATTGATCTGTCTGCCGATAACTGAAGAAGCAATAACTGCTGGCTCCATTAATTTCTACAGTAGTTGTTGTAAAGTTTTAACATGTGTTTATATGAACCTATAAGAGTAAATTAAGCTTCAATACTGTCCGCATGACTTCGTAATATTTGAAATCCTCATCAAGCTGCAGTCAACGACTCGTGTGCTGTCGTTTCACAGCCAGTAACAGCACCCGTCTTTATCTTTTCCTTACACAAGAACAGGTTCGGTTTTTCCATTTGCAACAATCATTACTTCAGCCATTAGCTACTGCATTAGTTACTGGAGGCATTTCTAAATCAGCTATGTATAGATTTGCAAACACACACACACACATGCACACACACAAATTGAGATCATAGAGTCCATTAGGGCCCGACATACAAATCAAGCAGGAAACACAAACCCTTGTGCCCCATCACTGAAAATTAATATATGCAAAACAAAGAGCCGCTCTGGCTTTTAAAACATCAATCGCATAACAGTCCTGAATTAAGAAATGGGATACAGGAGACAGGATGTGATGTCAATAGATAAGCAGAGACAAACAGGAGGGCAACCGAAGAAACTCAAGGTCAGATGCCCTCAGGGAGTTTTTAAAATCAGGGCCAGCACAATTTATTTGCCAGCTTTTATTTTGAAAGTGTCATCACACAGAAAAATGTTTTTAACGCATATATAATTGCTTTTTTTTGTGTTGTTTCTTTTGGTAATTGACAAGACGACAACAAATAAAATTATACACATGCTGCTCATACTCATTAGGTATTCACTCTCAAAGCACATATGCCTATTTTCTCTCTTTTTTTTTTGTTTCAGCTGGGATTTGTGAAATGCACTCAACAGATATTCCTGACGCTCTGTTGCTTAGCAATGTTGGAATCTCCCGCAAGGCATCAGATCCTCCTTTAGTCTGTCTTCTCATCTCTGTCTCTTTCTCTTGCTCAGGACATAAAAGTTTTGTGCTTTTGCTTTAAGGCAACTCTTAGAAAACCTGTTAGGTATCTGACTCGACACATGGAGTGAGGGGGGGGAGAGAGAGAGAGAAGGAATAAATAAATGAACTTCAGAGACTTTCGGCATCACGGGGGGAAAGAAAACGAGCGCTGAAGCCAAACATGGAGAGCCTGCAGGATAGAGGCTGAAGTAAGTGTTGGGGGTATTTGATGATGAGAACAAGACAGTCAGAAAAAGATGTCTCATTGTCCCCTTTATCCTCCTCTGCATCACTCTCACAATGAAACGCTCCTCTCTCAATAAAAAGGTTTGTTTTTGTGGCTTTATCTGGGCCTTTTTTTTTAAAACACAGACTCTGCTACAGCAGATTAGATTTAATCATTATCTCTATGCCTGCTGAAAGGTGCAAAAAGGAACAGTGGCAGTAAAGTGGTGTAGGAAATAAATATCAGTAGACCAGAGTCTGTAGAGTGCTGTCGATAGATTGGCATACACTTATAAGTTGTGTAAGACTCGACACAGAAATCTTTTGTGAACATCAGACAGACCACCCGTAAAGAATATTTGAAGTGGTTTATTCAGTTTTCAGTGCTTGTTTCTTCCAAAATAAAGCCCTTCCCTGTAATACCTGTTCACACTGTGAAAGTCTGAGGATCTAACGTGGAGGAAGTGTGACCTTATTTCTTAAAATAACCAAAATGCTACCATATCTGACACTTACTGTATTAATGACAAATAAATGTCATGTTCTGATTCGATAGTACATAATCAAATATGTTTTTGCTTTTGATTTGTGGCAGTGAATATTTATCAGTTGATTAAAAAAACAAACATTTATGATGCAGTCAAACTAAACTAGCTGTGGTGTTTCAATATGGGAGCTATAAATAGAGCCACCTGGATGGCCCATTAGAGCCACTGTATCATAAACTAATGTTGTCTAGAGAGGCACAGCTCAGATGGTGAGAGGAGAAAACAATACAGACTTTAGCTTCGGGCTAAACATATGCTGCTCTCAGACGGTCTGCAGCACAGACACACACACACACACACACACACACACACACACACACACACACACACACACACACACACACACACACACACACACACACACACAGTAGGCCTCTCCTTTTTGATAAAGCTTGTTGTTGAATCTATGCTGCTATAGGTTTGGCCTGCTGGGACACTTCCTAATGCATGTTACTACCTCTCTGGTCTCACAGGTTCCAAAGGATCGTGGTTGGACCTACTGCTGTGGTCCTGGTTGTTTTTGGACAATCGTGTTATTTCAGATCCATAGTCAGCGCCGTAGATTTTACCAGTAATTTGCTCAAACCTCAGTCAGATAAAGGATAAAATATATAGTTACTGAACTAATAAAGCTAGCAATCAAGGATAGAAAGCAAATTAATGCAAAGTTTGACACTTAGAGATGTGGATAACCACCCACAAGACATGTAGCCAAACATTAAGCCAAATAATCATCAACCCACACACAACAAACTAAAAAAAAGTCTCTGCATGTCAGGGTTACAGGTCCTCTACCTTTCATGAAACTACGATCTGTAGTAGTAAGTAAGTCCTGAAAACCTCCAAATGTAGGTTTTAGAGATTGATGGGTAAAATCCCAAAACAAAACCAATCAATGATATATGTATCTATCCTCACTAAGTGGGAAAGTAAGTCCTGAAATAATGCTTCAGACTGATTGCACCTCTTCTGGAAAGCTGTTTTTTTTTTTAAGCATTCATCAGTTCTGTATTTTAGCTCCGCACAGTTTATTTTGACTTTTTTTTTTTTTTATATAATCCTATCAGTTCTAAATAGGACTGGTTGTTACCCCAGTCATTTCTCATGAGCAAAATCCTTGAGTTGTTTTTTTTTTTTTTTTTTTTTTACCACACACACACAAAGATGAGCACAGACAAACACACAGCAACTGAACACTAATACCACCGGTTGTTGTTATTAATCACTGGAATGTTCAAACCGCTGTTAAATTGTCCGTAGTGCAAAGTAAACCTTGAAGCATAAATAGAGAGAGGAGCGATGCTGATTTAAGCGCTGTGCTCTTTACCTATTAAGAAGTGATTGTCTGCGTATGAATGTTTTATCATCTGAGACTCCGCTGCATCCTCGCACAGCTCTGATTAATTATACAATATCTGACCTCTTAATGTTCACTTTGTTAAACTCTCTCCTGCTCTCTTTCTGTCTCTCCTGATCTCTTCTGAATACGTTTCCTCCTATGATCTGAACTCTGATGTGTGTTTTCGATGAAGGCAGGCAGTTTGTTCAAGATAAATATAACAGATACGTTCTTATTTCTACTTTTATCTCGTTTTATAACGAGGTCCTCTTTGCTACGTTTTTGGTGACACGTGTGTGACAGTATTGGTGTGACCTGTGGGGTGGGATCTGAGAAAAAGGGAGAATATAAGTGTTTCCTGTCTCTCGCTGCTAATGACTTTCTAGTGACCTTGTTGAAGATGATTGGTTGCTTCATCTTTTGGTGAAGCAGGTTTGTGAAAATTATAGTTGTGCACTTTGAGTGTTGGAATCCTTAAACGCTGTTCTGTACAAATGATGTTTTTATCCTGCTCTCCTTCATAGGTCACTGGCATCATTTTTCCAAACCAGAAATTGTGATTCTTATTGTGTCCACACTAATACATTAAAAAAAGAAAGACTTCAATGTCAAAGACTGGGGTTTTTATGCTCATGTGCCAAGTGTTTAGGCCAATAAAACACTTGATGAATCACTAGGTGACATGAGTTTTATTTTTAAGAAGATGAAAGACGGAGTTAAATCGTGGGTTTTTAGGTTCATAATCTTTAAAAAAAATTACCATAAAAGCAAATCCCATTATCACTTTGCTTCACTTTGCTCATAAAGTGGCCACATTTGGGCTTTAATGTGTTTTCAGGACAATTTAACATAATTGAATTAATATTTCTTGTGTTTGAGATGTTTTTAAGCTTCAAACTGCTGTTTGTTTCAGAGGTAACACGTCTGGGCTCAGGGTGCGATTAGAGCTGAGATCAGCATTTGAATGTTATGGGTTGAACAACGCCAGTGGATGATCCTCATCTGTGTAGCGACACAAAAATCTGTGTGTATATGAGAGCGTGTGCCGTCAGAGTGATCCCTTACGCTCCGGTAATGTTGCTCTTGTCCTTGAGTTACGAATGCAAATGACAGCTACCTCCATTTTCGCCTGACACACAGCTGGAGAGGCCTTTTAAAGCATCACTCTTCACCTCCTTTCACCTCCTCAGTCAATCTCAAACACACACACACACACACACACACATACAACAGAGTTTTTCTGCCGTTTTAGTTAGTATACGCCAAACAGAACACTCACAAGCATTAAAAGTTTCCACCTGTACCATTCAAGCTGCAGTCAGGTGTCATTTTCATACAGGAAGGCCACAACCTGGACTTGATTTATTTGCCTCTTTTCTCTGGCTTCTGCTCCTCAAGTGTCTCAGTTTTCCTTGTTTTGTGTGTATGTGTGTCTCACTCTCCACGCTCTAGGCATTAGTAAACACTGCTTGCTCTTAGGGGTGTTTAAAAATAGTCACTAGTGCGAGTGGTGAGATGGCCGATCTTTACTGAGACACCAAACAAAACTCTACACGAACCCTGATGGATGGTCCTGACCTCCCATCGTCTGGGATGGCAGTAATGAGTGCGTGTGTGTGGGTGTGTGTCTGCGTGTGTGTGTGCGTGTGAATTCACATAAGAGACCTTTTGCAACAGCATGACAAGGTCGCTGATGCTGGCGTATAATTGGACAGCAGACTGATCCAAAGACGTGAAAATGTGCATGTGCAACATTTAGTGTATATTAGTGAAAATGTGCACATGTGTTTTTAAAACCCTGTGTTACTTTTAGGGGAGATGTTCACGGATCGTTGCACTATTTCAGGACTAAATCCTGATTCATGAGTTTTTTCTCTCTCACAGTGAAGTTCCAGAGTGGCAAAGCTTACAAGTCTCAGGAGTATTTGAAAATGTTCTTGCAATGTCTCTCCACACATTAACACAGACATCTCATTACGCTCCCTCACCCCTAGCTTGCTAAATTGTCAGCCTCTGTGACTTCTAGACGCTGTTGCCTTGCACCTGTCTTCTCACAACTTAAACACTTGAACGCCAACCTCACTGTGGACATGACCTCCCATGGCTACTTTCATTTGAATGGTAAATGGACTGCAATTATATGGCGCTTTTCTAGTCTTATCGACCACTAAAAGCACTTTACAACACGAGCCGGCATTCATTCACATCCCTACAGTGGTGGCAGAGGTTACCATGTTGAAGGTAGCGCACGTTCCAGACTCCGAAACTGACAGAGTTGTTTCTTATCTCAGTGACCCTTAGAAGTTTTAGACCTTGTTTTCTAAACTTGCAATACACATTAGTAGACTAAGCATCTCTAACAGATGCATAATGTCTTCTATGGGTCTTGACGTGCTTTATCCAGTCTGAGAGAGTAACCCTATAATGATTACCGGATTCATTCATTTCAAAAGTGACATTGATTTTAGGTTCAGAGCACAGAACATGCACAACAAACGAAATCGCAGAAACACTGACTAGAGGTGCAACAGATCACAAAACTCACGGTTCGGATCGGATACATTTTTGGATCAGCACACACAAAAAAAAAAAAGACAATTACAAATTTGCTCTACATTTATTACTCAAAGAACACATAAAACAAGGAACTTTCACACAAGGTCTTAAAGAAAACATTAAGATGCCTCATTTTTAAATAAAATCTAAAAAAATAAAGGATACTCAAATGTTAAACTAAAGTGCATTATGGGGCATGATGATGCCTTCTGTCTTTGAATAACGGTGAATGAAAAATTGGTGCACATAATTAAAAATAGCAATAAAAGAAATTCAATTATAAGCTTTATTTTATTTTTTATTTTTTTCCAAAAGATGAGAATGTCAACATTGTCTGGACAGAGGGTGGACCTCTTTGCAGTCACTACGTCCCACTATGCAGTGGAGAACAACAACAACAACCGATCGATGGAGGGCGATCCAACCCGAACACAGGTCAACCGTGGTCCGTTGCACCACTAATACTGACACATGACAGACACCCTTATGTTGGACTTGGATCCAACAAATTTGAATTTGAAGAATGAGTTACAAAGACGTAGCCTTTTCCAGTCACATAGCATTGTTGCATTATGGGTTATGTAGGATTTATCACTTTGGAGGATTGATCCATGCATGTGGGCATCTGCTGGGTCAATTCTGACCATTTTTTTTTAAAATCTGCTGATTATGAGTTCCTCAAAAGTTCAAAAATTAAATCATTTGAGTAATTTGCAGATTTTTGTTCATTTTGTTTGAGCTCATGCCTCACATTATCTGTACAGAAAATAGACTGCAGTTTTCCTTTCTGACAGTTGGGCAAACAAAATAACTCCCACACTCCAATATGAGACAGCGTCTCAGTACAACCAGTCTACTGGTCACAGCTCAGAAGCTCCTAGATACCACTATATTCATCCAAGTAGAAAAGTATAGATACTTAAGGCTGTTTTTGCTGTATCAGTGTGCATGTAAATATGTTCCCACTGCTGACACTGACACTCTCCACTTTCCATTTTATGCCTTCGCTTTTCCCTGCAGCATTTATCACAATTTTAAGCTGCTAAACTTCGGTATCTGTGAAACCACAGGGTCAGAGTGTGTCCTTACAGCTCCTATCAGGAGAGGCGGGATGGCAGAGAAATCCTTTAAAAAACATTCACAGAATTTCAGAGACACCCTGTATCCCAACTGAATCCCAAAAAGGTATTTTCACAGTAGCCTGGGCTATGCTGCAGGATAATTGTGATGATTTAAACACATTTGGGCATTCAGGAATCTATGATGTGAGGCTCAGCTGGCACCAATGCTCATCCATCTGGCAGGAAAAAGCGGTCAGATTAAAACACAAGGACAGACATGGAATCACACACTGATCAGAGCTGCTTCGATCATGTCAGAAATGTTTGATATTTGCAACCCAGCTGCTGTGGATCACTGAGTCAACACTGAGGTTAAAAAAAGGTTGTTTTTTTATGCACACAGTGTTAGTTTCTGCATGTTGCATGTTAAAAAAAAAAAACGTGCTCAATTTATCAACATTCTTTTCAACTCCCAAAAATCTAAATTTGCTCCATATGCGTGCAAGTATAATAGTCGCTTCTCATCCTACGGATCCCACTGAGAATCACCCGTCTTGCCTGAAGCCCAGTAAAGCTTTCAGTGGCGTTCGGCTCACTGTTTTGGTCCTCCACGCCATCTGGCTGAGCCCCGTGGCTCTCTCCCCCACTGGAATCTGTGAAGAGCAGCTCCCATCACACAAACTCGTCGTATGCTATCTGCTCGGAGACAAATGGCAGAGCGCTGAGGTAAACAATAACAGATGTAAACATCTAACACGCTCAGAAGAACCTAGTGCTTTCCTGAAGAGTTAGTGAAGGTGCTAAAACAGTGTGGAATATTCTACATGATATCAATGATATCAGCCCACTCACTTTAACACCGGAGGTCTAGGTATATAGGAAATATTCATAGATGTACTACAATTTTTAAAATGTCTTTCTATAAAACTAAGGCAGTTATTCAACAACTGCTCTCAACACATAATTTAAAACCTCTCTCAGCTAATATAATGAAATTATAGCCAGTAAATACAAGGGCGCCAGACTAACTTTTTACACCTGTGCGGCTAACCTTTTCATTTTAATTGAAAAAAAAAACATAACCATATAATCTAGAAGCACCCAATAATATATTTTAAGAGTTGCATGTTCCAAATTCCCAAAGGAAATGGGAAATGTGTAAACATATAGTATTCCAGAGTAGAGAGAAAAGGGGAGAAAGAGATGTAGACAGAGGTGTAGATGTTAAAAACTCAATAAAGTCAAAGTTGTCATTATTTCAGTATATATTAATGTCTTTACTGACAGCTGACTCCACTGCACAGCTTTAGCATGGGTTAGATGTGCATCGACAGCTCATTCTACGTCTTGTTTATAAAATGGATGAGTATTTCACGACACTGCCTTTTTTTTTATAAACTATGATCATCACCTGTCAACATGCCTGCTGTGAAAAAGGTCAACTGCATCACGTATTTTATGTTTTTCATAACACCACACTGACAGTATAACAATACAAATGAAACTAAAATGGTTCTGTGACATGCACTGGCAATAACAGCAATAAGCGCAGTGCCCCAAATAGCAAATGAAGCTATGTAGAATGAAGAAAGAAAGGAGTCCAATGAGTTAGTGCATGACAGTGCAGATGAGAGGAGTGGAGATGAACGCCCCTTTTTGTTTTCAGAGCCCATCTGAGACACACACACACACACACACATGGTCTCAAGAGGTAATAAGAATGGAGATTAGACTTTCGATTAAACTGCTTTCTTATTCTCCAGCACTCCAACACGGAGCGCCTGTGAAAGAGGCTGTAGTGAATTCACCCTCAGCGTTCACAAACAGAGACCACTCTGAACGCTCCCTTCTGAGTGTGTGTCAGAGGTTCCAACTGGCAGCCATAGGGAAATGTGTCGTCTCTTCCGCTGGGGAGGGAAGAGCGTGTGTGTGTGTGTGTGTGTGTGTGTGTGTGTGTGTGGGGAGGGGGATATATGCTCATGCATATGGAACAAACACATGACAACATGAAATAAACAAAACAAGGAAGCTGTCAGCAGATAACACCCAGGGTCACAGGAGATGGTGGTGATGGCGTGGTGAATGCTCGCACGTGAACACCTACACACACACACACACACACACACACACACACACACACACATATATATGCACACACCAACACTCAAAGCAGGTCACAACTGAAAATAGAAGTTTGTAAGAAGACACTCCTGTCATCACATCGACGACATGCGGAGAGATTCACGCGTTTGCTCTCAAAAGCTAATGGCAGAAATTTACCGCAAACTACAACAAGTTTTCACTGACATGTTTTCCCTTACAAGATTTGTGAAAAAAGGATTTTTTTTTAGCTTCCGTTTAACCTCACATTCTTGGCAGAGGTGTGGAAAAGGTTGGGGAGCCTGTAGTAAACCTCCTTGTTTTGCTTACTGCTGATATTGTTTTTTCTTTTATGGGTGTGTAAATGTCCTGATAAGTTCCTAAGATGTTTCCTGAAAAGAACCATTTAATACAAATTTAATAAAAAAAAAAAAGAGGCAACATTTCTCAGAATATATTATTAGAGATCAGTAGTTTAAAAAAAATCCAAACCGTACATTTTCAACCCGGAGACAGCATTACAGAAATAATATCCAGTATAATGACCCTGCAATAAAAACAATATTTCATTAGCTAAATTTCTAATATTCATATTACATTGAGACTTTCATATTATATGATGTACTATATACAGTATATCGGTACAGTAGAAGATAAAATAAGCCTCACTGAGTCTCATTAGTCCTGTTTGTCTTCAGCTCTTTTTAAAAAAATATTAGTTCTCCTAATTTATTCTTTTTTGTGTTAACGATGTACTTTTTGCATGATAGAAAGTAGAGAGGAAATCAAAATATGAGCTGCAGAACTTCAATCTGAGAATGAGGCTCTGACACAAAATATTCAGAGAAATTCTTTCACGAGATGTCAATCAACAACAGCACAATTGTGTGTGTGTGTGTGTGTGTGTGTGTGATGTGTTTGAGTGTGTAGCAGTCAGCAGAAACAACATATGGCTCCATTAAAAATAACACAAGTCAATTACTAGAACACGGATAGATCTGCCAACACAGCATCGCAACCACCAACAGGAATACTTTACTTTTATGACACAGAGCGCAGGACACATTGACTCCAAACTGATTATACAATCAATCCTGATGCACATAAAATGAATATCAAACCGTTCGTCATCATGACACAAAAATCTTCCACACAGATTCATATCACTCACATGTCACTCCACTTGGCAAAAAGAACTAATTCAAAGAAATTAAGAATTTTAAATATAATAATTATAAGAGGTAATCATAAAGATCAGTGTTAGGCTAGATCCAGGCATTTTTAATGGGTTTTGTATCATCTTTTTGGTCCCGACACCAAATCGTCCTTTTTCATGGCAGATATTTTGACTTGTCACAGCAGGAAAAGCACAGGTGAAACAAATGTAATTAACAATGGCTCAGTTTCAATTTGTGTTCCAGTGAAACCATACCAGTAAGCCAGCAGTATCCTGGAAGCAGCTCTACTGGCACGCTCGTTATTCCCATAATTAATTGCACCTGTTTTCCTGCTATGCAATGTCAAAATATCTCCGGATTAAACACTTTTCATTTTCAGGTTGTAGTTTTGTCAATTAGATAAAGTATACTAAGTATGTGTATATTTATATAAAGTATAAAGTATATACACTTAACATTGGAAGATAGACATACATTGTTGTTGGGTTTTCTTTCAAGAGTTTGAGGATGCGACGCAGCGCTTTCAAAAATTTGGGGTGAAAACTGAGCAGTATTTATACATTTACTATAACACAACATGCTCTAAAGATTTTCTGCTGTCTGGAGTCAATGGGCCTCGAAAAAGGTTCACCTCAACAACCCTCAGGCTGTATCTGCTCTATATTTATGACTGTGTGTGTGTGTGTACAGCTCTCACCTCAGGCACAACAAACTCTGAGCATGTTAAGATTAACTAACGAGCATCAACCAGACACACATACTAAAATAATGATACACATGATCACTTAGCCCTGTTTTTAGTATGTTCGCAGACTTGAAATGACCTGCCGTCAACTTGCTGATTAGAGGAACTCTAAAGGAGGAGGAGGCAAGGTAACAATAAGTGGAGGAAGAATGAACTGATGAAAGGAAAGCGCTAAAGAAAGGGAAGGGAGGGGAAAACAGTAAGGAATGGGGAGGACAAAAGAAAAAGAAAATAACAGGAACAAGGGGAGGGGAGGATATGAGGACACAAGAGGGTGAAGGAGAAGAGAAATTAAGTGAGGGAAGAAAAAAGAGGAAGAGAAAAAATAATTAAAAAAGGAATGATGAATGGAAAGGACAGGCAAATTATTTGAGGAGGAATGAGTACAAGAGGGGAGTCAGGGAAAAGGAAATGAGGGGAACCAAGAAGAGGAAGAAAAAATGATTAAAGGAAAAGGATGAAAAGAAAAAAGGAGTTGAGGAAGTGAAGTGAAACAGAGAAGGAGGAAAAAGGAAAAAGGAAAGAAAAAGGACAGGAGATAGGAAGAAGAGGAAATAAAGAGGGGGGAAAGGATATGATTTATAAAAGAAAGGGAAAGGAGGAAAGAGGAGGTTTGGGGAAATAGGTGAAAATCAAAGGAAAGCTAACAGGGGAAGAAGAAGAGTACTGAGAGGAAATAGGAGATGAGAGGAAGAAATAAGAGGGAGGGAGAAGAATATGAGGAAAGAGGGGAGGGAAGGGAAAGGGAAAGCAAAAGGAGAGGCAAGAAAAAAAGAAAACGAAAAAACAAAGGAGAAGAGAAGAAAGGGGGATGAGGAGCAGATAGGAGGAGCAGCCTGTTGGGTTGTTGAGTGTATAAATAAGCAGCAGCTGTCCAGCTCTATCTGCCTGCAGGAGAAACAGATAAGAGCTAATCTATTCTGATCATATTTACACACACATTCACACTCTGACACACACTTTAAAGGAATGCCTCGCTCTCGACATGATTGATCATTTACTATAGTCAATTAAAAAATGACAACAGGGAGCAAGCCTAGGCAGAATCCTACTTTACTTTTGTACATTTTGTAAACGTTTACAAAAAAGCTTCTAATCATTAGTAAATCAATATCCTGACGTGGATTACAATGTCGGCAAAGCAGAACATTCTGAAGTGTGATCTGGTGGATAACACCATTGGATTATTTACCATTTACAATGTTCTGTGGTTTGTTACCGGCCGGAATTATTTATTGATTATTAATTATTCATCATTGCTCCTGCAGACCATTCATCTTCATGCACATTCCCAGGATATGGAGGATCCTCAAGTGTGGGATTTCACTTCATGAAAGAGTAATGGCATTGCGGACCGTTTGGAAGGGAGGATGACAAGTTGGGAAGTAAGTTCATCTAACGTGTGTGATTTCTTTTCCTCGCCGTCTGCCTGGACAAAGGGTTGGGAGTTTTTCATGACGGATTGGGGGGGACGGAAAAGAGTGACCCCATTTGCCCCACTTTGACGGGGCATGGAAACTAAGAAGTGGCTGCAAGATGCTCATTCATGAGTTCACAGTTCTAATGGGTGGAAACCAAAATCACTTCCTCCAATCTCTCTTGCAGCATTATGCAAATCACCGGTGACATCCATTGTGTTACACAGTCATTTTTAGGCAAATCATGACTAAATGCATTTCCTCCATTTCACCTGTAATGCCCTCCTGAGCTTCCAAAACACTTTAATAGTTGTGTCCACACACTAGTGAGACACACCCTACTATTGATCAGAGAAACAGTCTGTCCTATTTGTCATCCTGACAGACCCTGTCCTCATACAGCTACATGTGTACCATGCGTGTTAATAAAACTCTAACCACCGTATGTGATGTATGTTCTCATTTCAACTCGAAATATTTGACAGCCTTAAAATGCTCCTATCCCACAGAAAGGTGAGGATAAACTGATGTAGTCTCTGGACCTGCAGGAGGCTGACGGCTGTGTTTCCCTCCCGTCTATAAAACCATGGCACTGCAGAAGTCCATAGGCCAAGAATAGCTGGAGGGGATTCAAGAGCAATATCACATTTTCATAATGAGAGCCAATGAGCTGTAAATCCCCGCTGACAGAGTTATGGAGCGAGAAAAGCTTATGGTGGCGATACTGAAAACTATTAAACAATCGCCTCGCTCTGGCACAGGGTGCTGTGCGTGTTTGTAAACACACTTTATATTTTTATATGTGTGTTAGTCAGCATTAACGAGAAACAGCTGCATGTGGGGGTTCACAGCTAAAATCCCATTGTGACGTTTAGACTCCCCTGGTTTATAGGCTGGTTTTTTTTTAATTAGGCAGGTCACACATCGCCTGTGTGTGTGTGTGTGTGTGTGTGTGTGTGTGTGTGTGTGTGTGTGTGTGTGTGTGTGTGTGTGTGTGTGTGTGTGTGTGTGTGTGTGTGTGTCTGTCTATACATGAGCTTTTTTTTTTCTTATCTAGGACAAAAATATGGGCAATGCAGCAGATTTGTTTATGAGATACTGTGTTTTGTTCAGTCATCTTTTGTTGATGGATAAATACTATAAGGAAACACATAAAGGCAAACGGTATACACCATATTGCAAAAGGTATGAATCTTTTTTCACAATGGGGCTTTTTATTGTCTTAAATCAATTGAGAAATGGCTGTTTAGACAGAAATATGATGATAAAGCGCAGGCAGGATGTAAAATCTAAAAAATAAGAGACAACAGCATCAAACCATAAAAGGGAGCTGATGCCTCAAGTAAAATGATTCTATTTATTAGCCAAATTTAAATATACTTGTTCACAATGAAAGTTATTTGTGATAATAGTAAGATTTGTTCCCATAAATGTTTTTCACCGTTTCATCAGCACGATTCCTAAAATGATGATTTAGTTAAGTTTCGAGTTTCATCATTCTTAACCCTTGTGTAGTCTTAACATTCTGTATACTGCCCTTGTCCTAAGGGTCAAAAATGACCCGCCTTCACTTAAACCCCTAAAATAAAGCAGCTCATTGAATCTTAATCCCCAAATCAATTTGCATGAAGACACATCCTGTCATTCATCACAAACTTTGTGAATATCTGAGTTTTCCTTTTTCACAGTGCAGAAAGACTGCATTTATTCAGTGTTCACTTGTTTTTATTACAAATAGGTGTAAAGTAAGATGTAGTACTTGTATAGGCCAACAAGTTGGCAGAAATGTCCAGAAAGTAGTTTTGAATGCATTTTACTGAAGACGCTCATGATTGTTTAAAAAAAGCATAAAATGTTTGCACTATTTTACCGTCTCTCTGATTCGGTCCTCTCTGTCTCTCTCAACGGCAAACATGCTGGAAAGACCAGCGCACCTTTACTTCAACTCAACTGATCGTCAGCTCTCGGCAAACAAATGGATGCAGAGGAGGAGAAAGAAGGAAAAGCAGCAAAGGACAACACTGAAATTAAAATGTGGATAGGCAGAGAGGGGGAGAATAAGACAGCAGTGGAGGAGGAGAGAGAAAAGAGTTTAATTGTGTTTCTGGCTCATTTTGAGGGTGCCTAAGGAAATGAGGTGATGTAGGGGTGAGTGAGAAGCCTGGCAACACTTCATACGGCTGCAGAAAAATGGCATCCTGCTGACAGACAGCGTAGCATCACATGTGCTTTTTTTACCAAACAAAGAGATTCTTCCTCCATTAAGTGTTGCTATGACTATCAAATGGATGTGGTAAGGAATGGGCACTTGCAAGAAAAAAGTATTATTATTCTGACATCTGATAACAAAATAACAGAAAAGGCCATGAGTGGACCCTCAAGTAACTCAACTTTTGGAGGGGAGGTTTCTAAAGGTATGCTCTGCAGAATTTTCCTATCCAAAAAAAAATACAAAAAAATAATCCCTCCCTGTCATCACTTATGAACCACACTGTGTGGCAGTGTACATATCTGCAGGTATCCCTGGTCTCTGCAGGTATTTTCTTATTTTCTCAGTACTTTGCTCCTATGGGGATGTTTTTGGGCATCAACAACTCTGGGGAAAGATAGTAGATTGCATCAGCTATCCCAAAGCTTTGTTATCTGCAAGAATGGGAATAAGACTCAACAATCAATTATCTTTCTCTCCTTGCAGCTTTGAATAGTGCGCTTACAGACAGCAAGTGACAAATTGTGCACGGAAAAGGCCTGGAAAGTGTTCAGAATGATGGCAACTGGGCAAACTAATGCAATCATGTCTCCTAGAAATTGCATATAGAGGTAATGTGTGGATTATTTTCAGTGGCAACAGCTTTCCAATCAAAGCATTACTACATTTTTGCACCACCCAAATATTGTAGGAAGGAGTGTGTGGTGGATGGTGGGTGTATGAAGCACAGGGCTTTGACGTCAGAGGCTGGAGACTGAGACGGTGAACATACAGCCTCATACGGTAATTTGGACTTTGGTGAATTAAGACTTCCTTTAACTCTGAGGGCAAAATCAATCCAACAAATGTGTGCGACCCCTCACTGTGCCGGTTGGTGATCTTCACAGCGACCCATTTAGGCTTTGATATATTAACTTCTTTTTCCTGTTAACGCTGACAGTAGGGTCAGCTCAAATAAATGCCAGGGCCTTGTTGCACTAAATGCCAATCTATGTTTGGCTTCCACACACCAAGAAGGATCATTAACCTCTATTCATCTGCTGATTGGCTGCTGGGGTCAATAGAGCTTCCTTTTACCTTACAAACAGCCCTGGCAGAAACCGTCAGTGTGTTGTTCAGCTGCTGACGTCTGCAGGATGAGAAATCTGCAAAAACTTAAAAACTGCAAAAATGAAAACTTTCTCTCTTATATATAAGCAACAAGGAAATATCTATATTTGTATGTCTTAATTAAGTAATTGGAGGCTATTTTTTTGTTTAACTAATTAAACTTTGTTTTATAGATAGATATATAAGATTTTATGGATAGTGAAGTCAAGATAGTTTTATTCATAAAGCCCAAAAGTGACATATTTGTACAACAAAACCATTTATTGTTAGTCACATTTCAGTTAAGGACAATCTATGCGCAAAAAAACAAACAAATTGGGAAGAAATGGGAGGAATCAATAGATATTGTGTATATGGGGTGCAATGCAGTATTTGTAACATTAACTGAACTTCCCTAAATACACACTAAAGCACTTGTAATGGTCACTTGTTGTTCGATGTCTTCTCTTCCATGTGTATATTTGAGTAGTATTTTGATTCTCTATTTCAGTCATGAAATCAGCCACACATCAAAGTTTCTTAAAAGTCCTAAATGTTCCTCTCTCTCTCTCTCTCTCTCTCTCTCTCTGTTATTATTCCTCGTGCTGTGCTTCATCATGACTTGCATTGAAGATCCACTGAGACAGCAAAAAAAACAACAACCTTTTTCATGGTTTAGTTGAGTTCAGAGAGGGGAGGAGAGGAGGAAGACAGGAGTAGGGAGGAGAATGAGGACAGGCGCAGATAAGGGAAAGACGGACAGAATAAGAGCATGGAAAAAGGAGGGGAGTATGAGGAGGAGAGTGAGGGAGATGACGCCGAGGAGAAGAATATGGGGAGGGAGGGAGATAAGCGGCAACACAGAAAGAGGACAATGACTTCTGATGTGCTTTAAAAGAACATCTCACAACAAGGCCCCGGAGAAATAACTTCTTTTTTTTTTTTTAAAAAGAGCTCACATTCACACAGACTTCTACACACAGACAGCACAGCACGGGACACCCACATGACCACAGCTGACATTCTAATTAATACTGTCAGGCCCTTTTCTCGCGTCATACATATTGAATTGTGCAGCTGCCAAACATTCACAGATGTGACAGCAGCTGTGTTTCCGTCTGAGTAGTCTTGTGCACACTGGGACCCATCAAATTAGAAATGCTAAATGGAAAAAGCACTTTATAACTAATTTATTCAACATATTTACTTTCTCTTATGAAACCGTTAGTGACGGAAATGACGACAGAGTAATATATCACTATAAATCCATCCATCACGTTCCATCAGAGATGTTGTGGGTCAGCGGTAAATGGACTGCACGCTCTAGTCTAACCGACCACTAGGGGCGCTTTACTTAACACAAGCCAATGTGGCACCTGTAAAAAGATTTTCTCTTTTGTGGTACATGCCCAGTATCATGATTTAGCACTTTATTTGGTAACATGCCTGTGATATGTATTTCTTTTGTTCAGTTTTGCACTATTGCTCTCGCCAGCAGGTGGCACAGTAAGCTGTCTGTGACATATGACAACCGGGTATAGACAAGAGAAGAAGTTTGTGTTTCTGTGCCAACAGTTTCTATGCTTTGCCAAATCCGTGCCAGTGAAATCATTTAAAGTGTGCGTTTTCTATATCACTTATGTCTTCACAGTTTGAATGGTGTAACGCTGCCATTAGCACATTCATACACTGGTGGCTAAGCTACGATGCGCGGCACCCATCAGTTCATTGGGACTAATAACCAATCACAAGGCGACTCACGCATGAAATGAAACAGGAACTGGGAGCAGTTTGGGGGTCCAGTATCTAGCATAAGGACACTCGGACATGTAGACTACAGGGGATCCGCAGCCGACCTTCTGTAAAATAGACGACTGCTCCATATCCTGGGCCAAAGACGTCCTCTTAATGCAATAATGGGAAACACATTAGTGCCTCAACCTGTCGAATAATGTCCTATTTCCTAACCTCACTGCTTGAGAAAAGCAGTAATGACGTTAAATGCTCTCCCCAGACCTGCCTCGTATATCTCTGTGGCAGGTCCAGTGTGTGCCACCAGTGATGTGGATAAATATGACACTGCCAGAGACAGATTTGCAGCTACAGTAAATCTTTTTGTAAAAGTATCCCTGTCTTCAACAACATCTTTTTACTTTAATTTGTAAATTTCATGTCACCATATGGTTGTCTTCGGTTTCATGGTGTATGTTCTTTGCCATTCTATACAACACAGAGGTGCACAACAACATGCAAGCTGCAGTCCCTTTATGTTACACAATAAAAAAAAAACAACCTGAGGAAAGATGCTGATCTGTATCTTATCGCCTGTTTTTATGACATGTCAAGATCTAGAAATCAACCTTGCATGCTTCAAATGTCTTCATAAACACATATCCAATTCACATGCTGCCTTTGTAAACATTTTAAAATGCCTTCAGGACTTTCCTGAGTTGATGCATGGAAGGAAAGAAGGGACCAGAAACAATATCAGGGTCATGTGGAGAGAAAGGAAGAGGTTGATGAACAAAGAGGAAAAGGTGAAGAAGGGAGATGTTTATAGATTTTACTGTATAGAGATATCATCACATTTGACCATCCTCTACAGCCTTTCTATTTTCCTCCTAATTCTGACCATGAAAGCTCATGAGCTGCTTTTCAGCGCTCAGCCTTGGGTATCAAACATTTTTTTTGGAGAGACACTTGAGACAGCGAGGCTCTAATTGGTGAAGCTGGCTGTTATCTGTTATGTACAGTAAAAAAAAAAAAAGAAAAGATTGTTCAATCCAGCTCCACTCAGTGGGAGGTGAGATCTCTATCTGCCTCCTTGATTCACAGCTTAATTCAATTGGAGGGCAATTATCGACCGCCTGAGGCTTCAAGATCCTCGTCGGTCTCTGTTCCCATCAGGGAGCTTTGCAGTGTAGGATCTCCCCTCGACTGAACCGGATGATGTCTGTATCGATGCGGTGTGCTGCATGTGCCACGCTTAACGCGCCAGAGCAGGCAGCAGCAGCAAACAGCCTGCTTTGTCACAACCTCAACACTCAGAGGATCGTGGAGCTACTTTGTGTGCAGACAGATGATCTTAGGCTTCTTCAACTGCTTGTGACTCCGGAAAAAACTTTGGTTCTTGTACAAAACCATCAGATTGGTTCATTCCTTCAGTCAGATAGCAGATTGTTTTCTAATGAGTAAATTCATTTTTAAAAAAAGTCAATTATTCACGCCATATAACCAGTGGTGGAATGCAAGTATATTTAAAGTGAAGACATTTTACTACGCTGTAAAAAAAATAAATCCTAATTTTACTATTTTTATCCTAATTTTTTAAGCTGAAAGGTAGTTGTTTTTATTGTTTATTGACATGATATATCTGGTATTCCACTGTTTAATGAACATTTATCAACAATAATATAATGTAGTTTATTTAAATTGTACTGTAATATCTGTACTGTATTTTTACAGTTTATGACATGTAATTTGGTGATATGGGTATTTACTGTAATTTCACACATTTTGACACTCGCTGCCAGACTTTTTACTTTTTTTTTATTTACTTTTTTTTACAGTGTTGATTATTATAATTTAATATTACTTTATACTTTTACTACATTGTCAAGGCCACAACTGTGAGTGTTAATACATACCATTCATGTGACAACTGTAGTTACTTTACAGATCAAGATTAAACGACATATCATTCTGCAATTGAGTACTTTTACTTTTGGCACTTTAATTATAGTTTCACACTAATACTTTTAAGTTAAACTTGAAATGCATAACATTTCTTGTGGTATTCTGATAAGATCTGAGTATGCCTTCCACCACTGGATATTAGTAACTGAAAACAGCAGCTTCAGACTTCTTTTAACTCAGTATAACAAGTGAATGTTATGGAGAACAAAGAAAAACACTCAAGCAGACCCAGTAATAATGAATCATGACTTAAATTACTTTTAAAAAAAGGCAGAACATTCTTCAAGAAGGCTCCTATTTTACAATTTACTTTTGGCTTATCTACTTGTGACAGCAAATCTAATTCAATTGGATGTGTGTGTGTTTTAATAATGCTTTGGTAAGTACTTTTCCTTATAATTAATTCTAAGCATCTGCTCATCTGTTTCAGTCAGTTTATGTTGCAACGTCTCCGTCTGATGCAGAGGATGTTAAAATGTCTTTTCTGGCATGCCGCCCTTCAGGAGTCTCCCCACATCATTTTTTTTTTAATCATTGATTTGCAATGATAGGGAGAGGCAGCCAATAAAAAAAGAATCAAAGTTGAATCTTAGGGAAATAAAGGCCATCTGCAAGTTCTTGTTTTATTTTCCCTGTAAAAATCATGATCCCATCAACTTAGTCTCATTCCCTTGGTGACCTGCAGTGGCTCTATGCCTCTTCAGGGGTGCCCGCCCCACAGTTTGAGAACCCCTGCTGTGAGATAAGACCATCCACAGTCACAGAATCTGTTTAACTTGCACCGCCCATTGTCGCCAGAATTATGCAGGTTAAGGAAGTAATTTACATCACTTTGCCAATGAGTTAGTTACATTTCTTGTTACTTTCATTACTATTCTTCACCCATAGGTCACAGATGAGGGTATGCATAGAAATATAAAACCATGTTTTATGCATCGCTTAATTAATTGCTTGATCAAAATTGGCCCTGTGTGTTTCTGAACTTTTTTTAGAATGCTGCAGGATATAGTAGATGGTTTATGCTTGCTGTTTATTGATCGATCTCCATATCCGTTTTAGTACAAGCACTCCCATGGGATTGGGGGCATTGCACAGCCACAGAACTTTATTTGTAGTCAAACTGATTTGTTACTTGTTTTTTTCCTGTGTTGTGTTTGAACCAGTGCTTCTTAATGATGAATAAAAACCACAGGTCTGCATATATTGGTGTATTTAAAGAGAATAGTTTTAGATAATCTTAGCCTTAATGCAACAAAGAAACTTAAGGATTTCCAGCACTGTGAACTGGGAAGTGTTGGAAAACCATTTCTAGGTAGTTCACAAACTGAGCAACTTATAATTTAAGGACTATAACCATCTGATAAGGCTTATTTCGAGTTGATGAGCTCCTTTTTATATAAAAAAAAGAGAGAGATTGCAACCTTCAGAGAAGAAATGATGAATGAAAATTAATGAGGGTAAGGGTAACACTCAGTTGCACTACAAGAATGAGCTCTTTGGTTTTTAATTCAGGCCAGTGCTGGACTAATGGACTAATGCAGAATTTATTTATTGAAGGGGCCTCTAAAGCACCTTCTGTTCATTAATGTACTCTATTATCACCCTTCATGTTTTGTGCAGCAGGCACTGTTGGATTTTCTTTTGTCAGTTGGGAAATCCAGGACCTTTTGCATGTACTGTATATGTTGAAATGAAAAGCAGTTGTCTTTCTTCACTACAAAAGCTGCTAAAAAAAACTAGTTTTAATGACATCATTCATTAATGCATAGTACATTTTTAGCACTCCAACATTTTGTGCTGGACTCACATTCTATTGGACTGTGTAAAGTCTTATGCTTCACTTCTAGCTTGTGGAGTCTGAACTCTTCTGCCCCCAAGAACACCTTTCTTGCCTTGTCTGCATGCATGTTCAGGGTTGTTTTCCAGCCTCACTCATTCATTCATCCAATTTGGATGTGAACAGTCAGCAGTTTAACTTCAGTCATTCTTTAGCTTCAGATTTAATGTGCAAGAGTGGAGCTAAAGTGTGCAGATGACATCATACACAGGTGCTCACTGTAAAAAATTTCCCCTGCTGTTTGGCAGCACCCAGTAGGATCCTGGATCCATGGTGGTTTTCCTTTGTGTCTCACTAATATCTAATGAGATGGCTCCGGGGCTAACCGCCAGGAAAAAGCAAGAAAAGTTGAGAATGTTGTTCCCGTTTCACTCCACATGGAATGGTTCCTAATTTTTCCATATATCAGCTCTCGCTGTTCATAAGTTTAATTCCTCTTTATGGCTCAGATCACTTTTCTCCGACTATAGTTGGTCAGCTGACAGAAGTTTCCTGCTCTTCTTCGCTTCTCTCTCTCTCTCTCTTTCAAGCACACAATGCAGCACAAACACACACTTAGATTTTAGTAGCATTTCATCCCAGGGGTCCAACAGTGAAGCTCAACTCCCCAGACAATTGGGAAATGTGCACGTGAAAGCACGGAACCTGTCTCATTCAAATAAAGTCACAGGAGATTCGAGCACAGCAGCAAATCCCCATCACCCTCATGGGGGCTGCGTCTTCAGACATCAACCGCGATTGTGTTTAGTTACATCAGTAACATCCATGCACATAAACACAGCTAGCGCTTGTGAGGTAACGATCCACATACACACTGCAGTTGAAATAACCAAAAGCAAATAAGAGAAGATGGTTAGATAACTGCCACGTTGCTAATGTCTGCAAAAATGAAGGCTGTCTGGCCTCTTTGCAGGACAACAAAAATCAATGACAACCGATCTTCAAAGCACTGGAGCTCTTTTCAAATTGAAATAAAAGCACACCCAACAGCAGTGTAAACCAGACGAGATCAAAAAGCAACTCTTACTTTAAGTATTCTTCATTATCTCTGTCACAGCGAGAGTCCTTGTGTTTCTCCCAGTCTTTGCCATGTTTGCATGTGGTCAGCAGAATGATATCTTCCCCGTTGTGGATGTGATGTAGAGCATTCCTCGTCTCGGAGCCTATGCCTGTTAGATATCGTTTCCCTTTGAAAACCAGCAGGTATTTCCTGGAGGGCGGCGCGTCGTTGAGTGTCAAATAACCTATTCCCCCTCCTTTTAGCGGGTGATCCTTGGAGAATAGCGGGATGGAGATGTCAAAGTTGGGTCTGAAGTTGACCATATCTGCGCTGGCCTTTGCCAGCATGGCCTGACCCACCTCGAAGCCCAGATCCTCGGTGTAGTCCGGCCAAGTGCCAGAGTAGAGGTTGAATATGAGGTGGTTCCTGCCATCGTTCCATGTTGGCAGGCTCTGGATGCGGAGCCTGACATTCTTGACATACTGAGCAGAGAGTTGGTCCCTGTCCAACGTGTCTACAGCCAGAATAAACAGACAGGCCTGTGAGGGGTCTGTGGTGTGGAAGCGAGACTCCTCAATGGATGATAGGATCTTCTGGTAGGTCTCTGAGATCTCTTCCCCTCTCTGAGGAGGGTAGATGTAAACCCTGAAGCCCGACTGGCAGCGAGCGAAGTCGAAGCACGTTTCCATGCGGCAGCGTTTGTTCTTGTAGATGTTGTCGCGGATCGCACGTCGCTCTCGAGGCGAGGTGTGCTGGTGATGGAGCTGAGGGATGTCCGCCTGGACACAGAGACAAAAACAGGTGAAAGCAGGTTAGGATAACCCAAAATACAGCACAAGTCCATCTATTATACCACCTAATTGCATTCGCATGTTAATGTGTGTCCATTTTATCGAGCCATCAATTCTGCATTCTCTGTTAACACATGAAAAATGTCAAAATCTTTCTGTGACCCTTTGTCACAGGTGCATGTCTAAAGCTTGTAATTGTAATCACTTGTAATTGCGTATTATGATGTGGTATCTGATTACTTCTTCCGATACTGCTTTTATTCAAGCTTCTCCCTTCTTTTACGCTCAGTCTACCTCTTGCTCTCCCCCCTCCAGATACGGCTCTAGCAGCTGGGTCGACTCCGGCCAGTGCCTGGGTGGTCTGGACGGGCTTCTCTGGGGCAGGGGCTGGGGCTGGTACACCTCCTGGCTCTGGTGGTAATACGGGTATTCCTGCTGGTGGTATTGGGGGTACTGGGGAAACTGGTGATATTGGTACGGCTGCTGCTGGAACTCCCCGATTTCCAGACCCCACAGGTAGACGAGGAAGAGAAGACCGGCCCCCACAGACACAAGCAGGTACCGCTTCTTGGCCTGCATGTGTGCTGTGGGGGGAGGGAGAGGAGGGCGTGGTGGGTAGCAGAAAGGAGGGAGAGAGGATGGCAGGGAAGTACAGTGGCAAGAGGAGAAGGTGGCGAGATGGGTGAAAGGCTGATACTGATGCCGGTGAGAGGATTACGAGGGGGAGAGGGGATTTGAAAAAGAGAAGGACAGGAGAAGAGGTAAAGGGAGGAGAAAGGGTTGAAGAGGGAACACAAAGTAAAAGAGAAAAGGACAAAGGGAGGACAAGGAACTAGGAAAGGAGAGGAGGCGCAAGGAGGTAGATCAGCTCGACCCAGAGGGCACCTCTCTATCCACAGCTGGGCATTTTGGGATTTGGAGTCACTAAAAGATAAAACAAAATTAAATGTATAGTTGAATTAAGTCATCAGGAAACTCTTGAACATATCAGAATTTTTTTAAGTAAAACTTTTATGAAGTGAAAGCTGTGCTGGCAACCAGTGTAAACGCACTGTATGTACAATAAAGGTGATTAAAGATTGTGCTCCTTTAATGTCATTATGTCCCCTCAGATTTGATCATATAGTCATTAATTTTAAAGGATATTCAGAAAGGTGGATAAATGCATAAAAAAGTTTTAAAAATGTTCTCATATTAAAAGTAAATCCCTAAAAGCTGTTTGCTGTTTGGTGACATGTTATTAATGCCATCAAATGTTAATATGAACCATCAGAGGCATTTTTGATCATCTGGATGCACAACACAACCTTGTCTCGGTTCTATAATATAATCCTTTACTTTATGTTTTTGGCAATTATAGTTTTTTTGCATTTGGAAAAAATTTTTTTTTTTTAATCCAGTATGACTATGAATATTTTACCAAATAGAATTGCTTTTGAGCAAATTGATTATTACGTGTGCAGCACAAAATTGTAACTTTTCCTAACACTTCACAGTGCCCGGTGTTTCCCAAAGTATGTGGATAAGATTGTTAACACTTTTATCCTTTTAGAGTTTAAGGTGCGGAATGAAAGAGCATCAGCTGGAGATTTATTTATTGACAAACACCTTAAACCTTGTTCAATATTAATATTAAGCAGCAGCACAAACCGCAGGATTTGTGAATGGATTTTGGAGCGCCGTCGGGAAACAACAAGTGGGCAATTTATGCCAATTTGTACCATCTTCCATCATCATTTTCCAAACGGTTATAGTCGCTGCAAAGTTTCTCCCGGTGAAGTTAATCCATAATTGGAGAGCTACCGCCAACTGTGTCTTACCTGTGTACACGGAACACCTGTGGTCCCAAGAAGGGATTGGGATTTCTCTCCCCTCCAGCCCGAGCAGGACTTCACCGTTTGGATACGCATTCTCCAACCACCCCGGAAACACCAATCACAAATCAATCCACGAATTGTTAGATTTATTTAAAACCACGTCCAGGACAGAAGCAGTCACCGAGTTCTGCGTCCGCAGTGAAGCCGAAAACGACGCGCTGCCTTCATCCTCCACCACGTCCCATGTAGTCCCAAACTTTCAGGGACCACGGGGTGACTGACATGTGAACATGCGAGGTGCAAGGTATCCTTGTTGTGAATGTAGACACACAATCATCTGCCAGAGCAGCCGTGATAACATCGACAGCATCCATCCACAATTAACTGATGTGTTCGGCGTGTTCATCTCCAATCTACAGCTGTCATATACTCTTTACAAAGAGGAGGCGATCCAAACTTTGTAATTTTTAAATCCACACTCCCATCGATGCACTAAATATAAGTAGAAATCATCATCCCAGGTAAGTTTAGGAAATGACGGCGCACCTGATCCGAAAAGACGCGCGTCAGTAGAATCCTATTAGGCGCGACTTCGCGACAGGCAGCAGGTTTGTCTCTGGTCACTGATCAAATAAACGCTATGGTCCCCTGGGTTATCCTATCCTGTAAGGTTGCCTCCAGCAGCTCCGTTGTCCTCACATCTCCATCCTCAGACCCCGGCTCAGATGGATCTGGGCTGCGCCACCGTGCAGCATGAGCGACATCAGCAGCAGCGCTGATAAACCAGACAGCAGCAAGCTGGCAGACTCGGGGGATCGGTGTAAGCGCACGGGGTGTCAGGGGGGCTCTGAGAGGTATGGGAGCGCGCCATTGCTCAGCATCTCTCAGTGTGCGTGTGTGTGTGTGTGTTTGGATTAGTTCAGCGGGGAGTAAAGTCCTTTAAATGGAAGATCATTGAGAAATTCCAAAAGGAGCATTTAGGACCTCTAAACTACATGTGCCATCTTTATTTTCAATTTACCAACCAAACAGGAATCTACACATTCTGCGTTCATCAGCATGGGTTTAAATAAGTTGTGAAACTTGACTTAATAATAAAATTTTAGGCCTTTTAAGATGCATCTCTTACGCAGTTTGCAGTTGCTCCAATAAGATGTGAACTTTAGATTAATTTGGACGTATTTTCCTCACACCAGTAAATAAAACTGAGGTTGTTCTATCAGACAGTTTATATTATCCAATATTAAGCTATGCTGTGAGTTTGTTGATCATGCAATTTATCGCATTTGCAAAATCAAAACCATCTTTTACTACTAACATTATATGTGCTGCCACTGAGGTTATGACTAATGATATTAAAGGAATTAAGTGAAATGACTCTGATGCAAACCTTTGCACTTTTAATCAAGTCTTGGCTCATTATATTTTTTAATTAATCGAATTGTCTGCCAAATTAACCAGTTTTGATTTCCTTCCCTTCATTCATGTTGCTTTCATTTGTGAGCCATAGAAGCCATCCACTGAATTAAAACCATTTCCTCGTGATATAAACAGATGGCATAATCTCATAAATTAGTGAGGGAGTTGAAAATGTTGTGGTTCAAAACGCATCACATCATGAGACAAATAGCGCCACCCTGTGGTTCATGTCGTCATAACTTCAGAGGATGATCTCATCTGATGTCACTCTGCTGTTTTACAATGCATAGTGACACGGTTCAAAATGCCACTGCGGATTATGGAGATTATATTCGTTACCCCGGTTCAGACAGTTACCGCGGGGCAAGAATTGAGATTTGTGTTATAAATCCATTTGGCCTTATTTAATATCTCTTCTTAAAATGAGTTTTTCATGCATTGGAGCAGTTGTGGAAGAAGTAGTTAGGTAAAAGTAGAAATACCGTAGCCTAAAAAATGTATATATATATAATTTTTTTTTAAGAAACTACCTTTAAGTGTCGAATAAATGTGTTTTTTTTTAAAGTGTATTGTATTGTATAATATTGTAGCTCCATTGGCTCAGCTCTTCCACTTATTTGTGCTATTAATCTGAATGCTTACCACAGACTGTACTGAATCCTCTCTTCTCTCCTGATACTTGCCCTCATGAGGGATACACTGTTAGTTTCAGATTAACTTTGCTGGGTTGTTATTCCTTCTTGTTCAACATCCCCCCAGACAAAGCTATAAAACTTGTTGCTTGTGCAGTTTTATGTGTCTCAGAACTGACCCAGTCACAGGAGATGGTAGCAGTATAAATGTGCTAATGGATGAGGAATGGGAAACCATTGACAGCTCTGTATTCATTTGAGCTCTCAAAAGACAACACATAAAAAAACATTTCTCACCTTTAATCTCTTTGGATGGTTTTGGATTGTAGGAATGCCCAGACAACCATTTGTCTACACCACTACCAGCCTCTCTCTGTAGACCACAATCTGAAGTTTTGTTTTCATTTACCTGTGCTGTGATAACTCTGAAGGATTGGCCGGTGCTGATGGCTTCACGGTCGATTAGGGAGTGATAAATCTGAAAAGGTGGCAGAGCAGAAGAGAGAGACAACCTTGATTTGTTTCCAGTCTCAGTCCATCGCTTCAGTTCCTCCACTCTCTCATTTTAACCATCAATCTGGAGGCTTATGGGATAGTTCAATTGCCTGTCGGTAAAATCTATCTTCTCTCCTTTCCTGGTCTGTAGAATCAGACTGTGGCGTAGCTTTAAAGTGATTTTTTTCCCCCTTCAGATTATGTCACATACTTAATTATACAAGATTACATGAACAGTGTACCTGAATTTGGGGTTCTCCTTTGCATATACTGTAAATCTTCACTCTTAGCTCAACCTTTTGTTTTGTTTTGTTTTTTACATATTTTGTCAAAGTAGTTCAGCCAGTGGTGGAATGTGGCTACATTTTCTCCACCTCTGTGCTTCAGTGAAAGTTCCAGGTTCACTTTACTTCAACAGTTAAATATTATGTGACTTTATACTTCTACTACATTTTAAGGGCAAATATTGTACTTTTCCATAGCTTCGGTCACTTTTCAGATTACAACCGCAATTCAAAAAAAAAGTTTGACGTTGCTTAATCATCTGTTTAAAATGGTTTTATTTGTAGGTACTGTTGTAGAGTTTATTATCTCCACCAAAGAGGTTACGTTTTCTCCGCTGTCCGTTCGGTGGTTTGTTTGTCTGTTTGTCTGTCTGCTTGCAGGATTACACAAAAACTGCTTGACAGATTTTCATGAAACGTGGTTGGAAAGTTTAGCACGGGACATGTGCAGAGGAAGTAACCATCACACTTTGGAATGGATCCGGATAAAGGAACTTTTTTTTTTCTTTTCATTAATGCCATCATGAGGTCATCATCTAAAATGTGAAAGTTCAGATGTCAAATCTTTTGCACCACTGGCCGTCTCTGGTGCTGTTAGCTACCATGTTGACCACACAGGATGGCAGCAGAGAGAGCAGCACCAGTATTGATATACTGGGGCTGACTTGGCTAATATTCAGCAGCGGATAAGCCAGTCGAGTCAAGCCGAGCCATGCCGTTAGTGTGTGAACAGGTATGGTATTTTACATATTGTGTAGTCTAAAAACTGGCACATTGGCTGCTTTACTTCCACTTCAGCTTGGTTAATAGCAGAGCATTACTGTGACACAGACCTTAAGCTGTAATTCTGACTGGCTTGATTTATCATTTGAGCCCTGTTGGCTGCACCGCTCCTTCAAAAGCACCAGTCCCTTCACAGCTTATCACAAATTAAAGTTCTTATACGTTTCTGTCAAATAAAATGGAATCCTATTTGACCAGTGGAACAAGATGATACATAATAGACTAAAGAGATGACTTCCCCCCCGTGGGGATTCATTTCACTTTCTTCACTCTCCTCTACAGAAAGTCTTTGGTTAACACAGTGCACTGTGGAGATGATATAAGAGCAGGTCTGTTCCGTTCCTTGTGAAACATTAAATAAAATGTGCTGGAATGGCAGGTGGATGTTGTTCAGGAATGAACATGAATGCAATATGTGTGTGTGTGGCTCTATGTTTTCATTTAATGAGTCTTTCACTTGAACTTTAATATTCATTCTCCCTGTTATGAGTCGATATCAATATCTGTTTGGTTATTTCTTTGTCTGCTTGTCTCTTTCCTTTCTGGTTGCCTTCATAAAAAGAGAATGTGTTTAGGGATGGATGGGATTAGAGACACTATTGTGTTTGTGTCTCGGTGTGTAAGACAGACTGTCATAGATGGAGGTGGACATTCCTGGACTGTAATTAAGGTATATATTAATGCTACAGCAAACAATGATATTTTAGACAACGGTGTTCTTCCAGCTGTGTGGAACCAGATTGGGGAAGGAGCTTTGCTTTATCATGACAACGTCCCTGTTCACAAAGAGGTGAATAATGACATGGTTTTTCCCAGTGTGGTGTGACCTCATCAGGGCTGTGTCCAGAAGGTGGTCTGGGGACGGCATGGATCACCTCTGAATTCTGATTGGACAGAAAAGGTGCCATCTCGTTAGTTCAAGCCAACTTGGGCTTTGGGCAACAAAAGGCTTTTATTTAGGAAATATTTTAAAATTTCTTTCACAAAAGAAATAGATTGGCAACGAGAGTTGGAGGAGGGTCTGTGTCTTTTGGTAATTCAATTTAACTTTTCAGAAATTGATTGAAAGATTAAAATAGATATTTGAACTGGGGCAATACGTATTTGGTCACAATAAGAGGGGTAGAGACATACAGTAGAACTTGAAACGATACTTAGGTGTGTGTGTTTGTGTGCACACACGCTTCATTCGTGCCTTCTGTAATAATTTGGTTGTGTAGAAACAGGGACAACAGTGGTTCAGATGAAATCAACCACTACCGTCCAACACCGCCTTTTTCATTTGATGCGTGTCTAAGTGATGGCAATGAGACTCCGTTGCTGTCATCGTTGAGGAGACTGGTTTATCCGGTGAATATCAGCTTGGTTGAATGACTCACCTCATAAAACATTTTCAGCATTAATGGCTTGTGATGGCAGCCGTAAATATGAGTTAAAATGAAGCAGCCGTCTTGAGGTTTTGGCGTTTCAATTATCCACAACACCCTGCGCAGTGCACTGTCTGTCATTCTGTCAACTTTAATGTCTAAATATTCCCTTTTAAAAGCAAGCTCACAGACACACTACATACACTGCACACGCTGTATGTATTTAGTGCAAACACACACAAGTTTTGATTTATAGCCAGAGCTGTGCCTCCGTGACTAACCAGGCTTAAATATTAATGTGAAGCCAAATGAGCGACGTTCTCATGCATTTTCAAGCGAGTCTGTAAATTTAGTAAGTAATCCATTCAAGGGGCAGGCAGGAGAGCATGAATCATGACAGTGATGTCGACTGTTGTGTGTGATTAGTTGTGATTATCTTGATCAACATGACGCCTGAATCCAACCACTTACGTTTCATATTATTTCAGACCTGGGGCCTTTCTGTGTGGAGTTTGCATGTTCTCACCGTGTCCGCATGCATGGGCTTCCTACGGGTCCCTCCACAGTCCGAAAACATGTAACATAGGTGTATCTGCGGACTGTAGGTGTGAATGTGAGCATGGATGGTTGTTTGTCTCTCTATGTGATGTGATTCAATGTCAAAAAGAATAGGCTCCAGCCCACGAGGGGATCCAGGGTGTCTGTTCTAAACCATAGAACTTCATATGGGACACGTTTGGACACAAAAGTGTCTTATGTATTATGTTTTCTGCTTGGCTTGTTTGCAACAGTTACCATGCAGTGATTGGAAGGTTCACCCTTGCCTGATGTGCACTCAGTTTAACGTTTTAGCTGTTATGATGGAAAGACTTAAATGCAGCAGGAGCCCATCATCGCTTTTCCACTTCTGCATTCCATTGCCTCCAATACTGAGAAGATAAATCAAACTGCCACGAGTCCATAGATGTGAAGGGAAATAGATGGGCCATTTGTTGACAAAACTCATTTTCCCACTTCCAGGTAATAAAGTGCACTGTGTTGTGTTTTTTACGTCCCCGTCTTTTTGCGCCAGCTGAAGGTTTGCCACCTTGTTCCCCCTCCTTCCTGTGTCACTCATTTGTATTGACAAACGGGTGTGTTTGCTTGCAGACTGTCATAAAGATTGCACCGCGCGCACGCAAACACACACACATATCCACTCGTTTACATTCAGTTTGGCCTTCTCTGTTCAAAGCACCTGCTGTATCCTGTGAACAGGTGTGCTCTGTTAATAACCTCAGCAGAAGCGCTAAATCTGGCTCCGTTATCCCTCTCCCTATCGCCTTGACTTTTTTCTTTCTCTCTTTTTTTCTCCTTGGTGCGGCAATTCTCCAAACCCCAAACCAAAAATATGCAGACATATGCACAGACAATAACCTGTAAACCAGCTCTAATTGACACCGCTGTGATTAGAACAAACATTTGCATCCATCAATGTCAACATACTACTGTTTATACAAGGCATACATGCATCCTGCTCCGCCTGCCTTGCCCCCTTTTTAGTCAATGCATATCCGTTCTTGCTTCCAAAGATGGTTTGACTGCATGTGACGGACAGTTTGCCGGTTATGCCACCCTTGATCACCGCTGGAATGAAAGGTCTCCGGAGGGAAAGGCTGCTGGATGCCTCTCTTTCCTCTGTAATTCGATTTTGAAAAAGTTCCGTGGCAGAGATGCAGTTTGAATGTATAGCAAAACTGAATCAACAATTTTGGAGCTAAAGGAAAAAATTAAAGCTTCCAAGTGAAAAAGGCTTTTAAATTGGGCTGGTACCTTCTTATCTAGCAGATCTCTTGCAGTATCATTCTCTTGTTGAAGCACTGAGGTCGACAAAGGAGATGCTCTTGGATGTTCTGAGATCCTGTGGCTGCTCCTACGTAATCATATTACATCTGCCCAGACCCTAGATATCTTTAAATCCCTTTTTAGTTTATTTCATTTTATTTTATTTTTTACTTATTCCCTGCTCTAAATTTTCTCAGCTTATCTATAGACTACTCTTACTCTTAGCTACTCTTAGTTACTCTTAGCCTATTATTATTTTTTTTATCTTCAATACACGTCTGCTCACCTCCACCCTCACTTTTGGAGCTGGTATAAATTCAATGTTTTGCTCGAGAAATCTACAGTAGGGTGGTCCACCGCAGAAGCTGAGACCTCACTCTCTAAACTCAGTCCACCACCCTTACATTCGGCATCTTGACTGAACAAAAGTAGCAAATAAATAAGCAGATATTTGTCAGACACCATTTCGCTGGCGTCATGTTTCACATCTTGCAGAGTACAGGTCAGAGTATACGGTTTGTTATCTGGCTGCAGTGTGCTACAGTAGGAGTGATTTTTAAGCAAGCACAGACTCAGGGAAGATTTAATAAATGTGATGTGGTGTCTGGATGCTCTGAAGTGACAGTTTCATTCTTATTGTAAAATGCTTGCATGCACAGGGCAATTTTGCAGACACACATCAAGATGTGTGAATGTATGCACAAATCAGAGCTTAACACAGACTTATTGTTCAGTTGCATGAAGAAGTTTGCACACAGTAGAGTGAATTAGTTTAATGCTAAGGTATGCTGTTGCTCTCTGCCAGGTCCAGGCACAGCAGTAGGAAAGTTTTTTTCCCCACAGAGGAATAATACAACAGCATCACTTTTATTCATTTTGAAAACTAACTACGCCCTAAAAAATGAAATAATTCATCTAGCACTGTGACCAATAATGTAATGTCTATGATGTAACTAGCATGGTTATTTGAGGTAAGCCTCTCCTCAGTTTGCAGAGATAATAAATAAAACCACACACATGCACGGGCCAAGCTGATTCGGTCTGCACTCGGTGTTGGCAAAAATTGTGGCCGCACATTGCTCGCACACTTGTGGTATGTTAACATATGCGGGTTGATTATGGGATTATACAGGCATCCAACATCGCTGAGTGTCAAACAATGTATTAATTTTCCTTCTATCCGTGTTTGCTTCCATGTTTAGTCTGCCCTTCTTTCTTTTTTTTCCCCTATATCTGACTGAGGTCTGAGGAAATTATTAGCGCTGAACATGGTTCAGAAACAGAATATCAGCAGTTGTGCTGCTTAAATCTCACCGTTTAATGATAAATGAGACAGACTGGGTGTAAGTCTCGACATGGTGAAATCAGGCTATATCTTTAAATCTTAGATCTAAGCTCCTGCTCCCACCACATTAATAAAGTGCATACTTTATAACACCCTAGTGGTAAACTGAGCCCAAATATGTTGATTAAGAACACATGCACATATGCGTGATCAAGCCAATAGCATCACAGTCTCACTCCAGCCAAGAGTTGAGAAAAAGTTGCCAACTCCGGACTGGATGTCGGTTTGGTTTTCTCTTCTTTCAGCCAACTTGGTGTGAATGTAACGTTGGTCATTGCCAGCAGCTCCATCCACTAAGCTACTTTTCCCGTTAGCTAACATTTGAAAGCCAGGAACACACATAAATAAGTCTCTAATCCTTGTTACCACCAGCAATTTTCTCAGAGACACAAACTAAGTGCTGTTTTAAAGTAAGCCAACAGCCAAATTTCCAAGTGTGACAAAGCATAATGTGACAAATTGATGCCCCTAGGGAGTCATAAGTGGAGCTGATAATGATACTTTTCATATTATAACATGTTGTTTCAGGGCAAAATGCAATGCAGTGAAGTGAGGACCAGATCTCTGGCATGGTCTCCTCAATTTTCACATCCCCTCTGAACTTACAGTGAACTCCTCTCTTTTGCCTCCCCTCCTCTTGGCCTGACACTAATACATTTTTCTTTCAGAAAGTATTGATCTTCCGTTCCCTGGTGCAACTATAAATAAATAACAAGAAAATGACAGAGAGGCTGCTGTGGCTGGCGGACGCTGGAGGACTGAGGGGTAGGGGGAGTCTCCACTGACTTTCAGCTGGCCTGTTTGAAACCTCCTGAAAATACCTGATACTGTCGGCATCACAGCTGCAGGCCTGGTTGGATGAAACAATGGCATGAAAACAAACTTGTCAAATATTAGTCGTGCTTATATGTGGATTTATCTCAATATATGTCTCAGGGAAAAAAGAAGAAGCGCTGAGCCAGAAGGCAAAGCTCTTGATTTACCAATCGATCTACTATCCAGCCCCCACCTGTGGTCATACGCTCTGGGTAGTGACCGAAAGAATAAGATTGCGGATACAAGCAGCCGAAATGATGAGCTTCCTTATAGTAGGGTGGCTGGGCTCAGCCTTAGAGACAGGGTGAGGAGCTCGGACATCCGGAGGGAGCTCAGAGTAGAGCCCCTGCTCCTTTGCGTCGAAAGGAGTCAGTTGAGGTGGTTCGGGCATCTGATTAGCGGGCACGCGCAAGTGGGAGGAGACCCCTGGGCAGACCCAGAACTCGATGGAGGGATTACATATCTCATCTGGCCTGGGAACGTCTTGGGATCCCCTGGGAAGAAACTGGAAAATGTTTGAGGCGAGGAGGACATTTGGAATACGCCTCCTCATCTGGATAAGCAGAAGGCAATGGATGGATGGATGGATATGTACTGTATACATACTGTATGTGTCCCTCTTGCTGTTTTACGACAATAAGTAATTGATACAATAATTTTCCAGATATGAACCAAAAAAGCAAATTCTGTAACTATGAGGTCACTATATATCCAAAAGTATGTGGACACCCCTGCACACATACGTTTGTGTCTTTTTTGTATAGGTGGTGTTTTCATGGTTTAGACTGGGTGTCTTAAGTGAGGGAAAACTTCATGCTTTAGTAAGTCAAGTGAATTTTATGTGTAGAGCACCAAATCACAACAAGTTATCTCCAGAGAGCAGGTCTAGACCGTATTCTTTATATTACAGAGACCAAACATTGGCCCGTGAGCTAGTGCATGGTGACAGTGGTGAGGAAAAAAAACATGAATATCATTATAATTAGGCAAATGTGTGTCAGGCCTCAGTTCCCAAACTCATTAAAGGGACAAATCCCTTCAGCCAGGTTATAAAATGTGGTGGACAGCCTTTCAAAAGACAGGAGACTTAAACAGCAGCAGATTCATGCCAATGCTGTTTAAATGAAATGCTCAACAATCCTGTAATATTTGTGACCATCTACTTTCTGAAGGTATTCAAACGATACACAATCAGCATTTTGTAATGACTATAAGTCACTTCTTTACTTGCATTATAAATGCATGCATGTATTCAAGTCCACAGCCTCAGGTCGCATTAAGAGCAACACAAACAACTCTAGCGGTGTGGTTTTCTACAAGAGGACATAGGATGATTTGCATTTGTGTATTTAGCATCTCAGTTTTCATGTCAGCAGGGTCAGTGGTGTATTTCATCATCCTCCCCCGACACTCTATCAGTGGGGTGGATTTATGTTTGTGCTGACTAAGTGCTTCCCCAGCCACGCCCCGTCAAATCAAATGTCACGCTATCTCCTGGGGTATTAATCACGCTCAGACGCACACACCTACACACACAAATACACACAATTAGGTCTAGATACAGGCAGACAGAGGAAAGGTCACTTTATAGAAAGGTTGGTATTCAGGAAATATGTGTATAATCGTAAGCATGCACACACTCAAGATTCAATCACACACCTGGTTAAGAAAGTTTTCAGGCGTGTTGCTACTTGCCCTCTTGACTCCTCCTGTGTTTGTGTGAAAGAGAGTTTGGGTGCATGTTTATGATCACGTACATTTCTAGAGCCCAAACAGATATTTCACTGAAACAAAGTTCATGTTTTCTTTGTTTTTTACCGGCAGGTCTGCCGTTACAAACTCACCCTGTGCTGCTAAACACTGCTTAAAACCAAAGAGCCTCATTTTAGTGGATACCTAAACAGCCAAGTCACCTGAATGTCAACATCCTGAAAACACCACATCCTACATTTTGTGTCAAGAAATATTTTCCTCTTAAAGCTCTTATGGCTTTTATTTTTTTTAAGAATCCTAGATCCCTCAAACCGATCTGTCTCACCAAGCAGGAACAAAGTTGCAGGGTAACACTGGTTATGTATGAGGCATTAGGCTGCTGCTGTTAAGGCAGAAAAATGACAAATGACTGATGATCAGACGGGAGTAGAGCAATTCAAGTCTGACGAAACTCTCTCTGAGAAACAGACAGATGATTTTAAAAAAACAGAAACTCGGCAGGCGGATTGTGTTGTCAAAGCAGGTCTTTTAATTCAACATAATGTACTGTAGCACTCCCATGAAAAAATGTTAAGGGGTGACTATTTACATTATACAAATGTGCAATGGTACTGACACCTATAATAGACATTAAAAGGAAGCTAACATAAATATATGAAGGGGTTATATAAAAACAAGAACATTTGAAGACTAATTACATTAAGGACATTCACATGTTACAGTTCTTCCAGCTGCAGCCAGTTAAAGAAAAGGGAGTCAATTGCAGAAAAGGGTGAGAGGATTTCTGTTAACAGTGTTAACTTCAGAATAACAATCTGACATTTCAGAGAGAAGAAAGGGGTTCAAACCAACAGGATTTTACAATCAACGTCAGACAGCATGTGTGTGTGAGAGAGAAAAGCAAACAGCAGGAGGAAGTTCCACTTTCATTAACAGACGAATAGAAATGCTGGAAACTCAGCTATTCCGACTTTTTTGGATGTTTTTTTTCCTCTTTCTGCACCTCCTTGAAATTTCCCGGTTTTCCTATAAACATATGTAAGGGAGCCCTGTAAACATGGCAGATCACAATATACTACTTTCACAACCATGTTTATTATCAGGCCTGGTTTTGATTAGATTTTATCAGACAAATAATCACGTGTCCACAATTAAATCGATTAGGTGTTTGATTGGTGGGTGTAATCCACTTGCATAACTGCTACTGTAATAAAATAATGAAATGCGTTTTTCTTAGTTGAATGAAAGACTGTAAGGACAATGTTTTACATTTTCACCATCTTATATTGACACGTTAGCATGCTAACATTTGCTAAGTAGCTCTACTGAACAGCACAGCTCCGGCTGCCATTAATCTTGCAGGTACCTGATCATAAATCATAGGATCATGAACCCCTGCTCAAAATGTCATCACATCTCATCTAAGGGCTGTTGATGTATTTCAGTCTTGACCAAAGCGGTGGACCGTCAGACAAATGGACGTTGCCATCCCCCAAAAGCCACGCAAGCTCGCATTGCTAAAAATATTTCCTAATGCACAGATGGGATGCAAACTCGCCACAAAGAAAGAAAAAAAGACAGAGACTAATGGAGAGCAGGTATCAGAAAGAGACACAGAGACAAAAAAAAAAAATCTAATCTCATCCATCTGCACAGGTCAGATTTCACGCAGGAAATGGGTTTCTTTCTCTCCTCATTCTTCATTGATTCTTCTTTCTCTTCACCTTCTCTTGTTAGTTCCATCACTCCCACTTTTCTCCCGCCTTCAGATGGATAAATGAATGGATGGATGGCGCGTTTCTTCTGGAGATGTATTTTCCCGTTACTGAGGAAAACACTCTGGGACAGCAAAGAGGAGAAGGAATAATAAATGTGTTAGCAGCTGATTCTCTCATTGAACAAAGTGCTACACGAGAATTCGAATGTTAATCATGAGGGTTGTCTATTTTGTTAAGCTGATGAATTCCTGAGTTTGATAAAAAAAAAAATATATAGTTTTGATTGTGAGGAGAAGAACGAATAAATATTGTAATATCCTGTATATCCAATGCATGATTTCCTGTAAATTCACACATCACATGGATGTTATTGGTCCACGATAAGCACTATAGAGACAAAGTCACTTGGCATTCTCACCAGAGCAGATATCATTAAGTTCATTGATTTCCTCTTGAACTCTGAGGAGGAGAAGGTCCTGCAATATCTCCTGCTGCTGCTCCTCCTCCACCACCCCGAGAAGCTCCAGGTGATGATCCTTTAATCTCAGCAATGCACGGCCTGGAATAGAGAGACGTGTATTTATTCATTCACAACCCGGATGTGTGCCGAGTGTCATTAAGGTGCACAAGAATGCATGAGTTGTACCTGATATCGCATGTTTGATTACGGCTTTATGGAGTGTGTGCATGTGGTCTGGATACTGATCCTGCATCCACTCCAACACTTCTTCTACCGACCACAATGACACTCGCTTTTGGACGTCCATCACCCTGTAACTACATCAGCAAGCACCCTGAAAAAGGCAAAAGCGGAAAAGAACAGGAAAATGTTATTCTGGAGGAGAAGCATCTTAATTTCATTTTTGCCCTCACTTTAAGTGATCCTTATAAGGTTTCACTCATCAGGTCAAAAGCTGCAAAACGTCTGGATCTCATTCCCATTTAGACAAACTCCTTCATTCACAAAACGTATTTCGAAGAGAGAGAAGAAAAATGCAAAGAGTGAATTTATTGCACACATCTGTCAATGGTTATTTCGACAACATCCTAAACATGATGACAAATATCTTGAGGGACCGGTTGAAGGATTGCTCAGGGCTGAGGATAACAGCAAAGTGAAAGCAAAACTCCAAACCTCTAGGGTCAAAAAAAAAAAAAAAAAGAAAAAAAAAAGTTTTGCTCCTCTCAAGAGAAGTTGCTTCTGTGCCTCTGGTTCAGTTGGCTTTCCTCCCAGCCATATCCTCCTGGGCTGCGCTGCTGTCAGGCAAGAACTGCTAAACAGTTGATGTGACCTTTTCAGAGGGCCAGTCGAGTTATTGGGTTATAAATATGGGAATGTAATAGCCTGTGTTAATTAAGGGGGATGCGTGATTGGCCAGCTCCCGGTGGAGTAATTGACATACAGTAGTGAAGGTTTTTACACCAGAGGGCAAAGACTCAGAGGAGATTTCCCTTCAGAGTCTGGGTTGAACTGAGGGTAGAGCAAATCTTACCGTTGTTGATGACGTCGATTTTATGCCTTAGGACAGCGTTTCTTAAACTATACGACTCCCAGACTGGGCCTCAATGTGTCTGCAAGGAAATAAAGCGACTGTATATACAGCTTGACTTATCTGCTCTGAAAACATTCATTTACGTTGCCACTGCAGTTACAACTGAACCAGGGCTTGTAAAGAAAAACAAAAAAAACTAATATATAGTAACAAGCAGGGTGGAAAATTGGCTTTTTGTACTGATGTTGTGAAAAGGTTTTTACATTCTGCCAATCTCTATATATAACTGCAACCTATCAACTAATGTATATGCAATTTAATCCCAATGTATGTTGTTGAATGTATATTTAACACAACAGGGGAGGTTGATTTGTAGTGTTTTAAGTGTGATAAATCTCACGGTCATGATGTCTCCTCTTTCACTTTCTGCAACACCACAGTACGTCTCATATATTATCCGCTCCTGCTACCTGCTTCTACTCCCAGCTTGACAGTTTTATTGAGCTTCAGGGTAGCTAGTTTGAATGTGTGGGCAGCTGTTTTTCTTGGCAACTTGATTTCTTATAACTATAAAGCACTCAGAGAGCACATACCTCCACCAACGCCTCTGTCACTAAAACCTGAACAATCAGAAAGCAGTTTTCTCGTGCAGGAGACAATTTTCATCAGCACTCAGGCCTCTGAGAGAAGAAATGGAAGCCGCCGTGAGTGTGCACAATACCCGCATTCCATTGTCTGTCACCGTGACAGGATCATCCATCAGTTGTATCATTGCACCCAGGGCGTAAAGCGCACTATGGTGATGTCGCCGTAGGTTCTGCCACATGCCAAATTCAGTAATACCACCTAATTCCTTTACGCTGGAAACCTACTCCTAGTGTTCGCAATCATGTGTTTATCATCAGTAGTTTAATAGTTATCAACCAAAATATGATTTTCCATAATGACAAGTCCAGATTTACTGTAGATTGACTTAATTTTCGATATCGTCATTGCATTTCCTAAATGTGATTTTTTTTTATATATACCACTGTCATAAAAAAAATGGATTTCCTTTTCTGATACCTTACTTGAGAAAAGCAAATATGTTGCTCAACAAGACCTTCGATAAAAAGAGTGCCAAACTTCTCAAATGTTAAATTGTTGTCTGATCCCAAGCAGATACCGACATCACATCGTGCATCCCAAGGTGAAGTCCTACCATTTTATGGTGCCTTGCAGGATTACCTCAGTAAGCCTTACTATAAGACTTTTTCAAAAGAGTTCCTGTTCTATCTTAACTTCAGCTCTCTAATCTTCAGTTTTCATCCTCTTACCAGCTTGTTTCTGTCTCCTTTCAGCAAAACAACATCTTAAACATCACAGCGTTGCAGAGACACTGTGCAGTTCCGCGCTCAGTTGTTTTTATGGTATACAAACTCAACAGAAACTGACAAAATGATGCATTTTTAGAGACGGACTACTGCCTGAATTGCAGCAGGTTTCCTCCAGCGTCTTTTGTTTGATGAAATACCTGTTCTGGTGAATGAAGCTTGGAATAAAATATTCAAAAACTGGTTCTAGTTCGGTGTGTTATTGTCTAGTACACCTGAGGACACGCGGCTCTTCCAGGGGCTTTACAGCAACAACACAACAGCTGCCCTTCAGAAACATCTAAGAAGTCAAAACAGACTGTAGCAGTCACAACACAATGGCGTCTGTCAAACTTTACGAAGGATTTTGCTGCGTGACAAGGTATATTTACCTCCTCCCTGGTCCGTTTGGTAAAATTAATGGCGACCCTTGTTTGTACCTGTTCAGTCCATGAAAGAGGAGGAGGTACATTCTTCTTCCATACTCCGCCCAGAGCCCACTCAGTTGTGTACGCGCGCCTTCTCCTATCCTACTATGGCGACGCCATGACCCGCCCTACCCTGCCTCTGATTACCTCACTCTGAAACAACGGCAACACGTTGTAGCCAATCAGAGGCAGAGTAGCGAGTGTTACGCCTTCACCGTAGTAGCATTCGACAACAGCCTCCACCGCTCGTGATGCCTTCGTAGCTGTCAGAAATATTGACATTTATGTAGTTCATTGACATTAACAATAATGTATCTTGTTAAATCAAATCACATGAAAACATTCTTGTATGAATATTTGCAGAATTAGTGCCATCTTTTAAGTTTATTTTATGTATTTTACACAAGACACGGTGCAAATTAAATACTTAATCTGCCACTAATCAATTCCGCAGATTAGTCACTATTACGCCCGAAGTAATTTCCTAATTGGTTCGGTGTCTATTTATCATCCAAGGTGTTGCATGTAACAAATTCGTCTGATTCTGTGTAAATCAAAAATGTGTTAGGTGAAAACTATCTACATGTATAGTTCAGTAATATTCCCAGCAGAGGGCGTCAGCGCACAGCTGGTAGAGTCAGCTGTCTTCACCTGCATCGTCTTGTCCACAAGCTGCATGGGCAGGCAGAGCAAACTCGAAAGTTTTTGTGACGGTCACGTGACGATGTTGTTAGTATATTACCACAAATGTCTGCACTTATTCTCTCTGTGGAGCTGTTTACTGTCTCTGCGGATCTGAGCGAGAACGTTTTTTGCATGGTGCATTGCCTGTTTCACTTAATGCAAACAGCTGACAGACTGATCGGAGAAAGCCTGGAGTTACAGCGTCAGGACGCAACTTTTGCAGGACAATTATGAGAAACGCGGAGCTGTGATTTTTTTTTTATTTTCTTTTTTTCACATTGACAGCTGTCAAGGTGAGAGAGATGCGCTTGTTTTATTTATTTATTTATTATTTGTGCATTTATTTATTGAATTATTTATTTAAATCTGTTCATTTTTTAAAAAAAATCAAAAATGCATTGCCTAAATTGTCTTTTTAGTGTACAGACTGCACCTGTTTTAAAACTCAGTTGACCGTGTCACCTACCAGTGCTTTTTAAACATAATTTAACATACTGTAAACTGGGCAACTCTAGTACTCTTTGCATATCACCAAAGTTAGTGGTGGATAATATGTTAGATATGGTTTTGAAATAGTTCAATGATTAATGCCTGTTGTTTTGGAGTGTTATCCAAAAAACCCTGCAGCTGTCTAAAACCAGTAGTGTTGGGTTCATTGTTGACTTAATGTGATAGACTGGTTGGTAGCCTAAATACCATACTGACTGGCAGCAGTGAGAATGCTGATTTAGAGATGTTGCTGCAATAGCCTGCAACAGGACAGGAAATGCATTAGAACTCATCTGCAGAATATTGATGCTTTGTATTTCAGCAGTCATCAGTGAAGTGTCTCTCCCCTTAATTAACAGAGAAATATGGGTTAATGTTGCACATGGATGAGTTTAAGCTCCAACTAAGCTCCATACCCTTAATATATTTCATGACATAATTGATCCTAGAAGGATGAATTGTGCATCTGGCAGACTTTTTTAAAATTGTTTTAAGTTCAGGGCTGATGTGTTTTAGCTGCTTGTTCTAAGAAGTCATCTCATGTATTTTAGTAGTTGCACTGCCACAGACCACACGCACTGGTTCCCTCTGACCTGCAGACAATTGGATGCTCAGTTGGGGGCAGAGTCTCGACTCCCGATGACACATGAGAAGATAATTGTTTCCTGTCCTGCTGAGTGAATCTCTTCTAGCCTTTCACTGTCACCCCCAGTTCACCAAACAGCAACTTTCTGTCTCCATCTCCATTAGCTGCAGTGGTGGAATGTAATTAAGTCGGCTCCCTACATTTACCCAAGTGCTGATTTGTTCATTTGACAGTCACTGATTACTTCTGATATTAAAATTTGACATTAAAAAAGACATGCCAGCTCTCATTTTAAAATACTTTCAATTGAAGATTATACCAGTGGCTCCCAGCCTTTTTCGTCTTGTGAATTCTCACGAAGAAGCAGTGTCTGGTCCCTTGTGACATTTTAGATGTCTCTTTCAGTCAGCAAAGACACATTCATCTCTTAACCTCTTACATGGTTAAATATCAATGACTGATTCAGGGTCAAACAGGAAAAATGGGAAGGAAGCCCAGGCTTGGGTCCTCTATCAGAGGCCTGGGAGTTTGAGGGTTCTGTTCAGTATCTTAGTTGTTCCTTGGACGGTGCTCTTCTGGACGGAAACCTCATATGTTAAATCTGGAATCTGCTGGAGCCTCTCTTCCAATTTGAGGTCGCAGTCCTTATTGCTCTGACCACCAGTGGGACAACTTTGGCTTTCACCTTCCACATCTGTTCCAGCTGTTCCTTCAGATGGTGGTACTTCTTGATTTTCTCTTGCTCCTTCTTTGAGATGTTACTGTCAGCTGGGAGCGTCATATTTATCACAACTGCTCTCCTCTTCTCCTTGTCAACCACCTGATCTCCTTGCCTCCTTGGTTTCCATTGGCCTGTGGGATGCCCAGGTACCAGTATGGCTGCTATCCTGCCCTCTGGTACTGGAACTCCACCCTTTCAGTCCTGATCACCTTTCCTCTCTTTCTTTCTGTGGTCACACTTGATGATGACTTGTGCAATGGCCTTGGAGTTGGCTTCTAGAGCTGTTTTGTCACATTCTTGATGCAGGTGATCACTGCACTGATAGCCCTGTATAACACCAGGTACTATGTGTGAGGCATTGAATCATAGACTTTCTTGTCATCACATTTACTACGACCAGGTGATGCTGATGCTCATCCAAAAAAAAAAGACACATAACTCAGTCTTTGTTTTTGTCTTAACTGTACAACAGGACTCATTGATACAACCTCTTCAGTCCAAGTACTAATATGTCAGAGCTATCTCAGTCATTTAAAACGTGAGAACTAACTTCCTAATCCTTAGCTCTTCTGACAATCAAGTTTACATTTACGTCCTTGATAATGGCTGATAAAACATGTGTTTTTGTCAGCTGTACCTTTAATGTGAAACTGTTCATTTCCATAATATATAATATTCTTTAAGTGTGCAGGTACATGAAAGAAATATTGTCTGTAATTGTCCAGAGCAGTGGAACAAGATGTTAATAGAATACTGAAATATTATCACTTAAAAACTTTGACATGGTTGATGTTTTGGTAAACATTTAATCTTCCAGCAGAGCAACATTAGCATTTATTGTTGTTGTTTTTAGAGATGTGAGTTAGCGCAGCTTTAAGTGTACTTTTGATGCTTTCAGTATAGTATGAATTATTTTTTAATGCTTATTTGGAAGCAAAAACATGCTAATCTTTTCAACTACATGGAGATCCGCAACATACGTTGGGCAATACCAACACCTGACAAAATGTGACTCAAAGCAATTGTAGTTAAGCACACCATCTGTTCTTCATGGCTTGTTGTCAGGCTGCACTTTGAATTGTTTGTAGTGATTGTATGGAGCTCCAAGAGGGAAAGCCCCCGGTAATTTTAGGGATGAAGAAAGTGAAAATCTGTTTCCCATAAGGGTGCGATCACAGTCTGTCTCCAGATTTAATCTCCCTCGGCTTTTCAACACCATGATGAACGCCTGGTGTTCTTCAATAAAGGCTTCTTTGGTGACGCAAACCTGGACGTATGAAAAAGGGAAAGTCATGAAGGTGAAGTACGACTCTGACATGTGGATTTCAATGTTTTTGGCTTGGATCTTCTGTAAAGTGTTGTGTTTAAGGCCTTTTGTCAATTATGGAGACAAAGTTGCTGCTTCTGGATGATTGTCTGGAAATGCACAGGTAGAGTTCAGCTATATTTGTCGTTGTGTGCTTTAAATTTAACACATATCGTGCATGTTCACTCTCTTAATGAGGTTTCCTTACTTAGAAGTCATTATTATTTCTGTTGTCAGTAGTTGCAGGGACAGGAATGACTCTTTGCTTTCCCACCGTCCCCTGTTGGCACTGACTAACACGGCCCATCTGACACTGTGATAACCTGTTAAATCCCACCAAACTCTGTGTAATTAGAAGATAACTCACCCCATGCTCTCAGCCACTCACACACAGACACACAAATATCTGCAGGGGTACAGAGAGTTTACTGGGATCTCCTAGCAGCCCAAATAGCTCCTGCATAGTTCCACTCTAAATGCCAACCTGACCCCTCCATCCCTTCTGTAATGAGAAAGTCCAGACTGAGTGCTTTTTAACAGCTTTGTCAAATAGGCACAGATCTGCGGCTGGGATTTTCTGGAGTTTAACACCCGTCAACTTTTTTGACTGGAGCAGGTTTGATTTTATCCCTCAGAGATGTCAAGGTCAAGAGATGTCTGACTCAACCTCTCTGTCATGAGTCTTATGTATTTGTTCTGCGCTCCCTTTCACTCTATTTATATGGCGGCCATATTTGATTTACATCATGCATAGCGTGGGAAACTGGAAACCCAAACTGGAAGAGCAAATGTGCTCAGCTCAGAGTAAATAGTCTGGTGTATGGGTGCAAGGTAATGCGACATGACAAACTCAATCTGCACAAAAAGTGTTGAAGGTTGTTCCTAAAGAGAGGGAGCAGCTGATTGTGATTCATCATCAGTTAAAAGTCTTGACAATCAAATGTGACTTTCAGCATGCTTTTAATTAAGAATTGAGTTACGCCATCACAGATGCACCTGCTGGATGACAATGTCAACCATGTGTTTAAGATAAGTAGCTTGCTCTCCCAGATAATGTTTTCATTAGATTTATGTGCACATCAATCTCCTGATTTTGAGAGGAACACATGTTGGAATCCTGCCATTACCATATCTGTCAAAGCATTCTTCATTTTCCACCCCTTGTATTATATGTGCTTAGACACTTGAGATGCAGACACCACCGATGCTCAACTTACAGTTACAGCTCTGAGGTTACTTTTTGCATAAGCGAACCGAGAGAAATTACTTTAAGGTTACACTTTTGCACAGGAGATCAACTGGATCACTTGTACTGTGTCCATGGTGATTGGATACTGCATAAGTTCTGTTTATTTTTTTCCTACCAGGAAAAGTCGTTCATATAAATCTTCAAATCCTAGTAATGACTGGGAAACTTGGTGAAGGCTTGCACCTGTTTCTGCTTAATAATACGGAAGTGCTTCTAAACTAAACAAACATGGATGCCTCTTGAGGATCTTTCCCAATTCTGCCATCCATACCATATGATGTGAATGCATCACGATTCTCGCCTGTGTTGCAGGAAATCCATGCCTACTTTAAATGACAGGATGAGGAAATCAGAGTAGATTGGTTCATCTCCATTATTGTGTTTATTTGCATTGAGGGGATGTAGGTTGGGGGGGGGGGGGGGGGGGGGGCAGACCCAGAACACACTGGGAGCATGTGGAGCGCTTTGCTTATTCTGCTGTCACTGCAACCCCAATAAGACATGGAACATGGATGGAATCACTTTGTGGCTATCAGCATGACATTTGTTGAGTAACCACTTCCATTTGGGCTGATGTTCAAATGCTTTAGAATGTTCTGGAGCCCAGTTACAGTATGTTTAAACATGAACTGTAACTGGGCTGATAATGAAGGGTTTAGCTCTTCACTGATGAGAAGCAGCGGCCACCTCTGCACACGCTCCTCATAGTTGATATGAAAGGTTCTTTCTTACCTTCTTTCTTACCCCATGCTCGACTATGCACAATGTTTATGTACATTTGTTAATTGCTTTCTAACCGGATATAAAAAAAAAACTAACAGTTCAGATGAAATGGGGCAAATGCACAACTGTTGGCAGAGGAAACAGATCATAGTACACCCAAACCTCACACCACAAGGATTTCCCTCTGTTTGCTTAGTTTGGAGCTGTCCACACGTGTGTGTGTGTGTGTGTGTGTGTGTGTGTGTCTGTGCATGTGTGTGTATGTCTGTTCATATGGTTCACAGCACTAGAGGGCACCAAATGAAATAAACACACATTTGAACCCTGTAAGGACACTCAACGATAAAATGTACACGATCTGTAGGAATTGATCAAACAGTTGAGTGAGGCCCACCCGAGAGCTGTGGTTCGCAGCATTGCGTTCCTGGAAGAGACGATTCCCACAGGGATTTAAATGATTTATTATAGAATAAATATGTTTGCACTGAATAGGTTAACACTGATTCGCAGCGACCAATGTCTCGAGTGGATCCAGAACATGCAAGGAAATTTTCCTCCACCTGTATGAAAACATCTATTTGTTAGTCTCTTCACCCATAAACTCATTTTTTTCTTCATGTGATCCATATATATATATATATATATAGAAATTTAATTGGACCATACGTTGTGTTTCTTTTCTCTTCAGTCAGGAGGAGATGGAGAATAAGGCCATGTATCTGAGCACATACGAAGAGAGAGAGAACGGCTCCATGTACGAAGAGGCCTATGATGGACACAACTTGTCCAAACTCAACCTGTGTGATGGAGGTGAGGAGGAGAGTTCGTCTCATTTTTTTTATTTTTCCCCCACTCTCACCTAAAATAGAGATTTTCCCAGAAAAGCATTGACTATTTTAATCTGATTTCCAGCTGGATATAAGTCTGCATGCACTCTGCTCTGCATCAGCTCTGAATATTTTCTGGTAATTGAAGCAGGAGAGAGAAACAAGACAAATGGACTGTTGGTTGTGTACCAGAATGTCTAGAAGTAGATAAAAAAAAGAAACAGTAGTACAGACTTGTTGCACTGTCAGTTTTCTCACACTGTTGATTTATTGATTTGATAGATGATCTTCACACACCATGACAGATTTTCTGGACTTTTTAGAATGACACAGAAACACTCTCACTAATAACCAATACAGACCTATTAAAGTACGCTAACACACTCATAAGAAAAGGGAATACTGTCACTGCTTGGAATCCATTCTCCTCTCACCATGTCATCTGTGAAAGCCAGGAATGTCCATGGTGTGTGTGTGGGTGTGTGTGTGTGTGGTGTGTGTGTGCATGTGTGTGTGTGTGTGTGTGTGTGTGTGCAGGTACAGCTGCAACAAATCCACAGTTGACCATGTGGCGTTCTCAGGTTTCCACCCAGAGCCCGGAGAGTTTGGTGGGAAAGTCTTAAGTGAGCATTAACTGGAGAATTTGTTGACATTTTAATGGAGGGTGGACAATGACCTCACACATCAGAGAGACTGTCATCATCCAACTTTTTGAATCCGAGGACATTTTCACACCTCGTTTAATTATAGAAGATACGTGTGATCCAACCATTGTTCACAAAAAATACGAGACCACTGTGCATTATGCATTAACAACACTTTGCACTATGGGTAAAAAAAACATGTTTTTTCCAGGAAGAAAAATCAGGGTTTACGAGTAAGACTCTGGCATTGTAATGATACCACTGGCGGCATGAGGTTATCAAGACTCTTCATCATGGCCTCATTTGTGTTTGGTCATTTTAACAGCACATTACAATTAATTTGACAATTATATGTTAATGTAAAATAAGTGCATTGCACTCATTTTCTGTTTTGTTTGGGAAACAAGCTGTGCTCACACACCAGTCATCAGAGTGTTGCAGAATCTGTGGCACATGTGTGTTTGATTTTGGAAAGTTAAAGGAACGATTCCCTGCCCTTTAAAGATAATAACTGGCCCAGACTGGCCCTGTTTGAAATAAACAGACTCAGGATATGTGCGTATGAGACATAAACCTTGCGTTGTCTTCGGGTCAACATGACCCACCAGCCATGTTTAACAGCAATCCAATACAAGGATGAAAATGAAAACTACCATTAAAGGAATATTCAAAAAATTGGAGAAATAGGCTTATTGACTTTCTTTCCAAGAGTTAAATGAGATTGATACCACTTTCATGTCTAATGTAAATTAGGCTATTAGCCTAGTTTAGTATATTTGCATACCAAAAAAAAAAAGCGTCTGAAGACAGAGAACTGTGAGATAATTTTCCCTTTAAGCGCCAGACTGCTGGTCTTATTTCCCCGTCTGTTGTTTATGGTGTTCGCATGATGTGCATTTGTTTTGTTTATTACTTTTAAACTGAGTTTCGGGAGTTCAGCATGAGTTTAACTTTAAGAGGCAGAAAAGCTTTGAGTGCACTTTCTGTTGCTTTACATTCCGTCCACGTGACACACACGCACGCATCCGAGCCAGCTGTGTTTGTCTTACCCTGGAGAAGTGTGTGTTCTTCATCGTGGAGGGGAAATGTGTGTGCACATGTGTATGAGTGTGCGTGCATCAGAAACAATCAACCAGCGTCCACTGACAGTTTGTCACGGTTCATATGAAACCATGCTGTTCTGAGGCCATGCTGCAATATCATTGTTTATATTTAAAGGTCAGATTCAAGCCAACATCATGAATGTTCACAGGAAGATAGAATCTCTTAATAAACTTTATAATGTCCCAGTGGGTGTAATATTTATTATGTTCATGTCACATGGCAGAAACAACCATCTGTTCATATTTCAGATCCTCTAGGGCCTGTTTCCTTCATTTAAGAACAAATTGTATTTGGTTATGTCTTTTCTCCTAGCTCAACATTTCATCTAATCTGTACCACTAGTACAGTGTTAGCTGATTTATTCTAATGGCATTTAGTGCAAGTCTGCTTTATTGAATAGCTGACAATTCACTAAACCCCTCCCTCATCTGCCACACTGTGGCTTAGGAACCATAACAGGGCCCAGAATAGACAGGCAAAGTTCCTCACCTCCTACTGGACCACCATGGGACCTTATCCAAAGATATCCAGATCCAAAACATAAAATCCAACAGACAGGCAAAAGTCAGAATCCAAGAAAACTTACATAGAACACTGGAAACACTAGAAAAATGGCTGGAACGCATGTAGAAAACATCAACTAACAGAGGGAATCACACAGACTGGGATAACGAGGGAATGACAAACAGGTGGCACAGGGAGGAGGAGACAACCACAGGTGGAGATAATCAGACAATCACACACTGGAGGGAAAATATGAAAGGGGAACAAGCAGCGAAAACTAAAGGGGCAGACAGGTAAGAACACAGAGAGCACAAATCCCAAAGACACAAGAGGAAGTACAACAATGCAAACGATGAACATGTTACAAGACCAGAGGGTTAAACAGGGCAAAATACATAAAAACAGCAAAGACAGGAAGTGTAAAGCAAATAACATAGCATGGGAATAAACTTCCTAAATAAAACAGGAAACAGTGACACAAAATCCTGACATAACCCTTTCAAAATAAGAGGAACAAGCAAACTAGGATGAGGTCCATGACAGTGTGCCTCTGAAAAACCTCCGTTTGGAAGGCCATATATTCCTACGCGTGAACACGCAAAACGGAGGGTTAGGGCTACGTGGTAGGGGTAAGGCGTGAATCGGGATTGTGCTGAAATATGTCAAGGTGACGCTATGTTGGTGTTGGTGGCGTATATTGTATTGTATCGTAAAAGCCAAGGAATTGTTGGTTTTAGCTTTAGCCACTTCTTTCTTTTATGGACTTTTCCAACACTTCTACCTCAGGACTGAAAAAAAGGTTACTAAAAAACATGACCAGCTCCATGCTAACAACCCTCTTGTCTCATGTTTTCCCATCCACTTGTTAACAAGCGTTCTGAGGAATGGTTTTGGTTGGGTCGAAGGCAAAAGACCAAACAGCATTAATGAAAACCACCTTTATTCAAAAAGCCTGATTCCAAATGTTGTTTTATTCATAAGAAAGCCAATCATATTGCATCTATAAACTATTACCACCTGTATTTGAAATGTTCCCCTGTTTCCAGCCTTAATCCCTTTGTCTTTGTCAGGTTCTGGGAAGCGTCGCAGGAAGCAGGACCAGTGCTGCGGTCAACTGAATTCCCTGTCAGCCATCAAGTACGCCATAGTTTCCCTCTATATCCTGGTTCTTCTCACCATCTTCGGACTCTGTTTGGCAGGTAGGATGTGTGAGCATACAGTATCATGTCCTTACTTCGATATTAGGGCTTCAAGATATTGGAAAAAAAAACTGATGTTGTGATATTTTTTTATTTTCTGCAATAGTTATTGCTACATGAAGAATTGTGAGAATTTTCACCAAATGAGCTTTATATTTTTAAACATTCTGGATCACCACATCTGGAATATCACTTGGATCCAGATCATACTTTGATGTGTGGTAGATGTTACGGGAATGTCATTATGTTGTTTTGTTGTTGTTTTTTTGTCCAAGCATGTTAGGCATTATTAAGTTAGAAGCAACAATCTTGTAATTGCCTCTATCCTGTAATGGTGAAGAATCTGGTTCTAGATGATGAACTGGATCACCGCCAAAAAACCTTGTCAAAAATATAGCTCAGATCTGTGTATCTGTTTAATTCAGCTTTATTCTAATCTTGGAGGTTTTTTCAATCTGAATCATGAAATGAAATCATGGAATCAGTTTGATTGTCCGGTGCACATTTGACCTCTTTGCATCCTGCTGATAACACAGAACTCTGTAGATGTGTGACAGGTTTAAACTTGACTCCCCCATGAGAAGTTGTTATGTCACAGCATTTTGGAAGCATGACAGGCTTACCTATCAGATAGTTATATAAAGGTCAGGGAACAGATAAAGCACGATGGTGGCTGGTACCATTGTGCTGCACGGTTCCCATATCCCCCGTATGTCTGACTGTGAAAATGCCAGCTTTCTGTCTGCAGAGGATTTTATCAGAGAATGCGCTTCATGAATGCTTCTCAGGGTGATGGAAAAACACCACCACCTTTGCCATGTTTCATGAGAAGGCATCACTAGACCATTTTGGCTTCTCTTACCTTGTTTAACCAATTCTTTTTGCTCTGTGACATTGGCCAATAGCAGCACAGATTGGTCTTCTTGCTAGACATTAGAAAATATGGTAAAGCATGAGGTGAATGAATGAAAATCTGTGGCTCTATTACGATCTTGTCTTTTACAATGTTCCAAACCAGTTTATGTGTACGTAATTTACATTTTCTTTTTTCAAAAGTTTGCCTCAAATTTGCGAGACGATTGAATAGAAACATAGCAAACGATGGTAAGCAATACATTTTTTTTTTAAAAGACTAGAGAAACTAATCCTGTAGCAGACGAGCCAACTACATGCTTAGCATATTACACTGAGACGTTGGTGAGCTTGAAACTATCTCTAAGTGATGTCTGCAGCATTCTTAACCTTAGAACTGAGGCGAATTACACGCTTGTTTTTGAGGAATTTGACCATACAACACCATCATCATTTAAAATGTCTTGTCAACTATCTCAGAGTTAGTCCTCCTCTTTTGAAACATGACCTCATGCTCAAGCTAGCCGCTGTTTGAAGGTAGATGGACAGAAGGGGTGGAAATTTAAGAATTGCGGTAAGTCGGTAATAATGGAAAAAGTTCTGTATTTTAGCTCTGAAATGTTAAGCAACTGCTGCCTTGCTCAGAGACCAACCACTGTTTGTAATGGAGGAGGTAGTCATTCGCTTGCCTGCCAAAACATTTCCAAAACAGAAAAACCACCCAGTCTTGAACCATTTTTACGAACTTAAACTTCTACGAACTTCCAAAGCTCTTCTGCCTCTCAAGCATATCACACGTCTTAGTGATTGGCACAAAGCAAGTGAAAATGTGATGTGGAAATTTGGACCTGCGAGTTATGGAAATTAGCTTTAGCTGTTGTTATTTTATATCAGTGTTGTAATAGATTCCAGTGTCTTCAGATCTCACACCGTTGCAGTTCCTTCTCCTCCTGGTTCATTTGGAAAAACCCTGGCGTGATGCCACAGCAGCCTCACGGCCAAATCACTCACAGGAGTGTGTGTGTGTGTGTGTGTGTGTGTGTGTGTGTGTGTGTGTGTGTGTGTGTGTGTGTGTGTGTGTGTGTGTGTGTGTGTGTGTGTGCGTTTGTGACTTCATGTCTTTGGCCTCCTTTTAAAAGTCAACTCTGTTATTAGAGTAAGAAGACAAAAAGAAGCTGATGGACATAGAGAGAGAATGAAAAGGTTAAAAAAAAAAGAAGGCTGAATAATTAAGGAAGATAGAGCAAGAAAGTGAAGTGACAGACCCAGCAGGTTTGAGAGCTGTCTGGCTTCAGACCAGTAAGGTCCTGGAGGAACCAACTGCTCTTACTAATCCTAATATCATTTCAAGACCTCCTCTCCCAGTGCTACCCCACTTCATGGCGTAACCACTCGGCTGATGCCATTAAATGGATGTGGCTGTGGATGTATTCCCAGGCACAGAGATGCAGTTAAGAGTTTGGATCTGCTTTGTTGCCACCACAGAGGTATTTGGTTATTTAAGGCTTTTTAGATGAGGCTGTTTTAGAAAAGCAATCAAACCAGACTTTTCAGCCGTCCTTTCTTAATCAAATGCCATCCATCCAAAAGCTAAGTGGCTCCAGCGTAACAGCAGGGGAGGCCCCTTCGCCACACACACACACATCCACGTGACGCAAATGCATGCATGCGCAAAGACACCGTCGTTGGCTGCCAGTTTTCCGACGCGAGCACAGATACAACTGTGTTATCCACATTTGCTTTCTGTTGGAATTCTCACTTGACTTTGACTTTTTGTTTAGTCCAACTATTTTCTTACCTCCCTGGCCTTCGCCCAACCTCACGGCCCTGCCAGCGTCTCCCGTGCATTCAGACAAATCCATATCTCATTGCGAGCAGGATCACGGAGCCACATCTTTAGCTGAAAACATCTGCAGTCATGACATGACGAGTACAGTATGATATTTTCTGTGTCAGCTCATCTGATCCTAAATCTTATGGGGAGGAGGATGATAAACAGAACCAGAGACAGATAAGACCAAAATGAACGAGAAATGAAAGAGCCAGATGTGTCCTGCTCCATTCATCACGATGTTTAGAGCTGGATTATCAGCGCATTATTTCCACCAGCTAATCTCCATGCAGATACAGCAGAGCTCAGCAGAGAGACTGGTCAGTTGAAGTATCCCATGTTGATAGTCATTATGTAAGCCTAAATGTTCTTGAGCCAGTGCTCCAACCATTATCATCTCAGCTGATAGCTGCTGGTGAGACTTTTGACTTTGCAGTTGTGTGTTTTGGCAGACAGTTCAAAAGGAGGCCTTTTACTAAAGAGATACGCTTTCTCTCTTTAAGCATCGCAGCTGCAGTTAACAACTGTGCAAAATGATGTATGCATGATGTAACATTGGAGGACTTTATTTCCCAGAAACACTGTGGGCTAACCTGAATAAATGCCAGTGGGAGAACACATTTACTCCATCCTAAGGAGTCGTACAGAGTAGCCTTGTGGCCTATAATGAGTCTGGGGCTTGCACTGAGCTCATAATTTACATGCTCACATCTGACTGAGAAGTTATTAATGTCTGTTTATGTGTGTTTCATCGCATTGCATGCTGACAATGGGAAATTTGTATAATTAGCTACAAAGTAGTTGGAGGTATGCACAGAGGAGAAGAGGAAGAAGAGGAAGTGCAGCAGTAGTTATCACAGTCATGACGCCAAACGGTCAATCTTCAGCTGGGTGGGCGTTTTTTATTTTGCACAATTGCAAGTACATGGTTTTCTGATAGGAGTTAACAAAATAAATCCTGCAGAATATCAAATCATCCATCTTAGCTCACTACACCCTCAGCCTTTCTTACCCACAGATATGCATAAACTGAAGGTTATGAAAGTCTTTTTGAATCCAAAAAGGTTTAATTATCTGTTATCATATCAGCATCGGCCATGAGAAAGAAAAAGAAATCCATATCCTGCATTTTTGAAAGCGGCTTTGTTTTCTGAGGGAATCAAAACAAGCATGATTGGTTGTGTCTAGAGTGTAGCTGAAAATATTTGCATAACATCAGAGTCAAGGAGTCTTTTTTTCTTCTTCTGGTGTGTGGGATTGATGGTGCAGAGGTTTAACCACTGCTGATAAGGTCATAATCCTCTGGATGGTGCGTTTACTTCACTATACAGTTTGAGATCTTGTGCAACAGAGCTTTCAATTCTTTATGCTCAAATTAGCTTTTTTCCTACTGCATCAGGCTGTGTTACAGGAAACTATGAACTATTCTTAACTTTTCAAAAAATGAAGCCAGATGTAGAGTTTTTTTCTAAAGCTATAGAATTTTAATTTTTTAATTTTTTTTTTTCTGACTACATCCAGTGTATTGCAATAGCTTGCAGATAAGACACTGTGCGTTATCGCAGGATAGGGCAGGAAGATTAAAATTAAAAGCTTTTTTTTTTTTGCGAGTCCATTCTCTTATGTCCTCATTGGAAATTGTCTTATGGTCATACATAATGAATTTTCTCAGCACCAAATAATATACAAAGTCCGTCATTGTGTAACATTTGCAGCAGAAGAGCCAGGTGTTTATCTCAGAGTTTGGTGGAGACCAAAAACAGAGATAAAAGAGAGCGAATATTTGACTTACATTGTCCAGGTTGACAGAAACATGTCTCCAAATAAATGTAAAATTTGCTGTGTTTATGGTGTATATTTAAATAGGGGATTGTTTGCTAATTAGTGCACAATATCAACTTAAACAATCCTACACAATCCTCTGTTTAGCTTGCCTTTGCTTGCTCATTCCCCATCCTTCCACTAAGTTTGAAGGAAATGTTTCGTGTAGTTTTTTTTTCTCCGTAATCCTGCTATTGAATGGACACAGATGAAAACATAACGTCCTTGGTGCCAGTGTTTTGTTCGCAGTTTGTACCCACACGTGTCAGTTAATGCAATGTGTCCAACATTTGTGCATGTATCAAATTATTAGCATCTTTAAGAACATGTCCCCGTGAATTTGGTCACATTGTCCGCACATTTTCTTTTGAACAAGCTGCGGTCCATGATTTATAAGGTAGAAGAATCAGTGGGACAATGTGTGGTGTGTGTGTGTGTGTGTGTGTGCATAGTCTCTGGAAGTCTTCACATCTCAAACACATGTTACACACAAGTAATTTACAGACAGCTACCAACACAGAACTTGAGTCTCTGTTTGCATTTATAGTCTCAAATGCCAGTCATAACCACTTAAAGCAAAGGTTACATATGAGCTTAGTTATATGCTTAATTTCATCCACATTGTCTTTTCATGCATGTTGACTGCAAAAGTCACCTAACCTCAAAGTAACACAGAAGAACCCTTTCTAGAACAGCTCGTATGGTTCTAAACCTGATCTTTTTGTGACATATTCCAGAACAAGAGCATCAAAAGAACCACACTGGATCATGTCCTCATATTCTTTAGCAGTTTTATTTTGAAGAGGCCATAGACCCTCTTTTCTCTGTTGAGGGTTGGGATGTCTTTGGTTACATTTTGGCCAGGCATTGGTACAAATACCTTGCTACATGTGGAGCCAGTTCTCAGACTAACAACTTTTGTATAACACCAAACAAACACATCTAATAGCCAGAGTTTGGACCATATAAGGGCTTGCAGACAGCGTTTGGGCTGTAACTATCTGGATGTTCAGATGTGAGGTTTAAGCTCAATTTACACACTTTATAACAATTTTTATGAGTTGGAATGAAATGAAGTGGTCTATTACCACCTACTTTGAAACAACTGGTGCATTTTGATCTCGTCAGTAAAATCCATTCGATGACATGGATCCACCTGTTGCACAGAATATCGGAACGTCTAGTTTTTAGAGCTGCTTATGTTATTTTATAGGTATGGTTGAGGACATGAGCCAGGGATGTTTACAGCGTAGTTTTCATCCCACATGCTGCAGATCTTAAAACCTAAAACATGGCCTACATGCCTCTTTTCAACTTCGACTGTAGGTTCAACTGAGTCATGTTTTCCAGCAGAGCAAACATGCAGCCCACAGGTTTGGCATGATTGTGCTCCTTTCCTTAGCTGTTTAATTGCTGGAAAACATGATGGTGAGTTTGTTATTCTTCTTTAAAGCCCTGAAATCTTTGAGCCTGAGTTTCTGTCTTTGAGTGATAGGTAACAGGCTTATATTGCCAGGCAGGGATAAGTAGGTCTGGGCAAACAGCTTGGGGTTATTTTGGTCCGTGGCCTTAACTGGATTTGGTCACACATGTTATCATAGTCACTTTTGAGTTCTACATTAATATTTCCTGCTACAGGGAAAATCTACTTTGGCTCTAAGAAAGCAAATTATTCTTAGTTCATAATTCTGGCACTCCTAAAGTCACAACCTAACGTCCAGGCTATCCATCAGTCTCTGTAACCAAGTGGAAATCTCTCATTCATCATTTCCTTCATCAGTTTTTCTGAAGAAAAATTGCATGTTTTTGGTGTTTATGTTCCACGTTTTAATATAAATTTGCATCCACTATATCAGGCTATCAGAAATTGAAAATGTGATTACAAGAAAGTTAAAGAAGGATTATTTTTTTTGCACAGACACATGTATAGCTCCAATTAACATATACTGTACAAGGCCAGGTACTTCTGTCATCATAACTTGGTTTCATCATAAATTCACTAAAATTCTCTGCAAAAATAATTTTTCTACTATTTCTCCTGTAATCTCAGCTGTCTAAAAACATCGTCTCCGTCCTGCTGTAATTATAGACATGTTGGAGGTGACATTTGCCCACAAAGGTGACATTGGAGAAATAAGTGAGAAATTCAAATTTCAACCTCAATTTTCCTCTATTTTTCTTATTGCTTTCTCATAGGTGGGACAGTTTAATACAATCCTGTGTATATATATATATATCTTGGTCCATCCCTGGAAGCTATATATATATATATATATACATCCTTTTGCTCCCATAAAACCCACTAACCATCAGGTCTGAGGGACACTGACATGGGGCTCATCAACATACCTGACCATTAGAAAAACAATGAAAGGTTAATTTTACCAAAACCACAGCCTTTAGAATCCCCGAACTTCCTTTGAGGTTCTTTAAGAAAGCACACGCTCTGTCCCGACGTGATACAAGATAAAAACCTGTTTTGAATGTGAAGCATATGTGTGTGGTTAAATTTGTCTGCAGAAAAAACTTTCAGGGTAAATTTGACACCTCAAAGCACCGCTCCTAACAACTTTACAGAGAAACTTTAAAAGGTCTTAAACCGTTCCCTCGTGAAAACAATCAACATTTTTGCTGCTGAAGATGAGACCGTTCTGATCTCAGCCTGCTGATGGTCGACTGGTGAGACATTCCTTCTCCCTGCACACTTTGCCTGCAGGAGGCACATACGCAGAGCATGTGCCAAAAGAGACACACGCATATGCACACACATGTACTTTAATATGTCTATGTAAAGATAGAGAGACAGAATGAATGCAACAAAAAAAAGCCACTGGAACACACATAAAGGCTCATATAAGCACTCAAACGTTAATGCAAAGAGACCCCTGCACAGTATGCTTATAAACACCAACACACAAACATAAATGCATTTGTGCACAAATGTCTGCTTAATACATAGAGTACACATACTGAAGCATTTAGTCTTCAAAACACGTACACACACGTGCAATTTTGTGAACACAGAGGCTCGCACACATTCAGAGACATGCACATACACACAACACACACATATAGCAATGTTGTCACATCTCCATGCACTCCCAGCATAAAGCCTTTTCTAATGAGATTCTGTACTGCGGTTATGGTCTTTTCTACAGAAAAGAGTCTGGAGAAGGTCCAGCATTCCCATAAGTCCATCATAAGAGGAGCGCACACACACACAGAGAGAGTGAAGGGGAGGGAGGGAGGGAGAACTACAGAAAAAGTCACTCCTTCATTCTTCAGCAAGCACCAAAAGTCAATGTACAGCCTCAATCAGCTAGTCAAAGACAGGTCATTAACATGTCAAGACTAATTACAGCAGACCTCGTTCTCTCACTCTGTCTCTCTCTCTCTCTCTCTCTCTCTCTCTCTCTCTCTGTGTCTATGTGTGTGTCTGTGTTTGTGTGGTGCACACTGTGTCAATCTCTCTGCTTTTCCTCACTGTAGCCAAGAATCTTTATTTTGTAATTTTTATGTTGTTGCATGTTGTCTTGAGGCAGAATAATTTGCCCTCATTACAGAAGTAGTGCAATAATTAGTGCAAGTGGTCTCATCATGGTTGTGTGGTTTCATAATGCTTCACCGGTTAGGTACAATTTTACCAAGAACAGCATGTTTCTTGTCCAGTTTAGACCTGGACCAAAGCAAAGACCAAATGTCCAGGATGAAATATCCATAACTATCAGTAACCATTGAAAGGCTTGCCATGAGACTTAAAGTAAACATTTCTTTACCCCTCAGGGTGAGTTGCAGTAACTTTGGTCATCCTCTAACTTGTCCTGTTTCACCATCATCACACCAAAGATTAATTTATCCAAATCTTAGGTTAATACGTTTACAACCAAGTTCATCAAAAACTAATTAGTCTGCCATCGGCCTCAGCTGCACTTTATGTGCCATAGCCTCACACTAGCATTACTCTTCTTACATATTGCACATACTACCGTATATACTGTATATGTTTCAGCAAAAAAAAAAAAATAAAGAAAGAAACACGTAGACCGTTTTTCTTTAAATAAAAATGCTGTTTGGAAGAATATCGATGTGGGAAACGCAGATAATGTTATTTCAATCCCAAAAGTCAAACTCAAACGTAACCAAAGCAAAAACGGGTACCACATGAAAAACCCATCATCTGTGCATGTGTGCGATATGCATGTGGTACAAGGGGAATAGGACTATAGAAGTGAGGGGTTCTTGTTTGACTGAACATTCTCTGATACCAGCCATTCTAAACATAAGTCATGTCACGCCTGAATGAGGCACTAAGAAATAACGTCATTGGAAGATTTGAGGCAGGGGAATCACTGTTAGCCGTATCCAGGATATTCTGTGTGTTCCAAAGCACTATCTCCAGACTCTGGCATCCTTATCCTCAGCATGGAGCCACAGCTGATGGAACCAGATCCTGTAAAGACCTCCGCCCAAGACCATTTCAAATGGCAACGATGCTTTGGCAAGAGATTTACAACAGCATCTACTGCAACAGCAGTACCTGGTTAACGTCGGATCACCAGTCAGACAGTTAGGAATCGTCTATGTAAGGCAGGTCTCCAGGCCTTTAGGTGCTTTAGTCATTCCTCATCTAAAGGACTAGCAGTTCATTCTTTTAGGTCCTTTATGGGCGTCCTTTGGGGCGGCTGTGGCTCAGGGGGTAGAGCGGTCGTTCACGGAACAAAAGGTCGGTGGTTCGATCCTCAGCCCCTGCAAGTCCACAAGTTGAAGTATCCTTGAGCAAGATACTGAACCCCAATTTGCTCCCCGGGCGCCGCGTGTAGTGGCAGCCCACTGCTCCTCAGGGATGGGTCAAATGCAGAGAAAGAATTTCCCCATGTGGGACTAATAAAGGTATCATTATTATTATAAAAGCCTGAGACTTGATCATTGCTGTCATTTATTATGAGACAGAGTGCAACATCTTTTCCTTAAACAGAATAAGTTGTTAACATTCAAGGTCAGCTTCAAGCCAATAAGGCCACAAGATGCAATAAAGTGGAGCACTGTAGTGTGTAATTTACTCCAACACATATAAAAGCAACAGGCCTCACTGATACAGCTCTCCATAAACAGTTACAGTGATTGTTTAAATCTGCAGGAGAAGTTTAAAGCTTCGGGGATTTTAAGAGCATGATAGCAGGCGCCCTAAATTATTCTGTTTAAGGTCTTTTTTTTTCTAGCAGACTAATTTGAGCAACAACAAATTCCAAAGACTCTGAGCAGGCTGTGCTCCAGTCTGTTTCACACACAAACTGCAAGAGATTTTCATTGAGATAATTGTGCTGGAGCTCAGTGAAGTCCAAAGAAACATACTGCACAATGTAAAAATTATGAGAGCTGGTGTCGCAGTGCAGAGTGGATGTTAAATTCCAATTGTGTTGGATGGGGAGACAACTTGGAACAGAAAGATTAAACAAACAATGGAAATGTGAGGAAACGATTTAGCCTAAATTCATGGAAAAGTCTTTTTGGTGCTCTCTGTAGCTGAATGGTACTGTATAAAGAATAATGATCCAATATATACATCTCATCTAAGGCTGTTTATTCCTGAGAAACATGTCATACAGTGACTAAAAGCTATGATGAGTTGATATCTCACTATTTTGGCAGTTGATATAGAAAATACAAACCATTGTCTATAGAATAATACATTCCTCTGTGTCCTTCTGGTCTGGTGAACGTGTTGAATGCATTTTCTTCCTCATAAGAAAAAAGTCAATTTTAAAAGAATAGTCTTTTCACTGTTCACCTCCCTGTTTTAGATTTCGTTGTTCTTTATTTTTGCAGGCACATTGTTAGTGAAGGCAAAAGCAAATTAGATTTCATAGCTCAAATGGCCCGTCAGTATTCCCATTTGAACAGTAACAATGACGACAAAATTCCCATTTGAACAATAACAATGACGACAACATTCCCATTTGAACAATAACAATGACGACAACATTCCCATTTGAACAATAACAATGACGACAAAATTCCCATTTGAACAATAACAATGACGACAAAATTCCCATTTGAACAATAACAATGACGTCAACATTCCCATTGAACAATAACAATGACGCCAACATTCCCATTTGAACAATAACAGCTACGACAGCATTCCCATTTGAACAATAACATCGACGACAACATTCCCATTTGAACAATAACATTGACGACAAAATTCCCATTTGAACAATAACATCGACGACAACATTCCCATTTGAACAATAACAATGTAGACAACATTTTCATTTGAACAATAACAACGTAGACAACATTTTCATTTGAACAATAACAATGTAGACAACATTTTCATTTGAACAATAACAACGACAACAACATTTTCATTTGAAAAATAACGACAACAACATTTTCATTTGAACAATAACAACGATGACAACATTGTCCCATGATTTAACCCTCTGAATGAAGTCATTATTAAGTTTGACAGGAAAAATAAAAACAAAGTCTTTGCAATTTACTAAAATCTTTATTTATTGTGGCTGTTAGTTGTTCATATTGTCATCTCATATAAATGAACTGCAATGCAACACGTAAGTAACACTTATAACACAGAGTCCAATGATCCATTTGTTGAAATCCCCCCAGCATCACTCCAGGAGACAGACAGATACCCCAACAGGAGCAGAAACCAGGTACCTCTACTGAACACACAGACACAAACACAGCCATTTAGTCATTCAGCCCCTCACAGTAAGAGCCTCACTTTGATGTCTGCCACATCAGACGGGGTCCAGGCTCAGAAATCAAACAAACCCCCTGCCGCCACCGCTGTCACTTCATTTGGACATTCCTGTAGCTGAGTTACAGCTGGCTGGGCACCACGCATAAACCCCTCATCCCCCTGAGAGACGCTAAAGCATAACAGCACGGTTTAGAGACATTATTGTCTATAAAATGACTCAACAAACCAAAGATATTACAGTTCATTGTCTGCCACGTTGAATTTCTAGTTTAAACATTTGAGTCGGTTTTAATAAAAACTCAACAACTCTGTTTGGAAAATATTTATTGTACATCTAATATAATTCTTTCATTTAGCAGTGATGTATGTAGCCACAGCTGCAGAGCTGGTGGTGTGAATGTGGGTTCATGACACCGTTCCAGATACTGTATATGGTACCATTCCCAGTGGATCACAACAAAATAGCTTAGATAGATAAACGCTCAGCTGCAAACCAAAGAGATATTTGAGATGATTTATGGTACACCAGTGGTTTACCAAAATTAGGACCACATTTCCCATAAAACCCATCATCTTCCTATTATGCCTTACCCTTCCTCAGTGTCTTTACATAAATTTATTATAGGTCACTTTTTCTTTGGTTTTTCGCTCATTAAACCTCTGGCAGTGCCAATAGATCAGACTCTGAAAGCTTTACCTCTGTTTGCTCCACTAAGTAAAGTTGTTTTAAGTAAAATGTTTTGAATTTCAAAGCTTTATTAACTCTACAACAAAATACCAAACACAGAATCTAACAAAGTTGTGTTAAACGTTAGCAAATGATTACCTATTTTTACTTCCGTCAAGGAGGTTATGTGATCGGTTCGGTTTGTTTTTTGGTTTGTTTGAAATTTTCACCAAAGATGGACCCTAGCATATCCTAGAGGTGATCTGGATCTGGCATTTTTTAAAGGGTCTTGGCGGAGGAATAAAACAAACATGCAGAACTTCACACATGAAGATATGCTTTTAGCAAAATAAGATCACGTTTGCTGTTTGCTGTTTAGTCGATGTACAGTCTCCCTCTTGTTCTCCATACAGACTTGCAGTAAAATCAAAGTACATTCTTTCTTTGTAGCTTTCCCACTGGAGCTCTACAGTCTGCCTTGTTGTGTTTGTTGTGGGTTGTTGTTTGTGGGTTTTTGTAGTGTCTAGTATGTAGTGTGATTGTTTTATTTTAGGGGTTGACCGTGTCTCCTGCTGTCAGATTCAGACACAGACAGGACAGAGAGCAGGAACTCAAACAGTCAGCTGTGACATTCCTGCCCGCCGTCAAGTTATCTAACATAAATACCTATTAAATTTTTTTTTTAAAAAGCCTGTCTTTCAGATTTCCTTCCTTCATTGTATTACATTCTTATTCCCTGCTACAATAATCCAATATGATTTATTTCACGTATTTCCTCTTGAAGACAGTGGGCTGTAACTGAGCTTAACTGTGGCTGTAAATCCATTTAAACATTCCTAAAAGGAGCCTTTTGATGTGATGTCAAGCAAAGCAGATTGTTCCCTGTCAGAATTTTAAGATCCTGAAATTTCATTTTCATTCCCTGCTGGAAGTATTTTTCTGATCTTCTATCCACAAAAAGACTCTTTCTTCATTGTTTCCTTCCCACCCTGCTGCTGGCATCCCTTCAAAGTCAACTGGGATGTTGGTCAGTTTCTGCCTGGTTGAAGGTGAAACATAGTATGATAGATGTAGTGCCCATATCCGGCTTTATACTTTTTTTATTATTAGGAGGAGGACATCAAACATGATATTAAATACAATATGAAACAAATGAGAATGTGAGAGAGCTGGTGTGTGTCCATTGCAAACAGAATTTAGAATTTACTCACAGATATCATAGATACATATTATAATATATGGTAAACTGACCACTTTTAACTGAGAACCGGCTGTGTTGGTTCAGTTTATACCTATTCATTTTGTTTTATGGACACATTTAATGATTATTTTACAGCCTTAACCACAGTAATACCTTGATTTGATTAATTAAGGTTGATCAGCCAGAAGTGTTTTCCCAGAAGAGAGAGACTGGCAAGAACTTGGCCATCGATTGAACGCGAAAGTTGCAGCTAAGTTAAAATGTCATAAAATATTTGGAATACCTTTCATAACCATATAAAATATCAAATCAAACTCCTCCCAATTTTGATAAGGCCTGAAAAATCTTAGACTGAGTTTTAACACCTGATCCTTGCTTCGTTCAGAAGGGTCATTCCAGGATCTCCACAGACCACACTAAGTGTTCTGACATTTCCGTGTTTTTTCGTGTTCTTGTGTTGTGGAACAGGAGGAGTAAACTGGTAGAGGCTCTGAAGTGTGTCACAAATATATCAGCCACATCTCCTTCATGGAGGTCCATCGATTCAAGAGTCTTGAGTAAATAATGACTTTTGGCCACTTATGGTTCTCCATGAGGTGTTGTCGGTGATTTTACCAGTTGTACATTGTAGGTGTTGATGTGTGGTTGAGCATACCAGATGATGGATAAATGGACATATGTAATCAAAGTAATCATGTTTACAGTCTCCCATTCATTTTGTGAGCAACAGAGAGCCACAGCTGTGGTGAGGTCAAAGTTTGCACTGAAAATGGATTATCTAGCTCACAAAATACAAAAGCTAAGTCTTTTTTTTAAACATTAACAAACACTACCACACACACAGATACTCAAACTGACCAGTCAAAGTTGGGAGTAGTTAGTTGATGTATACTTGAAAGTCTGAATATCCCTGTGACATGAGTCCTCTGAGACATCCACTAAATCTGTTTTTAATGGCAGGGTCCTTTAGAGCTAAATAAAGCTGCTTTCATGTTTTTAGAACACAAACACACACACACACACATACACACACACACACACACACACACACACACACACATATATAGACAGACACACTCTTTATTAAAATGCCTATGGGAGGGATAAACAGGGAGATTAGTAACCATGGGTACAAGGCCTCAAGACAGAGCAGGATGTTTGACTTGTGCAATATTTTAATCCAACATAGAGATGGATCTTTAAAGACCTGTAATTTAGAAGACAATGTTTAAAGTAAAGCTATTTTCCAACAATCCATGCACCATTAGTGTCCTTTCTGTCACACTTGTGCTTAAAACTGGCATCACAAGGAATCGGGCCCATGTAGACACTGAAATCAGAGCCAATGTCAATGAACAATAACCAATCATAAAGGAGGAGAGATCTTTGGTGGACAGCCCAGGGGCTGGAAAGGCAGGTGGTTTAGGTGTACGACAGAGGTGGAGCTAAAGACCTCAGGTGGATTGCTTGGGAGGACAGATGCGTGCAGTCGCTCAGGTCGGGCAAGAAAAAAGCCAGATAGTCAGGACCACTCAGGAAGACATGGCAGTGGCAGCAGGACTGTAGGCAGTGATAGGGCAGTAGGAGTGGAGGCTGATGGCAGGGGAGGTGGTGGAGTCAGGGAAACAGGTGCCTGCTCCAGCTCAGGCTCAGTGGATCGCTGCAACAGAGGAACAGGAGATTGCTGCAGCTCAGCACACAAAGGGAACAGCTTCAGGTTGGCAGGAAAATTGACTGGGAAACAGGAACAGGTGTCAGCTTTACTGACAGAAAAGATCTGTTATGTGGTTTCATGCAGGATGCAAACTCCAGTCTCCTGGATGAAAGTTGCGCATTAATCAACCCCCTCGTAGGACTTTCTTGCTCACTATTATGCATTTATTCTGACGGTCTGTGGATAGATGATGATAGATAGATGATAGGATAGATGTGATAGATAGGATAGGATAGATGTGGATAGATTTACTTTGGAGGAAGTTTAAAGTTGGTGCATCTCATATTGGACCTTCTGCATCTGTATGAGATGAGGGGCACAACAAAATGTCCATTTTTGACTAGGAATGAGACCAGACTCACCAGCTCAGTCTCACTTCACCTATCAGCATCATTTCCAACAGAAGCAGGCAGCTGAGCTGTTCTAAAAATCCATTGTACACTACACCCAAGAGAATCCTGTTTTAAGAACTTCAGTGTGAAAAGAAAAGCTTTTATTCTCCTTTCCTGTTACCTGACAGTGACCTGATGTTTGGTTGATTAGATATGCAGAGCTACTCATGTTAAAGGAGTAGCAGTTTAACAGACATCAATCTGTGGAGAGTGGTTACTAATGCTGATTGATTTCTGCTTTAGAAACAAAGTCAGACACATGGTGGAAAATGGATTCAAATGTGCTCTGGCAACAATACACGGCAATAAGTTTATATGTCTTCACTCCTGCTTGCAGCATAAAGTTTGTGGTTAAGTAATGTAATTCTGTACGTTAAACTAGCAAAACCACACTGAGGTCTCAGAAAATGTGGAATCCATTCTTGGATTACATGAACCCTAAACTCTGTCCCAGAGCTCCATCTGGAACATTTAAATTATCCTTATAAAATAATCTGGTAGAATATCCATCTGTGTTTTGTTCCTTTTGTGTGTTACCTATAGTGTCAATATTTCATAAAGAAGTTAAAGTAAAGAAGCCAGAATTTTTGCCCAACCACCAAGGATTTTTGCATACATTTTTCAGAAACTACAAGTGCTGCTGTCTTCCTCATTTCCTCATTTCCTCTTTCCTTTGTCCTATTAGTTACACTTGCAGCATTTGCTAATAGTTAAGTGCTTGCTTGTTTGACCTTTTCAAGATATATTTACTGTATAAGAGTGCAACCAAGAGGAAGTGCATCATGCTTGGTTAATCAGGCCATTCTGCAGCTTGTGCAAACACAAACTCACATGCACTGGCGGTTTAATTTACAGTTCCAATCAAATGATGATGAAAAATGCATAATCAGGAGCTGAGGGCAGTAAAACAATATTCATAAGTTATCCAAAAGTATACAAATGAGACGTAATCTGGAACATGAATTTTTTCAAGGAAGGAATTTGTCCAGATTACTAATAAAATGATAAGATATTTAACATTTATTTTTAAAATGTCAGAAATGCAACATCATTCTTATCAAGAGAGAGATATTTTCTATGATTATACATAATCATCTATGGAGTTCCATTAATACATGCATGGTGCTTTTAAATTAATAATAGTAATCTGAGTCTGAATTCATCATGTTGTATACTATTATTATTCATATCTGTGGTTTTTTAATGTTCTATTACCTACTAACATTAACTCAAGCATCTTCCATGTTTTTTTTTGTTCATTGTTTTACCAACTGTTCTCCTATCTTGCAAAGAGCTGGGTTTGCATCAACAACACTATTGTCCTTCTTCTCCATCTCTATTTCATTTTTGTTAATCCTGAATCTTCCCCTCATTTGCTTTTTTCTTCATCTTCCTCTTATTATCCTTCATCATTTACTTGGCCTTGTTCTTCCTTCTCTTCTTCCTTTTCAGGCAAGTGCTGCTGATCCAAAATCTTTGTGCCTGAAAAAATACCGGTGCTGACAGACCATCATTTAGAAATTAAGCGCTCTGTGCAGTGAAGAGATTTCGGCTTGTTTAGGTTTTAGGTCATTAGAGATAAACCTAACACACATAATGAGAGGAAATTTAGAAGATCTGCTTGCAACAAGGTGGCTTTGCGTCACTTTTTTTTTGCTCTTAGGTTATGCAGCTGGTTCCTGGCCTTGATGCTGGCACAGGAAGCCACACAGAAACGCACTTTTATCTCTCTCTTAGAGATGTGAATCATTCAGGGTTTGGAGTATTGGCTTGTTAAAGAGCATGTGTGAAATTATCCGTTTCCTCTGATTTTCAGAGTAATTCTTTTTTTCTCTAGTTTTATTCTACACACATTGGTCCCTGCTGTCCTGCGGAGAGGATGTCGTCATAGCGTAACGCTTGAGGATCTGGTTTCAAGACATGTCCCAGGCTATCGAGCCGTTACTATGCAACATCATCTCAACATAACATGAAACCGAGGAGATTTTTCCCATTAGACACAGTCAAGAACAGAGAAGAGGAAAAAGAAGTGGCCTTTATGTCATTGCCAAAAACAAGACACAATAGGTTCATTAACAATAAGTCAACTGTCACCAAAATGTGATGTTTTAGCTGAATAAACATATCAGTAATTGAGATCATGTTGTCCTAAAGCCCTGTACAAACAACAAAAACATGCAGTCCTCAGTACTACCAAGGTGCAAAGAATCCACATTGGCAAGAGGCAGATAATTTAACAAATTAATCAAAATGATCAAAAGAAAAAGTATTTTCTGAAGAAACATGACCTCATTAGTGGTAGATTCATCAAATATGACATTATTAGATTAACACTGATGCATTTTTTTTTACAATAAATAAACAAAAGAGCTAAACTAAAAGCCATTTAAAACCAATAAAAAAAGCCAATGTATTAAATTTTTCTTTTATACAGTTTCAGAGGAGGGCGCTAAGGCTGCTTGTCCTAATTTAAAGGGAAGGCTCTTTCGGAGTTATGGACCCCTGACCACAAACTACCCTCTGACCCCAGCCTGGACCTGGGGATAAGAACTGGTCAGCAGGCCTCAGGTTACAAAGTAGAGTGTAGTTAAACAGATGATCAGCAATGTAGGATGGGATAAAGCCTTCCTGTGTCTTTAAACAACTATAAAGGCCACAGATAAGCAGTGCAAAGAGGCTGAAACTTGAGAAACATGGCCATATTTCCTGTTTCAAGTTAGCATCCCTGTTAGCAATATTTTATACAAGCTGGAAGCATTTGATTAATGTCCAGTGCCGTGCATGAAGTTGCAGTTTTCCAATATGCTGGAAACAAATCTATGAATAAGAGATCGTAGCAATGCTCCTGAGCCGACAGATGGCTGTACCTAGAACTGCTAACAACTCGTAGATGTGTTTTTATCTAGTTATCTTTTGATGTAAAATCATAATCAGTAAAATAATTAGTTACTATAGCGATCGGATAAATGTAGCAGAGTAAAACATACAATAGTTTTTACCTATGGGGTAAGCATACACTGATATAAAATGGAAGTACCGCCAGTACTGTTATTGAGTGTAATGTTTTTAGTCACTTTCCATCGCTGGGAATCTGTACGTCATATCTTTACAACAACCTCTGGAGTAAAGCTCTCTCTCCTTTAAGTATTGGATGACCAGCAACATGGAGAGGCCAAATTCATCATTAGTCACATTGAAGACTGAATTTCCACAATATGCTGTAAGAACAACACAGAGAACCTGAGAGTGAGTCAGCTCTGGAAACTAGATCAATAAATCAATACATTTAGTTAAGGATGGCCATCCATCCATCCATCCATCCATCCATTTTCTTCCACTTATCCGTGGTTGGGTCGCAGTGGCAGCAGGCTATTCCTGAAGTCCCTCTCCCCCAGCAACACTTTCCAGGTTCTCCTGGGGGATGCAATCAAGTGACTGAATCAGCATCTGCTCTGCATTAAAATGCTGGCGTGATCCAAGCTGACAGTAGTGATTGATAGCAAATGATACTCGATTTGGGGACTTAACCGTAGCTGAGGGATCAGTGAATCAACATCCAAAGCAAATCTCTCAAGTCACTCTCTTTCTTTCTCCTTCCCTTTCCAGTCTCCCGTTCCCAGGTTTCCTCACAGCGCCAGGAGGTGCTGATGGAGAACGCGACCCGGATGTCGGAGCACTCTCGGCTGCTCCAGCAGAACCTGGGCGAGGTGTCAAGTCAGGCCGACCTCCTGGAGAACATCTGGAAACTGGAGAACCTCTTCCAGAACCACAGTGACTGGCTGCAGAGGCTGGAGATCCTCATCAAGGTATGACACAAGACAAAAAAGTGGAAACAAGAGATTTCCCAGAGCAGGGCTGTAAAGGATGGATTAAAACATCGGAAGTCTGTCTAAAATCAATAGTCGTGTACCTGTGTGAATATTAAAACAGCTTTTGACTGCTGAAATCATTCTTCCTGGTGCTGGACATCATCACATTGCAAAAGCAGTGTAATGTAACTAAATATTATAGTACTGTACTTATGTACAAATTCGAGGTACTTGTACTTTACTTGAGTGTTTCAATTGTTTGCCCTAATGCTCCGCTACATTTCAGCATCAAATACATTACTTTTGTCTCCACAGCATTTGTCAGACCGCTTTAGTTACTTTTTGATATATTACTTCATCCATGAACACGATTACTGCGCGAGTCATGTCAGATTTTTCACCAGCAATGACGATTGTTTAACGATGAAGACAACGACTCCCATGATTCCACATTACTCATATCAAACTCAATTTTTATCGTTTTGATTGACCCCTCATGGAAATTACATACTGTAGGCTACTATTTAAACGGAAGACTTTTACTTCTCGTGGAGTATTTTTTCAGTGTGTGTCGGGGTTCACAGACAGAATTGTGAGGACCCAAATGCAGACATATGACAGAGACAATGGGAGCTTTTCAGAGATTTAACAAACTAGTAAACAATCCAAGGTAGAAAAAAAAAACAGGCAACAGTATCAAAAGGGGTAAGGCAGGCTCAGAGTCCAGAGACAGGCAGGTAATCGGTACACAGGTAATCCAAGAACAACAAATCCAAGTCAAAAGGCAGAGGCAAAATCCAACAAATGGCAAACACTAGAAAATAAACTGTAAGGAAACACTGGAAACTTACAAGGAAAAAGGCTGCAAGGTGTGAAAACATCAACGACAAACTGGCAGCTAACCACAGGAATCACACAGTCTAAATGCACTGGGATAACGAGGGAATGACAAACAGGTGGCACAGGGAGGAGGAATCGGCCACAGGTGGAGATAATCAGACACACGCTGGAAGGAAAATTGTAAAAGGGGAAGACACTAGGAGGATACAATGATAAACTAACATGAGACAGGGCCTACAAAAACACACACACAGAGGGAGAGGGAACAAACCAGAACTGGAAACAGAAAACTAAAACTGGGGGAAACAGGGGAAACAAAAAGGTCAAAACATAACAAGAAAAGACAACAGGAAGTGTGAAGCAAAAAACACAACATGAAGAACATCTGAATACTTCTTCTACCACTGCATTGCAGCCAGCTGACAGATAAATGTCTTTCCCTTTAGAAGGGTTGTTGTTTTAATATTCAAAATAATGTTGGTGGCGTTTGATGGTGCAGACAAAGCTGATGACAGCACCGGCAACAGTGAGGGTTAGGGTAGCGAAGAGCACTGTGCACTTTCTAGAAATGCATATTATCATAATCAGCGATACTAATAACGAAATGCTTTGATAGCATTGAATATGTTATTAAGTTCTTTCACCCTCTCAGAGCCTGGAGGTGGATCTGAGGAGCATCCAGGCTCACTCCCTTCAGTCAGAGGGCTACCTGGTGCATCTGGACGACAGGCTGTCCTCTCTAAGCAGCTCCTCAGAGAGGAACATGACGGGCCTGAGTTCAGAGGTGTCTCGAGCTTCCACCTGGCTCCACAATCAGGACATCCTGCTCAGGTTCACCTAATCTCCCAAGCATGACTGCACCATAACTGCACCACAATGAAGACTAATGATTAATTAGATCAAGAATAAAGTTACATTTTTTTTTCTGTTTTCTTTCAGAGAGACCTCAGGACAGGTGAGCAGGCTGAGAGAGAAAGTGGACGACGTTAACTGGACGGTGGGAGCTGTCAATCACACCTTCAGCAATGACATCAGTATTCACCACTTGAAGATACAAGACTTGCAGGTTGCAATGTTTTTCAGATTTATGTTGGAAGCACAAAGTTCTCATTTATGCAATTCAGTGCATAAGCGTTGCTTGTGATAAGCGAACTTTTAGAACGCTGTGAGGAAATGTTATCGCTGCTAACACCTCCCTCTGTCTGGACTCCTGCTGCTCAGATCCAGATCAGCAACATAACAGAGGACACCAGCAGTTTATGGGTGACCCATGTCCACACGGAGGCCCAGCTCAGGAATGAGATGGAGATCCTCAACACAATCACAGAAGACCTGCGCCTGAAGGACTGGGAGCACTCCATGGCCCTGAAGAACATCACCATATTAGAAGGTCAGCTAAGAGAAATGGATGCATTAAGCTGGTTCAAGTCGTATTTATCAGATCGATCTCAGTCTGTACATGTTAGCGATGAATCCTCCATGCACAACAAAGTTAATCACGGAATTCCTCAGGCTATTCCTGAAGTCCCTCTCCCCCAGCAACACTTTCCAGGTTCTCCTGGACCAATATTGTTCACCCTATATATGCTCCCTTTAGGTAATATTATCAGGAAACACTCCATTAATTTCCATTGTTATGCAGATGACAGACAATTATACTTATCAATGAAACCAGGTGAAACTAATCAACTTATTAAACTACAGGCATGTCTTAATGATATAAAAAACTGGATGACGTCCAGTTTCCTGCTACTTAATTCTGACAAAGGTAAGGTTATTGTGCATCCCAGAAACACACTAATGATATAACCACTATGGATGACATTACCTTGGCCTCCAGCTCCACCGTGAGGAATCTGGGAGTTATGTTTGATCAGGATATGTCCTTTAACTCCCATATAAAACTAAATTCTAGGTCTGCCTTCTTTCACTTCCGCAATATCTCAAAAATAAAATAAAAAATAAAAAAAACCTTTGGAAAGTGCCTTGATATAGCTTTTATTGTGATTTGGTGCTATATAAATAAATTGGATAAAATTGATGCCTGCTTAGTGCAATAAGAGGCCCTTTTTAGACTTTTATGTAACCACGATTCGGGTGTTAGGGGACAATTCCATGGTTTATTTGGTGATAAGAGCCACATCAGCCCAAGGTCAAACGACATTTGGATCTCAAAGTTAGAACTTGGATAAGTAGAGTTACATGTAATTTATCATGGTTAGATATAACCAATTTTTTCAACGGCATTTAAATGTTGTTTAATAAGCTTTAAAACACACACAAACAATAGGTAATCGAGACGTTTTAGGCCAGTTCTAATCTAGACACTTGGCCATTTTGTCATCTGGAAATTACCAAAAGACAATTTAATTGGGCCAAGCCACAAACATGTGTTTCCAGTGAGTCCTCCCAACAAGTGATGGCTGTGCCAAGCCACGCTGTTGTGGTCCTGCCTCTTAGTGTTGGTCGTCACCCACTAACCAAATCCAAGTCTGTGTCTCTTCAGCTTCTCAGTGCTTTTTAACTTCTACCTAAATCTTTGTGGTTTAGTTTCACTCCTACGTAACTGCCAGTTTCTAAAATATCGACCTTGTTTTACCAATTCAACGGGCTTCAGACTTGCTTCCTGATGCCAATAGGTGATGCTATAAGTATGACCTATTAATGTTACGTAAGTGTGATCAGATGTGTGCCAGGATGAAACATTGCTATTTTATTCCCACTTCTCGTTTTGCCATCCTGTGTTTACCATGGCGACCCCGTCCAATACATCAACAGACGTTTTATATGACGTGTTGCTGTATATTAAGGCTCAGAGGAAGAAAAACAATGACTCTCCATTCTGGTTTTGTATTTTATACTGAACAATGAGGTGCAATAAACGTGCAAGAGTCCTGCCTTGAAGAGGATGTGTGAAAGGGGCTAAAGTGCCAATTTAGGGCACCAGCATGTGGCCTAAATTGAACTTATCAAAGACTTTGTGACTGGTCACATATTAGCGTTTAAAGTTAAACATTCCTTGTGCACTGACTTACCTGTTTGCAGAAAAGGCAGATCTTTTATCTGTATTCCGAAGTCTGACAAAGTAAGAGTTGATATTTTTCACTGAAATCTCCGCATCTCCTAAAACCACGCAGCATTTTTCTGTTCTGACTTTACCATCTAGCTTCCAAAATACACTCCCAGGTTGCTCACTGAGACACAGCACTTGCGCTGATGACAGAACATCCTGCAACACTCACAATGTACCACCAGTAGCTTGCTACAGGTTGTCCTTCTGAACCTGACAGACTGGTTGTAAAGTAGGTGCAGTTTGACTCGGGCCATATCATGCATCTGTGCATAATAACGGTCGAACATACTGGTCAAAGAAAATTTATTTCCAAGACATCCATGCCTGATAGAAATGTAAAGAGATATGTTATATACAGCTAACAAGAATAGGAGTACATAAAGAACATGTGAAGACAGCTGGACCATGTGAGAAATTTAACTCATGGTATAATGAATCCCTTTTGGTAGAACCTTGCCCCAAAAAGATCATTCACAATAGCCTGTCTGAGCCAATACATGTTTGCAGTGTGACTGAATGCAAGTGACCCTAGCATGCAAACCTGATTTTAAACTGTGGGATTATTACCCCGGGGTATTGAGCAATTCTGAATGTTCTTCCTCCAATCTGCTCAGATTCGATTAATCCTGACATTGTCTGACTCCCACTGCCAGAGCAAAAAATGGCTTCCCTGGCTTGTTAAAATCAGAATAGGTACGCTATGATGTCATGCTGGCAGGGGACGCGGCCTGAGCTGATTGATGGCAATACAAGCCGAATGGGACCCCTGATTTTGTGTCTGATTCACTTGTGGGTGGGATGCCATTTCTCCTGGGCCTGGAAACAATTGTGGGTTAAATTTAGACGCTACATCCAGAATGAAAACTCAACCACTGAGCTCTGTCAGGTTCCACAGCCCATTTGTTTGTTGTTAGCTCTTAGTCACCTTCGCCAAGAAAGGTTTTACATCTACGTCCATGTTTATCCGTCTCTGTTCTCTCTCCCTCGTATGCCGCCTCCTTTCTCTATCCTCTCTTCTCCTCTTATTCTGTTCATTTGCTTTTCATTTCACTCTGACTCCACATGTGCTTTTGATTTGTTAATGATAAAGATGAAGAAGTCGTTGAAAATGTACCCTAAAGGTTTGTTTTGGGTTTTTTTTTGTTTTTTTTTGTTTTGTTTTGTTGTTGTTTTTTTATGGGAGTTGGCAAAAATTTTACCTCTCTAGGTGGTAAATTACCATGTTTACTAAGGGAAATCTATGTCACCTATGGTTTAATTTTATTATTTCATAGTAATGCCATGTGAGCACATCAATACAACATTATTATCGTGTATGATATGTATTGGCCTGACTTGTTTAAAGATTTAATTCTCAGTCGATATATACTTATTTTAGGAACATCTAACTTCATTTTATTATCCTTATTAAATGTATTGTAGCTACTAATGTTTTTTTGCTTTTTGTTTTTTCGTTGCTGATTATTCTGCTGATTATTGTTGAGATTAATTTAATTATTCATTGGTCCATAAAATGTCAAAAATTGCGAAAAGAAATCTCACCACAATTTCCCAGAATTTAGAGTGGCATCCTCAAATTGTTTCGTTTGTCCAGGCAGCAGTCCGAGATTCTTCATTTAAGGTCAAAATAAAGAAAATCAGTAAATCCTTACATTTAAGAAATGTTTGACTTCTTTTTTCAAACTTTTGCTTTTAGAAAAATACTTTTGAGCATACGTCACTTTAACCAAGGTCATGATGCCCTTTTTCTCAAATGAAAGCATACTTCAATAGTAATGCTTTAATATCATCAAAGCAGAACATAAATCACACATTCCAAAATGTTTTGTGCAACAGTTAGCATTCAAACTTTAACTTTAGTGTTCATTATTGATCTACTTCACTTAACTCCACAGTCTGCATTAAAGATATCAATAGATGCTTCCAACTTGTCTTTTATTTGCACTAATGAATTTATTTCCCTCAGAAACTCCCGCAGATTACAGTGGGACGAAAAAGAAACGAATGCTACAAAAAGCAGATAATACTCTCTCCATTAAAAGAAGAATATCTTATCATTTGAACAAATATCCTCGAACATTAGATTACATTCACTTTCTTAAACGTATATTTCCAGAACAAATATTCTTTTATATTCAGGTCAATTACACAAAATGCCTCTGTGTAATATTATTACTCTGTAAAGCCAAAGCAGTCTGTAGAAAGCCTCTTAATCCTCCATCAGAACGAATCACTCTTCCACACAGCCCTGTCCTCTCACATTAGGGATGTATACCGGACATTATAGCCTCTTTCTGACTGCAGTTTTGTCCATCTGTTCCTTGTTATAGTAGCTAACTCCTCAAATAACATAAAACCTGATAATACCTTAACTCATTTATCGTACAACACCATCACAACTGCAATCATTGCTGAGACCGGCTGTCTCTTAAACATGTATTCAAGACCAAAAACAAGAAGTTCACTGCCCTGTTGCTCCACCCTGCAGAAGATTTGTAACGCAGACTGGATGTTGGATGGAGGCGCCTGAACTCTACACTAGTGTCATATTCTTGGACTCTGCGCTGTCAGATGTTTTGAGGTTGATCCTGGAGGGGCTCCTGAGCTTGTTATTGTTGAAACGCTGTCAGCTGAACGAACACGTAGTAGTCCAAGAGCCAAGAGATTAATAATGTGAAGCTTTGCTAAAACAAACTATTAAGAGGATGCAATTTCTCCTGGACCACCAGGGTGAACTGTCTTCTCTGAAGCTCGGGCAGTCCCACACGTTTGTGTTACAGTCCTTATGAGGAGCTCTCAGGTTTGAAGCTTTCAGATTTGATGAATGTGTTGCAATGGTTCAGAGATCAGTAATGAGACCAGCCTTCTCTCAGCCAAGGGTTTCTTCTTACCATCCTCATGAATGCCGGATCTCAAAAATGTCTTGAGTGAATTTCTTCAAGTTTGCCGCAAATGTCCGCTTGGACTCAACGATAAATTGTCAAAAAAGGTCACAATGACCATACGTCCATCCCGGGTTGGCTGGAGCCTATCCTGGCTGACTTTAGGCGGGAGGCAGGGTACACCCTGGACAAGACACCAGTTCATCACAGGGCCACATAGACAAACAACCATTCACTCTCACGCCTACGGTCAAATTTAGAATCACCAATTCACCTATATTGCATGTTTTTGGTGGTGGAAGGACACCGGAGAACTCGAAGGGAACCCCATGCAGACACGGGGAGAACATGCAAACTCCCCACAGAAAAGTCCCAGGTTCCTCAGGTGGATTTGAACCCAGGACCTTCTTGCTGTGAGGCAACAGCGCTACCCACTACGCTGCCCCTGTTTTATATTTTAACTCAAAAATTCATATGCTAATAATGATACAATTACATACCATTGTTTAATAGGATAAAATTTGGTTGGGTACTGGATTGGTGACATCTGGGATCCAGTTGAAAGTGTGCAGAAGCCCAAATCTGCATGAAGTTTACGTCTGTCCCCAACCGAAGCCCTCCAAATGAACAATCTTTACTACACCGGGTCATTTGGGACACTTGGCCTCACATGGATAGAAATACAAGAAAACACAACAAACATTTAGATGTGGGCATAAGCAGCCGGCCTCCCCTCTTAACGTGACCTTTTCACAGTCTCGTGAACCTGCAGCCACCAGTTTAATGGTGGCAGCTTCTCGACGGAGCAGAAGGCAGATCTATATCATGAAGCCACTTGGCAGCTTCTCAACATCAGGAACTTGCAAATGCAGAATGTTAGAGCGCTGATGGATCAGAACCAATGGACATGTGCTGGACAATAACAAACCATGAATTTCTAAGCATTCCCATACGCTGTGTTGTGGTCCATGTTGTTGAACATGTGGTTCTCATTGTGGCCAGACCTTTCTGTTTCTCTTTCTTTTTTTTCTCTGCTCTCTCTCTCTCTCTCTCTCTCTCTCTCTCTCACCATCTTACACACCATTTGGCTTTATTTCACTCGTTCTCTCCAAGTATAACAAACCTTTGGATTTAATCCTTAGACCAGTTGTAAGACCCAATTTGGCCTTAATTTTGGCTGCTATATGTGTGTGAGTGAGTGTGCGTACGTGCATCTGTGTGTGTGTGTGTGTGAATGAACTATAATATATTTTGGTCCCATGTTATCTCTTTTCATTATAATATATCATAGTGATAATCCACAAGATTCTTGCCTGCCTTGATTTTGGAAATACTTTTGATACTTTGAAGCCATCCAACATGTTGAAACACTAAAGACAGTCAGTGACTCTGTGGATTCAGTGTCTCTTATATTGCTCTACTGATTATTGCTCTCATTGCAGCTTCTATATCTGAGGAGAAGAACAGCAAATGTAAATTTTTAGAAGTGTCATTTTTGTAGATATGATGTAAATTATTACTTTACACTTAATGGATTAGAATTGTACAAGCAACACTTTTGTCAAAACCTATAAAACTCTAAACGGCTGGTTACTGGAATTATCTGTATTCTGTTAGCGAAGTCGAGTTTTCCTTTTCATCACTTGACTTTGTTTGTCACACACTGCATCACTAAACATCACCAGTTTTCTTCAGTCCTTGAGTATGGCTATCAATGACAAAGCATTATTTGTATAGTATTACCCATGAAGCACATCATAATTTGTCATCATATTTGTGTTTCTTTCTGCAGGTCCTCCCGGGCCAAAGGGAGAGAAGGGTGATACAGGACCTTTGGGGCTACCCGGTGCCCCTGGGTTGACAGGCTTGAGAGGTGGGTGCAACTAAGTTATCATTCATCATTGAATTGCATTAAAATGTAAACATAAAGATATTCAGAAATACTTCCAGCAAAGAGTTAGATGAGAAGTTTGATACCACTCTCATGGAGGTAGGTCCTGATGTTCTATACTCTTTGCTGTCAGCCTAAAGTCTGAAAACCTGTCATTTTGGACAAACACTAAAATATGCATTGCGTCTGTTTATGCGACATATTATGTATCATCATCATTTAAGTGTAAATCAATCGGAGTGCTTCTCAAATTTTTGAAAATAGACATACATACTATTATTAAATAATATAAGTCTCAATGTATGTGGCCGTAAGGCAAAACAACAGAAAAGACAGAGAAACTCTGGCATTAACTGTTACACAGCATTTACAATACATGATGAAGAAAATGCTGATTAATCAGCTGTATAAAAAAATCTCATTTCTGATGTATTTAAATATCATCTTTTCAAACTCCTATGATAACTGCAGGACACAAATCCTGTCTGCGGAATATTTTGTGATATATTGGCAACATTAATATGCGTTATTGACCCCTACTATTAACAGGTCTATATAATCTATTTGTAGTACAACACATGCCATTCAATTGCTCCATTTGGATTGAAGCTACAGGAATGTGGAATCACCCTCATGCTCTAGAAATCCTTTTGGGACGTTGTTGAGCAATCTAGTTGGACTGTCCAATAAAACATAAGAACACGTCTGCACTCCCTCCAAAATATGATTGATTGCGTTTCCCACTGGGCATTTTGAGGAGGAACTCCCTTCTATGGCAGAGAGACAGAAAAACACAGAAAACATCCCATCATCCATCCTCAGTTTATTTTGTGTCTCAGGCTCTATTCCATTCTGTCTAATTCATTCTCTCTCTCTCTCTCTCTCTCTCTCTCTCTCTCTCTCTCTCTCTCTCTCTCTCTCTCTCTCTCTCTCTCTCTCGCTCTTTTATTTATTTATTTTTATATATATATATATATATATATATATATATATATAAAACTCTTTAAAAAATATATATATTCATTCATCCATCGGGCATTTTGAGGTTTGAAGTATTGGCAGATGATGGACAAAGTGAGGGTTATCATGACTTCCAACATCTTTGCATCTTGTAGAAATTATGTTAGGATGGGAAGGGAGGACAAGAAACAACAGCTGTCATTGCAAATATGCTTGAGAGTTTAGTTTTTATGTGAAAAAAGCCAATCACGTGTAAAAAAAACATAGCTGACATTGTGATTTTTCGCATGTGAAAGGCAAATTTTATGTGACATTTTTGTACGGGTAGTCAAGGTTTATGTCAAGGAGAGTATTATGACCACACAGTTTTGTTATTGGATGTTTATTCATCATAAATTGAAAATGAGGTTGTGTGTGTTTATGTTTCAGGGTTTACAGGAGAAAAAGGAATCCAGGGCCCCCGAGGGATTAAAGGGCCTGTTGGTGGTGATGGCACTCAGGGAGAAAAAGGAGAGGTTGGACCTACTGGTCCTAGAGGTGAGTCTTGTAGTTCTCATATTAATCAGTTCATATTTTCAGTGGTCATATTTGTAGTTTATCTACTTTATGGACTTTTCCTCTTTTCCGATTTGATCCATTGAGGTCCAAGAAAATTCGTCTAGAAAACATATAGAAGCACAATAACATACACTACAGGTTATGTATGATCAGAGGTTATTATAATATAAGTTAATATAATAATCACAATCTACAAAATATGAGGTTGTCTACTTTGGGGCAACAGTAGTAGCTATATCAATAGAGTCATTTGCTCACTCAACCAACAGTTTGTCATTCGCAAGTCGGTAGAAAACTCTCTGCAGTCTTGTACGACTCCCAGCTGTCAACGCGTTCACACCTCGAATCATGTTAGACCTTTAAATCGGAGAAACTGCATGACATGTTGACTTTATTACCAGAGCAGAAACTTCCTCACCAGGAAGCCTAACCGAATCTTTCACAAATCTTTCACCAATAACAGGTGGCGTTATGCTGTTGATAGTGATAATTGTCAGCCTGTCCACGTCTTCCAACAGTTTTCAGCTGTCTTAAATGAGTCGATGCAGGAAAATGTTTTACCACAGACGATCTTTCATCTCCAAAACAACGAAGAGATTCTTTTGAGTATTATAAGTACTTAATAATGACTGAAGTATCCCAGTTTGAGCTGTTGGGTCCAACCAAGGCTTGCATCACCAGTGATTTCCATTCATATCCTATCATTCATGTATGCAGGCAACCAGCTGATTTAGCCATAGAAGGACTTAAATGTGCATCTTTATGAGCCCAAAATCAATGATCCAAACTAACAGAACATATTCAGTTCTGTCAATACATCAATGTTTTGATTTGAGCCAATCCATGCTCTGATCAGTCCACACTTCTATCCCTCCATGTGCCCACTACAGATTTTAGTGGACCCAGGGAAAAAAAAGTTCATCATTAACCACATGATACTTTGTCGACCAGGAGGTTTCTTTCTTTCTTTTCTCATTCTCTTTGCATTCCATCCCCCATCCACTCATCCATCCATTTATCCATTTATTCTACATCTACATGTGTTGATGTAGAATAAATGGATGTACATGTGTGGGGGTGTTGTTTCCTCTCTGGAATCACCAGCTGAACAGTACCGATGACGACAACAAAAGCCGACTCAGACACACAGGATACTGTTGGGAAAAACGCAGCCATGACAAATATGATTAGACACTGCAGTCTATTAACTGTCAACATCTCATTGTGTGTGTGTGTGTGTGTGTGTGTGTGTGTGTGTGTGTGTGTGTGTGTGTGTGTGTGTGTGTGTGCATAGAGAATGTGTGTTTAGGGAACAGCTGCTGTTGATCAGAGTGGGGTTTGGCTGAAATATCCAGTGTTTCAGTCCTGCTGTCCCAAAGTTGGCCAGTCCTAGCTCTCAAATGCTTGGACCAGCTGATCCATTGTGTTTTGTGTGCACACATGTGCTTGATTGTTATGGCTCAAAACAATGCTCTGGATCCCTCTTTAACTTCGGTGCATTTTTCATATAGATAAATGTACCGAATGCAGCTGCACCTACCATGTGTGAAGATGCACAGCTTCCTCTAAATGTTCCATTGTTTAACTGTGACGACAATGTTGGACAACGAACTTTGCCCTTAAAATAAAATACAATGATTGTGGTGAATTGAAATTAATTGATTTCATCACAAAATTTCAAATATTAAAGTTAATTCTGTCCATGATTATCTAGGAAATGAGACTATAAAGACAAACTAAACAAGTGAATTTGGTGAGTTTGATGTTTGTCAATATTTGCTTGGTTAATGACCTGGAAAATGGTAGTAAATTGCAAACTGCTGTTGCCATTAGTGCTTTATACTGGCATGAGAATGACTTACTGAAACCAGCTGCTAATGGCAGGATATTAACTTTTATTAATTCAACAATTTACTTTTTATACTCCAGGGATTAGCACTTTACTGGAAAAAATCATGAAACGGCTGCATTTTATGTATCAGGGGCCTGATTCAGCACTTTGTAAGGACTGCTTATACACATTAATCTCAAATGGTTGAAACATCATATTTCACAAATGACTCAGTCATTTATTGTGTGTTTGTGGTCAGCGAAACGTAAAAAATGTGAAAGAGTTTGGACTAAACAGGAGAAGACATGGAGAATTAACTTGGGCAGCAAAAGATGTCATGGCTGAGTAAACATGTAAAGAGTGTTACCAACTGAAAGCTGGTCCTATGTTTCAAGTAAAATGGAGACACAGGAAGAAGAGAACAAGGATCTTCTTCTGTGTTTTGCCGTGGCAGTTTACAACAATGTCTGTCTGTGCTTCCACCCATCTGGGGTCTGGCTGTGGATTTAACAAACCAGTGAAGGGTGACGTGTTTGTAGACTTTGTGTGAATGGGGAGTTAGCAGAAAGCTGTAGAGGGACGAGGGAAAGCTTTTAAAAACAGAACTGGGAAGCGTCGTGGGTTCTTTTCATCGCTGAATGGTAGGTAGTCTGACCAGGGAATGCATGAGGTGTTGGCACTTTTGTTTTTCATTTGAAAGCATCACAGATCAGCAGAGGACTGGCGCTTTTTGCAGAAAATATTGCCAATTTATTTCATTCTATTTTTTTTAATTTTCTTAATTTCTCTGGATTTAAAGCTGTATTAATGATTTTGCCAGCTTGAACAGGGGGAAAAAAACTCCATTACAAACTGACAGGCAAACAGCCCAGAACTCAGTTATTGTTATGATGCATATGTTGGCAAACAGCTGTCTATTTACTCATCCAATGCAGCAACTGCAGCATTCATTTGACAGCTGTCAGTCGATTTTTAGCTCTATTCCTCTGCTTACAGTGGGCCTTTTCACTGTACACATCTGTTTACAGTTAGAACATGAACTATAAAGGTTGTTTTTGCAGATATTTATGATATCCTTAAGCTAAAGTAATGTACAATTTTTTATTTTTGACCTGCTGCTGGCACTAAGAAACGTCATCACAATGAATGTCTGTACAAAATTTAAGGCATCCAATAGTTGTTGAGATATTTCAGTCGGAGCAAAGTTGGGGAACCAACAGAGCAGCTTTGCCATCCATATATACTCAAATTTCAGGCAATTGCCTGAATCTGTCATTAAGGGTCACCATAGTTGTGTTTGTAAATCAAATGCAGCTGCTGTGCCTCATGGCTCAGCATTAGCTTACTAGTGTATTTGGGTTTTTCTTCTTATTTAGTTGTCAAGGATGTGGGTAAGATGGACGTGACAATGACGGCTGAAGGCGTCACAGGCAGGGTGTGGTGTTAGCTGGCATAGACACACACAGTAACACACAGTAGGTGGTTGTATGTGCACCTCAGCTGGCAGCTGCTCTGTGGCCTTGGACGTGAAGAAATGAGTGGGATTAAAGCCAATTTGAAGGTCATCCTGTTACAGAATCATGGCAAAAACAGATTTGTAGTTTCAAGCCTCCAGGCTGAAATGACCAACAAATGGGGCTGAAGCCGACTCCCTCCTGCTTTGGTGGTTATTCACGAGAGTTTGGAATGGAATCATATTTTTAAGTGGAAATAAATAAAAAAATGAAAGGCATATCCAAGCTGTTGATTGGAGGGAGGTCTAAACGTGCCAGAATTTTGCAGAAACCACGAATGAGAGGAATTTTACTTACATTAATTGAGCAATTTAGCGTTTTATTAATTTTTTCCAACAGGCAAACATCCACAGAAGAAATTACCTTGACACCGATACCTTTAGCTCATTCCAAAAACTCTGGTTTCAATACATCTGTCTTCTCCTTCTGCTTCCTCTCTCCCATCCACCTCCACTCCACAGCAGCAAACACATTTAACTACAACCTTTAGAGGTAAATTTAGCACCAGACACACGGTGGGTATCCTCTAATTCTATGTCTATATCACAAGTCAAGATTAAAGGGCTGACTATTTTATATGCCTTTTTGTGAAAATATACAAAGAGGTGCAAAGGAGAGGAAATGGGTGTGAGGTCGAGGAGCAGTTTAAAAATGTAAACCTGTGGATGGTTGAGCTGCTTCCGTGTGTTATTTTACACACACACACACACACACACACACACACACACACACACACACACACACACACACACACACACACACACACACACACACACACACACACACACGTGCTATATAATAGTTGTCACTGTAGTACAATTACATTATATTTTGAATATGAGTGTAAGGTTCAACTGATATTGGTGTTTAATTAAAAATGGGATATTATTTGATATTATTAATGTCATCCAAATGTGATATTATTGAGGTTCATTTATTTTTTTCGTTTGAATCTGAAGTGACACCCATGTGCTGAGTGAAATCTGAGTGAAAAGCACTGAAAAACTCACATTCTGGAAATGATGTTCAAATGCTATAACACCCAACAAGCTATACACATAAATGTGTTTTTAGGCTTTGGCTAAGATCTGAAAAGAGTTTTACTGGTTCAGATTTGATTTCTGCTCCTCTAAAGTCTGTGTGATTTTCAGTTTGTCTTTCCATTTTGTCCTCAGGTGACCGAGGAGAAAGGGGGTTGAAAGGGGAGAAGGGGGATCGAGGAGAGAAAACAGGTGAGAGTTTATACATGATGTGAATTAACAGTGTAAAAAAAATTGACGGCATTTAGTCCATAACATTGAAATGGTAGTTGTTGTTGCCTTCAAAACCGTGAGTGTTTTCTGTTCCTGCACCTTTTATTAGCACACACATATTTACCTGTGCCTTCCAAAATGCATATGATGGTGACAAAAATGATTGATATTAATACTGATTGTATAATAAGTCCACAAAACACATGTAGACTGGATGAGCAAACTCCCATGATCAAGCCCGCAAGGGTTAAGTGCTGGTCCACTGTACCATAGCCCGGATAGAATCATTGCTCCTCCTGAATCTGAGGTTTGACAGTCGGGTCAGATCCTCCTTTCCAGCACCTACGAATAAACTCCAGCCTCCTTTCCAAAAAGACTGGGGTGATGGTTAAAGTTGCATGTGTTTCCAAATCCATTTAGCTGGAACATACATATTATATGTCCTTGCTCTTCATAAATCACGAGAAAAAATATTAACAAACTAAACTTAAGGTAACAAAACCTTCATATATATCATTATAATTGATAATAAAATTCAACATTTTTGGTTCACGTTGTAAAAGTTAAGGAGATGATATTTCAAATGGGTAACATGCAGGCATTGGAAGTGTCTTTTAGGAATGTGGAACAATAGCACCTTCAGACAAAATAAGTTGCTAAACGCCCGTCTTGGTTTTCAAAAGATTCATTTTTTTCTGAAGGTGCAGTATATGTGACTGAAATGTAATGTGAATACTGGAATATATGAGCGACACAGACTTGGCGCTAGGAGAAAAGCTACATAGAGACTCTGTTAACCGGCTGCAAAGCACTATAAAGAAAGTCCTCTCAAGAACATATTTCAGCACATATGATCCAAAACCAACAGTTGGCAATAGAACAACAAAAATTTACGAGGTGATGACTTTATGGGCCTCCTGCATCTCTGACCACCTGACGTACTGTGCAAAGTATTGTGGGAAGTTTAAGGAATCAAAAGATCTGCTTTGCATTTCTGTGTAATCTCACAATTTCCAACACGCAAAGAACCACACGGCTTCTTGTACATGGAAGGGATTTGAAAACCATTATGTGTCTGCACATGCCCCGTGGTGGTAAACTGAAACTTCATACGAAAAACAACAATGTGGATTCGGATACGAAGAAAAACACATTCAAGACCCCAACACTTTTTTTTTTTTTTTAACGACACATTTTCTTTCTTCTCCTGTTACATCATCGTGATTGTTCTCCGTGTAATGACAGATGGAGTGGTGTTAACTTGATCCCTCAGCCATCTGAATGCTGTTTCTGCCAATTACCGTGGCACTGAAGATCGATTCTTTCTTCACGTCGTTTACATGACACAGATGTTTGAGGTTTCAGAGAAAGGAGGGCAGACTGAGACCACATGCCGCTGGCTGTCAGGAATATGCATGTCATGTCGCAAACCGTAGGTGGCTGACTGATTGTTTGATGCGGGAGTTGGATCTTTTTACACTTCAAAGCATACGGTGCATACCTGTATGATGATTTACCAAAACGAGCACCGGAGCGATCCTTGACCACTGACGTTTTGTAAAAGTGCACATATGTTGGGTGTTAACACAAAATGATTGAAAGTCTGCGGAAAGCAGGAAAATAAAAGAGCAAATTGATCCCAGATTATCATTTGTGAGATGAAGAGGGAGAGACTTCTTTCATCTCTGTAAATTATTTTCTTCTCTTCGTCTTAACCGATGACAACTGAAGCTAGCACATTTCCTCAGCTGTAGCTGCTGATTAAGATAACGTTCGCTTCCTGAGTAAGTTGAACATTGTCTCCTGCTTACTTTTAAAAGTCATTCCGCTGGCTTATTTTAAAATGAGAATATTGTTTAAAAAAAGATGCAAAATGCAAAAAATTGAAGATACAGTATATGCATTGCCGTGCAGACCTCTAGTACAAGTATGATTTTGAAAAATCTAAAATCAGGCTGTTATTTTGTTTGTAACATAAAACATGCACATATTTTCCAACACTTTAATTTCACCTGAACATCAACAAGAGAAAATTCTTTTAGGATTAAAACCTCTCGATGCGGACCACACCACCAGAAGGATATAGGCGGTGTTATCTCCATGAAATCCAAATAAGAATGAGGACAGAGCCTAGCCTAGCATGTAACTTGTAACAAAAACCTAACTGGCTTTTTATTTTATGGGGCATTGCAAATTGTTTGTGTGATTCTCACCTGACAATTGACGGACTGCAAGGGAGATTGGAAATGATGCAGTATACAATAGGGATGGGCGATACCAAACTTTTTAAAGTCGATACGATACAGATTCCTTTTGCTACAGTTTCAACGATACCACTGATAGTTAATTTCTTAAATGGCATATGATTTTTCAAAATGATGGTGATTCAAAAAGAAAATTACGCATAAAGGCAAATTTCATGAGGCATATAGGCCATATATAAAAAAAAAAGTATTTCAAAACAAGAGTATAATTAGATGAAAATATTTGTGCTAATTATGTGGATTTAATGACTGTTTTTACAGTGGACCTGTGCTGTTACACAAATCTAAATATAAATGATTTCACTTATTGCTTCACACTCCACTGAGAAAGTAATTTCCTGTGGAACTTGGCCTCATGAGAACGTCATATTTTTATATGGGGGGTTCACCTGCAGCAAAGCCTCCAACACCAGTAATAAAAGATCGGAGATTGTTTAATATATATGTCGTTTTTTTAATCTTCATTTCTCACATGCGTTGAAATTCTTTCCATTATAATTATAGATTTTGTATTTTCTGAATCTAATTATCTTTTGCTGGAATAACTGAGCTCCCCTACAGTGTATTTTAATCTAATTCTGTTATTTTCATATTAGACGCAAACACTGTAAAGCAAACGCACATTCTGAAATAGTGATTTGAGCCAGTCTTTTGCTTTTTTTTAATTTCATCAACAAGATTTATTACATAATGTTAGGTGGTTAGCAGATTTTGTCACAGTTAGGTATAGAGCCAGGCTAGCTGTTTGTCACTTCCTCCAGTCTTTGTGCCGTGCTAAGTTAACTAGTTAGTAGCTGGACCAACCAAACAGATGTGAGAGTTGTGTCAGTCTTTTCATCTAACACTCTGCAGAAATGCAAAACAGCCTTCTTTTTTTTTTCTTGTCAAAAATCTCAACAAAACAGAGAGAGAGGCACAAATAGGTTTCAAAATATGCTTGTGTGCTTGCCAAATTTGGATTGTGCCTGTAGACTGGCCAAGTAAATCAAATTAGAATCAGTCAAATTATACTAAACAAAAAACAAAAAAATAGAATGCAAGATTCAAAGAAGTCAAAGAGACAAGGGCAAACAATACAAAAGATAATAACATCTGATATACAAGAAGAACATTTTAGGAACAGATGGAGCTCATTAATGGTTTTCCTGAGACGTTCAGTTTTGTCCTGTCAAGACCCTTCCTGCCTGCCAAACATACATTAGTAATAGCAATCAGTCCACGTTCAGGCCTTCTTCAGGTATTGACAGTCTGGTAGTGGTGTAGCTCCACAGACCTTTGAGGCTTGAACCACTTGGAGGACCACCAACACTAATTGGTCTCCTGCCCAGTTTTCCCCATAGAGAAACTCCTACATCGTCTCATGCAGCTCACATTAATTCCCCCATGTGTACAAAAAATGTTTAAGGCTTGTTACGAAATGTCAAGTTTTCTCCAAATTAGGCAATGTTTCTACTTTATAGTCTGTCTGAGATGAAATTGAGACCTCAGGCTGTGGAGAGACACAATCATTTCAGAACCAGGATCATTATTTTTGCATAATAACTTTTCCCCATGCGTGTCACTGAGCGCGAGGCTTTGAACTCAGGGCAAGTCATTAACTGGATAAAGTTAGTTTCTGTTTAATTACTTAAATTCACCTTTTTAAGACACTGTCTTTACTTTTTTTCTTTTTTTATTGATCCAACTCCATTCCAATTCAATGCTATGACCAATGAAACTGTCAAAATCGAAATCAAATCAAAAGATAGGCAAGTAAAAATGATAAATGTGTATGTGGTGTGGGTTAATTTGGGTTGCTTTTACATTTCGTTATCCTAAGGGTTTTGGGTTTTGTGATCCCAAGGAATAATGCTGCCTTTAAGCATTGAGGCGCCTCTTAAATTTGGAAAAAATGGAGATTTTAATTCAAAGCATGATGATTTTATACCCAACAGAACAAAACTATTTGCCCTCCTCTTATTTTGGATTCCCAGCAGAATAAATCAAGTCGAGCATACACTTCTACCAGAAATATCCAATTTGTTGCTGTCCAGCTCTTTATCACAGAGATATGAATGTCAGAGAAGTTTGCTTGTATGGTTCTCATTATCTAAACTAGACATGTGCTGCCTCCATCCAGAACCTTTCCTCTCCCTCTTCCTCCTCCTCCTCCTCTCTTCTCTCAAGAGTCTCTCATTTGCACAGAGCTGTGGTCTGAAAGCTTTAAGTACTTTACAGGGAGGGAAGGGATGAAGGATTCAGAGTGAAAAAGATGAATAGTAACAGAGAGATGAGAAAAAATGATGAGTCATGGCTCACATGTATTCAAACAGTATTTGTTGCCAGGCTTTTAATATATGGACATAAAACAAATATAAGGGAAAAGCAAAAGTTACTACATAAGTAGTATAAAAATTGTGTAAATGGATAACAGCGGTGCAAAACAACTAACTATATTTCAATCAGGAGAGACTAGTGGTTGAAATAAATCATGTTTATCACATCAAATGAAATGTGATAAGTATGTCAGAAAGTCTTTGGTGTCAGATAGTCTTTGGCGCTTAGACTCTTCAGGGAGACTGAGATGGAAGGGCGTCTGTCCTGAGCAGCAGCAAGATATACGGTATATCCGCCCTTGGAGTCCAGACCCTGGTGGTGGCGGCGGCCGATGACCCTGTGAATGACAGAACATGGACAAATGATAACTCTGAAGCGGCGGTGTGTTTTATGTTGCATTCATGTCAGACTGTAATTACACTCAGAGTAGCCAAATGATCACATCTGCTTTATAGTTGTGATTCCCTGTTGGAGATAGTGTTATCATTTTAGCATATGGTAAAAAAAAAAAAAAAAGATCTAAACCAGTTTCTAAGAACCAGTGGCAAAATGGCTACAAAGCCATTACTGATAGTAGAAGAATGACTAATAAGCAAGACTATGCTTCTAGTCTGTGGGGAAACATCTGCTGCCTTTGGGTCTGGTGATTTAATTTTATTTATTAATTTAAGGATTTTTAAAAGTATCCTGTTTAGGAAAAGTACTTAACTGTTATTTAAAAAATGTGTTACTTACTTTGGCAGTTCTTCATCTTTATCTTCAGTTTTTACCCAACATCATAGCAAGTGAAAAAGAGCCACTGATTAGTATGATGTGTTAACAAATAAGAGTATTCAATTAATGATCCCATGTTCAAAACGCAGTATATGCTTTTCTGGCACGTGTCGCTGTCCTCTCTTTATATTGTTTTATTTCAATATTCTCTTATTTCAACTGGAGTACATCTAATATCGATTTTTTTTTTTTTGTAAGAGTCTGACACTAACATGTGCAGCAGATATGATAGTATAATATTGTGGTGGATATTAAATTATGATGGGCTAGTGATTGTTAAGTATTTGCCTGTATAATGAGAGTTAAATGCCACACAGTTAGAATTTATGATGGTCTGATGAGACTAATATCCTGTCTAGATAGTGTGTCTGGGTTTCTTCTCCAGGATGTGTCAACAGTCTCGGTTGTCCACAAGAGCAGTCCAGAGTAGTGTGTGTGTGTGTGTGTGTGTGTGTGTGTGTGTGTGTGTGTGTGTGTGTGTGTGTGTGTGTGTGTGTGTGTGTGTGTGTGTGTGTGTGTGTGTGTGTGTGTGTGTGTGTGTGTGTGTGTGCGCGCGCGTGTTTACCTCCCTTTGTCATTTCCACTCTGCGTTCTGAAAGGTGATAAATCAAGTCAGTTATACGAGTACAGCCGCTACATAATTTCAGGAATACAAAGTGTACTATTTACTCATGGAGCTCGAGCAAACAACCCCACCCCAAACACACACACACACACCCCTCTGACCCTGAGCAAGGCACTTCAACCCAACATCTATAAATCTGGCTCAAACTAAACACTATAGAGAGTTTTCTCATTAATACATTGTATATAAATGATAAATAGTAAATAGTTTTAAAATATTTTTTTCAAGTTAGCATCATATATATGGTGCTAAAAGCTCAACCTATGTATACTAAGCAAACCCTCCATCCATTTTCTATAACTGTTTACCCTTTGAAGAGTTGTTGCTGTTTTGCTGATGCATTGCAGTGTATTTGCATGCACAGATCATTTTGGTGATGCACGCTTGTGTGTGTTGCAGTGGAGGAGATGCTGGTGCGACTGGTGAACGGGTCAGGTCCTCATGAAGGTCGTGTGGAGGTTTTCCATGAGCGCCGCTGGGGGACAGTGTGTGACGATGTCTGGGATAAAAAGGATGGAGACGTGGTGTGCAGGATGCTGGGATTCCGAGGAGCCATTGAGGTTCATAAAACTGGACGCTTCGGACAAGGTACGACTTAATCAACACACAAGTGTACAGCACCCGAACTACTGTATCTCGTAAGTAGATTGCTGAGTGATGACCCACACCAGTGTCTTATATTGACTGTGTGTGCGTACCAGCACAGCTGGCGTGTCTTACAAAGTAATCCACATCATCTAAGACAAATCCCTGCACACACTTCAACGTGATCGAAGCACCACCCTGACAGAGCCGTAGTTGCTCTAGTGTGTTTATAATCTCGTATCAAGCCTGGAATCTCAAAACACACCAGAAGAGAAGCATTAAAATGTTTGGCTTTTGCTCAAATGTATCTGCAATTGATGAAAAGTGAAGGTGAAACTACACAAAAGCAGTAATTCTTCTTAATGTATTATGAAGTCGTGTATTTGGCTGACATTTCTTGACCACTTGATACCTACTTTCTAGATAAGCAACCATAAAACGATGCCTCGATGAATATCTGTCATCAATCTTTTTGAATCATATTTTGTGGTAAGAGCTCACTTCTCCTGGTACTCGCCTATAGTTTTGCACATGACAGTCCACCACAAGCGCTATTTAGCGGTTATTTCTCAGCTTTCCTAGATCAGTCTGTCAGATTGTTTTGACAAGATCAAGAATGAATTTTAGATTCTAACTTTGGAGCCAACATTGATGAGAAGTCCCTCGAGGTCTCAGAACAAAGACGTGGCAATACAGGCCGGCTACATCTGCTTGCATTAAATGATCAAAAGCTGTAAACAACAATAAAAAAACAACTGTAGAGCATAATGAAGAAAGATGCAGTTATGTCTGCAGTCATCTGTACAAAATTATGAAGCAACTATATTTTTAGTTCTTGTTCATGTCCTAACAGACAGACTGCTGGACGTAAAGCTTAGGATTTGTCATCTCCCATGACAAGAAACCAAAGAACACTGAGGTGATACAGACGTCAAAGAGAATTATTTATAGAGACAGGGTCAAATCTACATATTTCCTGCAGATAGGCTTTTTTTTGTTGGCAGATTTGTAAATTTTGCCTGATTTTACTTTTTGCAAACATTTTAATCATTCCCTTTATTGTGACTCTAAACTGGCCCTGGCTGCTCCCTTGAAATCGTGCACACTCTTCAGGGAATGAACGCACATTTTTGAGTGTTGTCATAAATTTGGTGTTAGCGGGCTGACCCCCGGCCTGCACACAGTGCCCATTTAGTTCCAGAGTAAACATTTTAAAGATCTGTGTCCATGAAAGAAAACCCTGAGAAGGCACAGCAGCAGAACAGCTGGGGCTGGTGTATTCCCCAGTGCATACCTCATTTCCATCCTGTGCACGCCTGCATGGAGACACGTGCGCCTGGTGTTTCATGCTGCTTAGATGTCAAGTCTGCAGCCAGTTTCTATTTGTTATGTTATGTTTTGAAGCAAAGCAGGAATATATGAAGCATATGGGTCGACTGAGGTATTAGTTTGCTGATTTTTCTCAGTTTTTGTTCAAACATCAATGTTTAAATGCAACATTTTTGATCAGATTTTACATAAACATGCATTTTTTTTGGATAAAAAGTATCATTTTACATTTGCTTTTCCTGGAAGAGGGATTTTCTGTTCCTGAAAATGTTCCATTTTATTCAAAACTTCAAGTTTATTCTATGTTGTTTTATTTTTTTCTATTATCCAAATTGTGGACTGTGATTTTTGTAGGTGAAACTGGCTTGAGTCAACCTATATTTTATCGTCTGGGTTTCTGAGGAGGGTTTATGTGTCCAATGGTGATTTAGTCTACAAAACTCTAGTTCCTTTAATTAAGCTGTAAATGCAGGCCACGTGTTAAATGGGAAGATTGGAAAACTACCAGTTCCTAAGCACTAATCATCATTTTTAAGGAACAAGATGCAGTCCAGTGTAGCACCAGAGCTGTAGTTAGAGTCTAGATATGTTTCTGTAGAATCTTTTCTCCTCCTTTTTCATGGTTCACGAAACATCTCTGGTATGTCTGTATGGGGTCAATGTCACATGTGCTGCAGATTGAGTGAATTTTCACAAACGTGCTTCCAAGCGTCCAGTCTTCAGTGATACCGGACGTTGCCAAATGTTTATGTCAGGAGCCTGAATCCACATATGAAAGAGCAAAAAAATTAATTAGATTCATGTGTGAAAAAACGTTTTTTCAAAGAGTCAGTTGTAGAGAAAGTAAAAGAGGAAGACGTTAATTTAAAACTGGCATCATCGCTGGCATGCATCATCTGCTGGCCTGAAGCTCAATAGTGGATTTATATATTGTGCTTTTTATCTGTTACTAAACCGATATAATATTTGATATATTATTGGTGTATTGTTTCCCTTCTTACTCGCGTTTCTGAGGAATTGTTTTGAATTCTTTGAACTCTGACAGTTCTGTACACCTGAGCGATTTACAGCAAGAACTTAGAGCCGAGCAGCAGATAGCGCACGACTCCAGATGTTTTAGGAGCATTACTGATGAGTCGGCATCTCTTCTCACCTCTGGCATATGAACCCTGCAGTTATGAATCCTTAAACTGGATTAGCAGTGTGTGAGCACAACCGAATGTTACTGGAACTGACCCTCCACGCCCCTCACAGCCGAGCACTATCTCCTCTGACCATCTCCACGTATTGCAGAACAGTAACCAAAGTTTATAGTGAAAACAACGGTGCCAGAAGTTCTTGCTTAACAGCTGGAACTGTGTATTATATCGCCAGATTCAATATTGTCAGATGAAGGAGCACTTGGAGTCATACTGTCTCAGGCAGAGGACTTGTATGAACACCCACAACTGTATATGCATGATGACTGGGGTATCTAATGACGACTGTATGACTTGTATGTTGAGTTTAGAATGGCAGGTTTCCTTTTTTGTCTTCAAATTTCACTGATCTTTTGGTTTGTTTGGTTAGTTTGGTGGTTAATACATACTGTGAGAAATGCCCCCCACTCTCCCTCTCACCTCAACCCCACCATTCACCTGCAGACTCTCTCTTTAGTCCTCGGGTGAGATATCTGTTGCTGTATTATTTTGCTTTAGTCACACGCAAAGACACTAATCAGGTGAAATACAGACGAAAGACACTGTTCAGAAATTGTTCTATGATTTAATTATTTTCCCGTTTTTGTGCAGGTACTGGACTGATCTGGATGGATGATGTGGCTTGTACAGGGACCGAAGACGCCATCCACCAGTGCAAGTTTCCTGGCTGGGGCAAAACCAACTGTGGCCATGTAGAGGATGCTGGAGTGACCTGTGCCGTCTAAACCTTCACGATGTGGACACTGCCACAGCAGCCGAACAGCTCCTTAAACGGTGCCTTATCATTTTAAGAGGCTACAACGTGCACGACGTCCCACCATTGCCCGGGGTGTCACGTCAGCGATGGTGCCACATCTCCTGACAAACCTCCATGGTTGTGCATGACATAAATCTGCAGCTTTTTTTTATGAGTTTATGATCAAATATATAGCGACAGGACTGAATCGTGGGAGAAAATGTACACATTTTACAAACTTTGCATCCGTAAGAGCTGGAACATGGGGATGATCGGATGACAGGACTCTTCATCAGGACTGCTTCATCAGACAGTGATGATCTCCAGTGTGGGGAAGGAGCTAATCCATCATCCAACAAACTCATCATCCCAGAGCTTTCATTTGTTAGCTGTCATGTGTTGCTGAGGAGCAAAATGACACATAAACAAACTGGGAAGACTGTGTCACTGACAAAATGATTTTACATTTACTGGCAGCTTCATAGTATTATTAACGGATGGCTTTTGAGTGATGCTAAACATGCCCAATGTTGCCTTATGATATATCATATAGCATTAGCCAGTAAGCAAACATTAGATGACTTGCAGGTCAGAAGCAGTTAAAGCTGGTTTAATTTTGGGAGAAACTTTTCAACTTTTTTAAAACTTTGACTGTTAATATTTTTACTTCTACAGATGCTCTGTGGTTTTATGTAAACAAAAAAAAAAATTCTGTTCACATCCAGTGTCACCAAATCCCAATGTGTGTCTCCTTGATGTCTAACAATCATTGAGAACGTTTCCTCCCTCATAGAACATTTGCAAAGCAGATTTTTTAAATATTCTAATAACGCATTGTTTACTGTACATCCATGTTTGCTAACAGTCTTCTTCTTCCATCCTTTGCTGGCATATTGCTACAGATCTCTGCTCATTATTGCCGTATATGCCATATACACTTATGCCATATACACTTATATTATTATAAGTGTTTGATCAGCGTAACAGGACTGTCCGGTGCAGCAGCTGCATCTATTTGTGTCTTCAAACAGAGACAACTTGTAAAGTCAGTGGTCCTTAGCACTGTTAGTGATCCAAAACTCATACAGGGTACCCTTAAATGAAAAAAAAAAGTTGTTTTAATCTCCTCTTATCAATGTGTTTATATTTTATAAATATAGAGGTATTATCTACAGTAAATCTTACATTATTACATTACATTCTCATCAACTCAGGAAGCTGTTTCCAGTGAGAAAATCTCTGATAGACCCACTGTATGTTATTTGCCTGACATCAAAGCATAAACACAAAAAGTGTCAAGAAGTGTTAGCGACAAGCTGGTGAAGTATTTAGCATTTATGTAGTTGGTGGAGACCAAAATGGAGTTAAAAGGAGCGATGAAGAGATTTATTTCCATCAGGAGGACACAAACATGATTCCAAATGATTGCTTATGTTGCTCCGTGTCTTCTGAATGTGCAAATTGGAAAATGTTTGCAGCTCATAAGTCCCATCTATGTGAGAAGATAGTATATTTTGAGGTTGAGTTTTTCAGCTCTTTGTTAACACAAAGCGGCCAAAAATCATTCGTTCCACGTTTTTCTAGACGTCGATTTAACCTGCAAAACAGCAAAGCAGTGTTCACTGTGAGATTTCTACTTATATAAGATTAAAATGAAAAAACAAAAGAACACGCAATAAACAAAGAGTTTGGAAAGGGATACTACCCACTTTGACAGATGACGTGATTCCGAAGAAGAGCGAAAAGATGAGTGTACACAGATGGATGCATGGATGCCTGCCCTGTACGATTTACAGCGGTGGGTCTGTCAGTGTTTACTGCCAAACGTTAGGTTGTTTCAGCATCCATGCACATGTATGTGGACACACACGCACACAAACTAAACCAACCATAGCAGACAAACTTTTTCTTTTGAGCTTTATGCCTCTCTCAGTGGGGTTTAATCTTTATGACTGCCATGAAATCCAAAAAGGCTGGTGCCTCCCAAGTGTCCTGGCTCACCTTCCCTTCAGAGCCAACAGGAGACATCGAGGTTGGAATAAAATATATGCAGGAAATTGTTTCAGTACCCAGTCATGTTTTCTATTTAAGAGTTTGCCATATTTTTTTTTAAATTAAAAGAATAACTAAAAATAACTCACAAACATATATGTCCCCCCATAAGAAGCTGCTGAATTCTCTCTGATCCCATATACTTTATTGATATCTAAGTCTAAGCTGTACAGTCTGGCCTGGTTTCTTTTCATGAAAATTAATCTGCACACATGTTGCAAAGGAGGGAAAACTGTTGGATTTGATTTTGTCTTTTCAAGGCAGCGCAGCGAGAAAATGACTTCATGTGCCGTGGTGTTTGTCGACGGTTTGTCTTCTGAATCACCACTCTGCCACAGAAGGAGACGAATTAAAGGGAAAGGGAAAAACGAGGTAAAACGAGGTGAGAAACCAGAGACAATAAACTAGTGTGTTATAAAAAAAAAAGTTTAAAAAATTTAAAAAGCTTCAGCATAACAGAAGGGAATTTGTACATTTTCCTTCAAAGCTTTATTGGATAATTTCATTAATAGCTTCACTTCTGGTACATTAAGCTCAGATCATTCTGCATGTCTGTTTAAACCTCATACCTTCTTTGTACCGCGTTTAGAGCAAGCACAGCTGGATACATGACAAACAGCAGAGACGTCTTTTCGGCCTAACAGGAAGCTCCTTTTCATTGAGTCATAAGAGTAATAATAGTCCTGTATGTTTCTTATTGACACTATTTGGACTTAAAGACACACATGTTAAAAAAATAACACTACTTCATGTATCTCAGGTGTAACTTGGGTGTAATTCTACTGCGATATACATTGAAACCATGAGTTTATTAATCTAATCGATCAACAGTAAATTAATCGGCAGCATTGTCTGCTTCAGCTTGTTTGATGTGAATATTTCCTGCTTGTCTCTTTTGTCTTTCTTTTTTCTGTTTTAGACTTTTCAGACATTTGAAGATGGCAGCTTGTACCCCGGGAAATAAGGGATTTTTTTTTCACTTGATTAATCAAGAAAATAATTGACAGTTAAATTGTTTATGAAAATAATCATTATCTCCTGCCTTAAAGCACAACAATGTCACCAAAATGGAGACAAGGTGAGACTTTAAATAAAGTCAAAGAATATCATCCCTATAGCAGAAATACAGCAGATTCGTTTTATATCTGACAATTTCTCTCAGATATCAGGCAGGAGAAATTCATTTCTCAGCACAGTGATGAAACAGGACATGGAATTTATACGCCGACAGTGACCGAACTTCATCACCTTCATCATGCACTAAAATGGTAGAGTGTGCTGGTGTTTACTGAAGATTATTTTTCTGATTTCTGGGCAGTTAAATCCTTCAAATGTAGAAATGATTTTTTTTTAAAAAGGCAGATTTCTGACTTCACCTTGTAGCTTCCAAAGTACAAAGTTACCATAATGTAATTATTATCCAGCTATGCTTAACTTAGGAGAATTTGTCTTCAAGTGCACAGAGAAAAACCGACTTATGGAGTTTCAAAGTAAAAAAAACGGCAACATAAAACAGTCAATATATGAGCAACTTGATAAACGCTATTATTACTCTTTCATGTTCTGTAGTTTATTTTTTCTCTGTGCCATTAGGTGGTTAAAATGAGTGAATGGAACAAAATAGAAGTTTACAAGGCCGAGGAGTTTTCTACTTCGCCACGAATGTGTGTGTGATAGAGTGTTATCCTCTTAAACACGCAGACACGCTCATGTAATATCTGCTCTGTGTTTCTGTGCAGCACCAAAGTGGAGCTGACAGTACGACTGAGTGGCAGCCAGGCCTTTATGTGTCTAGTCTTGATGTCTCTCATTCATCATATAAAGGCGTCTCGTTCAAAACATTCACTTTGGGGTTATTGCTCAAAGCTCTGGCCTTCTAAGACGACAAAGATAACACAGAGGGATCCTTTGGTATATTTCCACTATATGCTAATTTGACATCTTTGTCTGTTTTAAGCAGAAAAGCAAAGAAAATATCATTGATTGAAGTTCCTGTGAAACATTTTCTCTGAAAATAGTTTTGTATTTACACAGGATTCTTGACAGGCCTTTAATATTCATTACAGCAATGTTGAAGCAGGAACTATCAGTGCAGCTATGATTGCAAAGCTCCCAGCTTTGGTTTCTGTGCTTGTCTGCAGCTGAAGAGAGACAGTGAATCAACTTTTCTGTCATTTCCTTTTTAAGAGTTGGAAGTGATCTCGCTCCTCGTTATCATATGCTTGGTGGTTTCCAGCAGATTCGACTGGAACTGGCAAAATATGGCAGTGGGTTCTCTCATCCTTGGCTATGACATTTATGATCTTGAATGATAGGCTAGCAGCAGCTGATCTTCATACGTACAGACTGTTAAGATCAATTTCAACACTAAAAGTCAGTTAGGCTTATTAGTCACAGATAAATTAGGAGGTTAGTTTATTGGTGGGAATGCGACACCATTTCCACTGCTGCAGAAAATCTGTGTTTTTATTCTTCTCTCACTCATGACTCAATGTTTAGCTCCCAAATATCAATTACAGAGATTTGATTCAATACTTTTGTATCCTACTATGAAGGGCAACATCTTAAACAGGACTGGGCACAGAAAAGATAGTCCTATTATATGTTTTTATTATGCAGATTAATGAGTATGTATTAAATATCAGGTCAAGAAATCTTCAACTCCTTTGCATATCAGGAAGAAATCAAAGGTTGAAATTTGAATAACATTTTTAAGGACATGGCTGCTGACTTTCACCTCAAGGTGTGACATAGTTGCTCTTGCGGTTTACAGGTAGAGAACGATTATGAAGAATTAACAGTCCTTTAGGTTACTCTTTGTGCTTTATAACGTCTGGTTGTTTTCTTCACTGATTCTGATTAGGAATAACATTCCAAAAAGTTGAGATTGAGAAAGTTAAGATTCCTGAAACTCCAGTTCCTGGTAAATGTGAGTTCTGGAGAGTGTAACATGTGAAATGAATGCAGACCAATCACATTCCAGAACCTTATGGCCACAATTTAACCAGCAAAAACATGCGGTGTCTGTGTCACCTCCAGTTGACCATCTCCTCACAACTAAATGTGTTTTGACTGATGCTCTCTGTCAGTGAAGCTGCAGCCAATCAGATGTCAGAAGGATAAAAGTGATGAGATGTGATTTCCTGATTGGTGAGAGGCTCCCTGACCTCAGATCAGTGCTTGAACCTCATGGGGTCAAATAGCTGGAATACTTTGAAAATGTCTTTGAAAGTGAGAGCGCATCTCAAACTAGGTGCACTTAACCACTTAAATGTTGTTTGTTTTGTAATGTATGCTTGGTTATACAAAGACCTTACTCTGCCACTTTGTCATATTGACTCAAAGCACACATGCCCATACGTGTGTCTGCTTTGTATAACATGTGCTGGTCTTAACATATAAGGGCTATGGAGTTAACGAAAAAAATAAAAGCCTAAATCAAACAAGATTGATTCAAGAAAATACTTGATAAAGTGCTTCACGTTTTTACTTTATTTTCTGGTGATTTTTGTACCACTAAAATGCTGTATATGCACTGCTGAAATAATAAAGTAGAGACTGAATGTCAAACAGGCTAACTTTGTTGTTCCTGATAATATTGAATGGAAGTGAGGTAAAGAGACATGGAGGAAGTTGACTTGAAAGTGTGTGTGTGTGTGTGTGTGTGAGAGAGTTACACGCATGATCACAAGCGCCGGAGCACATGGATATGTACACCATGTATGTGCCTGGACCGTTCTGAACAGTAATCACAGGTATGAATGTTTCCACATGTGAAGCAGATGTAGAAATGACTGGCGGAAAAAAAATTACCTGATCCCCGACAAACCATAAAACCAGTTTGACCCTAGAGTATCTTTAATAGTTTGCAAGTAGTTTTATACATATGTAGATCAGACTTGAGCCCTGATTTGGTGAAATCTGTTTCTAGAGATGTTACTCAGGCAGATAATTTAACAAATAGGAGGCAAAAATGTCATCAAACGATTGTTAACAATCAGCAATGATCAATACTAATGACTAATTGACACATAGCACATTTGATGAATGTATTGCCCAGGCATTTCTTCACAGCTGTTATCATGAAAGAAAAAGGAGGTGGTGCTGGACAAAGGGGGTTCAATTACACTAGAGAAGCAATGGCAAAAAAAATAAATAAAAAAATTCTTTTATGGCCCCAAATAGTTTTGTTTAGTAATTAATTAAACAAAACATGTCAAAAGAGTAAAGTAACTACTTGAACCACTTTGAAAATAGGAATGTAATTGAATTACCTGCAAGTTACTTCAAAATGCAGTTAAACTGCTGCTTTAGATACTGGAAGTAAAACTGTGAGGTTCTGTATGTTAGAAGATGTTTGGATCACATCATCTCCCGATGAATACATTTCAAAATAATTCTGAAAATAGCATTCTTGTGGGGGTTTTTTTGTTAGCACTGTTGCCTCACAGTAGGGCAGGTCTGGTTTCAAATCCAGACCCGGGGCCTCACTGTGAGGATTATGTAAGTCCCCCCTGTGTCTCATGGCTTCCCTTCAGGTGCTCCGGCTTCCTGCCATAGTCCAAAAACATGCAATGTGCATGTCTGTCTCTATATGTGTCGGCCCTGTGATGAACAAGCAACCTGTCAGGATGTAATGTGAATCTCGTCCAATGGATGGAAGGATGGATGGATGGAGATCCAGCTATGTCAGCATGAAAATCAGCTACATAGCTGCATAATTTCAACTTCAGCAACGATACATCTGCATTCAGGAATGAAATATTTTCTTTTGTTTCACTGTACTTGTGCAGTTACAGGGATTTCATTTGATATGTTATTTGGTGGTAGACTATGACATAGTCCATTTAGCTGTTCTGGGACTTACAAATCAAATTTCAAATCATATGATCTCATAAAAATTAAGTTGAATGCTGTCTCCAAGGTTAGGAATTCATTTTGAATCTCAACTTTTGTGCCAGCATGGAGAAGCAGTCTTAGAAGAAAATTGGAAATTTGATCATCAACAATAATTCTTCAGATCTAAAGCTCCAGAACAGCGACTAAATGGAAATTATGGTGAGATTGTTTTATCGTTCTTTCTTAAAACTGTAATAAATCTGGTTTACTTTGAGTGCTGAGAGGAAAAAATGCTGTATTTACACGATTTAAGCACGTTCTGTCTCAGAATGCAGCATACGGTACATATCCACACTGAAAACATATGTAAGTTCCTAAAAAGTGAGTATAATAATGCAATATCTTCACAGTGCCATTGTGAAATATTCATTGACAGATATTAACCCTCAAGCAGCAAGAATGATCCATTCAAAGGACTTGACTCCCACAATAGCCCTCTATTTTATTTCAATCCATGAAACTGTGTAATTGTTCTTCACTTGATCATGACAGTAAGAATGCTCCTCTTCTTCACTCTGGGACTTTTTCTGTGGTCTGACCAGAGTGTAACCCATTCTGATTCTGTAAAGTGCACCATAGCGTGTGGCAGCAGAGTCCACAAACATGAGCTCATATCCCTTCAGGCGAACGAGTAACGGGGAGAGAGAGACAAAGAAATAGTCCCAGTCTTCCCATCCACGTCCATTTGTCATCGGACCACATTCCTACTCCTCTTCCTCATAATGAAATGGTTATCCCTCCACACAATGAAGAGAGCTGGTTGGGAACATCTGTGGTGGAGATGAAACGAAAATGGGATCATGAGAGTTGGGGTCAAGGTCACCATCTGAGTGTGGAAATTCTTTAAGACAAGGCCAAATGACATTACAGCGGGAACAGATGCAGGCTATGACAAAGAAATTACACAAATCTCTTCTTGTATTGCTCTTATTGCCCACATGTGCCCATGATTGTAACTGAGGCTTGAGTGGTGTAACAACCTCACATCATCACTACGCTTTATTACAAGGATAACCATTTACTGGTGGTTTAACTAACATGTGTGCTTTATCATAGAAAGAATTCCTAAAATACTGAATTCCAAAATGTATTCCTGGCACAAGGATAACAATTAATCAAAAACCTTCAAGTTTATTGAATGTCCATGGGAAGAACTCCATTAAATAGGCTTAGACATGACTTGGTTTCTCGTCTGCCTAACTCAGAAAAGCCTTTAAATCAAATATGATATGACTAATGTGAATCATGTAACACAGAAGTGACATGAAATTAAATAATGATAATTAGATTATTGAATAAAATACAGAAATATTAATGAGACAGGCTTGTTATGTTTATTTTGGGGAAATATGCCTATTAATCAAACAATCAACAACAGAATAGTAAGTCAGATTTTTTTTTAAGAAAAATAATCATAACCTTTATATTTGTTTTCTTTCATGATATTTTAATGTCTGTTTGTTTTGTGATTAATACAATTTTTCTTTTTTAAGAAGCACTCATTCTATCTATACCAGTTGATTTTAATTGGTTGATTTTTAAAATGCTTGACATATATTAGTCGATAAAAAAAATTGTAGTAATAATTAGGCTCCTGCAATTTTCCCGATTTGCAGCCCTCGATCATCATAGACCAGAATTTTTTAACGTGACTGACCTCAGCTGGTGAAGATTTGTATTACAACTAGGCCTATAATGGATTTCAGAATTATGTGGAAATGGGGTCCGTGTATCTTTTGGTAATTCGATTTTCGTCTCAGAAACGGATATCAAAACCCGAAAAACGAGTGGTTATTTAATTTTTCCTTTTAAAATACAAAAGCCAAAATTGAAACACAAAGCGTTTTCCTTTTCGTAGCCAAGAAGGGAGGAGTGACATTTTTAAATAACTTTTTGATTTAGATTTTCTGTTTTGAAAAAGAAATAATAAAATCATTAGAAAACAGAAATAAAAGCGGTATATATATATTTTTTATTTTTTTATTTTCGTTTTCAGAGACCGGATGCGGTCATCTGGCTTCAAAACAAGAGCGCCAAATACGAATGTGGGACTGCCGAATGAAATGAGGCGTTCAATTTGTTCCTCTGCGGCATCCGTACAGCAACAGAGGGAGGGGGGAGGAATCAACATTTGAATGTTCGGCGGCGCGTTGTATCTGGCGCGGTTTTGTTCAGACAGCAAATGAAACGCAGGTAATGTTACGTTTATGGACTGAAATCCTTACCATATTAACAACAGGAACTTTACGAATTATTTAGCATCAAAGCTAACTTTGCCGTTTACTATATTGTTAGCTACTTTTACTTTTGAGTTTGGTCGTAAATATCTACTGTGAGACATTGACACGATCTCGCTTCTTCAAGGAAAACTTGTCGAGGCAATAAACATTACTTCACATGCACCAAACATTATTTACTTAAGTTAATGTCATGTTAATACCCGCCAGTTTACTTTGTTTAGCTTGATAAGTCTTCTGTAATGCTGAGTATAGATAAATGTTTTGGGTCTTCAGCTCCTTGTTAAATATTTTGTTACTTGCTTCCCCAGAATGGCCTCCCCTGCCACATGCAGTGATGAGAGCTTATTCAAGACCCCCAACAACGTCAGAGTTAGGAGCTTTGCAAGCAACGGAGGGACCCCAATCACCATCCCAGCTTCACCTTTCATGAAGAAGCTGGGCTGTGGGACTGGAGTTAACGTTTATCTCATGGACAGGTCTGTGGAGCTCTCTGATTAACAAATAAATTGTTCAGAATTTTTTTTTACTCCTCACTTACCATCTACCCCATGTAATGTTTCCTCTACACCTCTCTACCCTACTCCTGACAGCTTACTGTGGCTTGAGCCACAGGTAAACAGTAACTTAAGAGATGGAATATAACTTCAAATATTAGGGTCTGTTGCAGTTGTATCAGGTCCAGTTCATTTAGAGAATACAGTGGGAATAAGGTTAGCCTCTGAAATGTACGTTTTATAGGGAGGAAAAAAAAGAGTTACCGATGCATACTGGATAACAATTTGCATCCATACAGTTAAAGGTCATTGAATGAGGAACGTGCTTTGAATCAGGAAGGCCATATAGCTTATAGAGTTCAAAATAGCTTTAAAGGTCCAGCGTTTATGATTTGTAGGGACCTATTGCAAAAACAAATCACTCTAATGTCATATTGTTGATCAAATTATTCCTAGGATTGGAAAGTTTAATGCATCCCCATGGGCTGTCAAGAAGATCAACACCAGGTGTCCAAAAAAACAGATTGAAGTTTACCAGAAGCGCCTGAATGAGGAGGCAAAGACCCTGAAGGGAATCGATCATCCAAACATCGTGGGTAAGACATGTCGGCAGACTAACAGCACTTTACAACGGGGAAGTGTAACAGACACAGTGTTGTGTCCCACAGAAAAGAATACACAGACCAATGACTGTATACTTCTGTCAATAGCATCACTAGAATCTGCAGAACGCACATACCAGAGTCCATGATGTCACTGATAAAGGCCTCCCAGCATTTAATCCATGCCCCCCTATGATGGCCCCTGGATTCCATGATTGGATAAATGTGGCGTCAAATTCTTAAACTTAATAGGCTTTTCCATGGTTTGGGTTTAAGTTCTCACCAAACACATGAACCTGGTATTACAAGAAGGAAATTAACAACTTATTTTCTGTTGTCTCTATATTTTTTTTCTGCCATAATTACGTCGTGTGTTTACATCAAGGTTTCCGTGCCGTTGCGACGGCCAAAGATGGATCGAAGTGTCTGGCCATGGAGTACGGAGGAGAGCAGTCCCTCAATGACCTGATAGAGAAGAGGGGGGAGAACAGACTGAAAGCTTTCCCTGCTGCTGACATAGAAAAAGTAGCACTGCATGTTGCCCGTGGCCTTCAGGTTAGTCATGGACTCTATTCATGTTTCACATTGAATCAGATACAATTAAAACTCACACCTGTGTGTCCCTGTATAGCCATTGACGTATGCATCACTTACTTTTGAACTATATGCCTCCTCCTGCTTCTTAGGCATCTTCCTATTTCCTTCAATTCATTTTTTTTGTGTTGCCTGAAGAATATCACATCATCCTCACAGACTTTTGAGTTATATGTAAATTAAATATACAAAAGTGCATTTTCTGTCCTCCGTTTATGTATTGCTGTTCAATCCTCGAGTTAAAAGTCAAGATCAAGTGTACGATTCGTGTATATAATGAGTTAAATATCCCAAAAAAATATCAGTGGGAAGTAAACAAAGAGTAAGACAAACCCGCTCACAACATCAGTGTTTCATTATTTCCCAAATCATCGTTGTCTCCTCTCAAAATCAGCCATATTTTCATTTGATTTTAGAAAAGATGCTTATTTAACGAAACGCAGAAGGACATCGTTAAACCATGAGTATCTGGAATGCTTTGTTTCTCTCTCTCTCTCTCTCTCCAGTACCTTCACAATGAGAAGAGGCTGCTTCACGGCGACATGAAGTCATGCAATGTCGTCATAAAGGGCGACTTTGAGACCGTCAAGATCTGCGATGTCGGTGTGTCTCTGCAGCTGGATGAGAACATGAGAGGTAAGGGTGGTTAAAGTCAACTAGGTGGCTTCGGTGTGAAAACACAGCACTGGAGTCTGCATGGGATTTGTTGGTAGTAAGAAAAAAATATATAATATTACCAGACGTATCCATTAAACCTGGAACATTTTATGCAAATAAAAAGAATCAGATTTTTACTTTTCCTAACCTTGAAAATATGATGACTGTGCCTGAAATGTATTTAATCAAACACTTCACATTACAGGCAGCTCAGGATTTTAGCAGCCAGCGTGGAGTTTTGCCAATCCCACAGTAAATTATGTCAGGAGGTGTTTTTAATCTTAATATTAAGGTCACATCAGCACACTGATGAACATGTGTGTGTTTTGGTGCGTGAGGGTGTAATAGGCATTATTCATGGATTAAAACGGAATATTGACAGAAAACATTTGGTTGGAAATAACTGTTTACAGCAGTTGATTAACTTTGTTTCAGTGCCCAGACAGAAACAAATACTTGAGTCTCTCCTGCTTTGACTCTCTCATGTCATCAGCCAGTGGGGGTCTCCCCCCATTATGGCTTTAATTTAAATTAAGTGCAACCATCTGTATCTTGCTTTTGAACAAATTGACAAATTGATTGGGCTTTTTTTTGTTTCCCCTCATAACAAAATGTTATCCAGACCAATTAGAGTTTCATTAAAAATGTTTTTCTTCAGTGTCAGATCCAGAGGCGGAGTACATCGGCACGGAGCCGTGGAAACCGAAGGAAGCTCTGGATGAGGAGGGAGGAGAGATCACTGACAAGGCTGACATCTTTGCCTTTGGTCTGACTCTGTGGGAGATGATGGCGCTGGCCGTGCCTCATCTGGATATGCTAGAGAATGATGAGGAGGAGGATGAAGGTGAGTTGTTCTGTGTCCTCAGGAATCGTAGATGATTAAAAGGGTTTAAAGAAGAATTTTGTCTTGCACTCTTGCGGTCTCTAAAAAGCCTTCAAATGAAACAAATCTACGAAAGAAATATTACTCTTTGGCCGAGCTGGTCACAAATAATGCACCACATTGCCTCAGGATTCACTAGCGTGAGATCCCGTGCTGTCGTGCAGTTAAATAAGCATGACGACCTATTGCAGGTTATATTAGTTTAGAAGAAGCTACATTCACACAGACTGTTATGAATCCTTCTTTTCTTTCAGAGGACTCAGTCGAGGAGAGTTTCGACGAGGACGCCTACTATGAGAAGTTGGGTACGAGGCCAGCGCTGGACGCCGAGGCTCTGGGCAGCTCCTACCGGAGGATGGTGGAGCTTTTCTATCTCTGCACAGAGGAAGACCCCAAGAAGAGACCGTCAGCCAGCCAGATCGTCCAGGCTTTAGAGAGCAATGCCAATTTACACAGCTAATTTTGACCTCAGAGCTCCAGGTAATAAATGTTGTCAGGTGTTTAACATGCAGACTACTATGTAATGATAGGTTAAAGCGTTGTCGTCAGATTTATATTTGAGACTGCACAAAAAGCCCTGCCAGTTTATCCTGCTCATGAGTTTGTTTGCATTTCTAAATTAGCACAAATAAGACTTCCAGGAAATATAAATGTCTGGACAGTCATCAGTTGACTTGAATGAGCTACAAAATGTAACTGTAACACGCTTCTGTATCTGTTGACACTTTCAGCACATTACACTTATTTTCTTGTCTTTGCAGAATTTTCTTCTCCACGTATGTCAACATTTGGTGTTCATGCTTTTACTTTCTTTACCCGTTTAGCTCTTCTTACATGTCTGTTTGTGTTTCTGCACGTGTGCAAAGTTTATTTCTCATAAATGAATGGATGTTTTTATACACTCCACTGCAAAAAAATAAATAAAAAATAAACATAAGATGCTAGTACGTTTATTTTTTAGCACGATCTGAGCAAATCTGTGCATCTACGAAAATGTCAAACATTTTCTCTAAATTACAGATTACACTCGCTCCATTTTAACTATTTAAAATGAACTGTTAGCATACAGTAAAGACAAGTGATCAGGGTAATAAGACAGTTTTATTAAATGAATTCACAAAGTAGGCCGTCCTTAACCGATGATGGCATCCATTCCTCAACAGATTTTCCATCCAAAATGTCCAGGAAACCTTGAACTTGGAGGATTAAAAAAAAAAAAAAAAAAAAATCTGAACATTTACATGAATGTATCGAAATGAGACTTAACATACAAAATGGTCCCAACAAATTCTCTGATTCAAGATGAATCAAAGCCAGCTGTAAGCAGAATATAAACATCTGAATAAAAATACTACAAACTTAAACATTCAACGGTGAAATTACGCAGTGCTGAGTATAAATACGGTCTGAAAGCAGGCGTACCTTTAAACATTACACCTACTTAATCGCAAACAGGGAATTATAATTACACAACTGAACCTTACACAATCTGCAACAAAAACTAAAGTCCAGCCTTGCCAACATAAAAAAATCTGAACAGTTATTGCTTTGCAAATGGAAGACAGTTAAACGACTGCCATAGGATCTGCTGATCTGTGAAACAGCGATGCATCTGTAACACTCGTTTTCAATTGTTCACAGACTTCACGCAATGAAGTTGTAAACAAGGAAAGTTGGTGTGTTGCAGTATTTGGTGGCAAATAGTTTGCCATCAGGTGTCGGGTCAGAGAAGGCGATTTCTTCCTTGGTTAGATGACTGCCGTACATGAAGGTGCTCCTTTAAAAAAAAAGAAAGGAAAATATAATTATTGGGTGGATACTGACTAATACTTACATATATTAGTGGCAAGGTCTCTCAGAAAGTAAAGTTTAGTAAGAGAAACAGTATAATTCATTTTTTAAAGGAGAAAACTTTACAAGTTGAGTTTACACATTTACAACAGGCAAAGAGCGCCACACAGAGGCTTCTCCAGACTTTGCAAAGGGAACTACAGAGTGGATAACAGTGTTAGGAAAACACAACGGCATGTTTTCCACAAATCAACTGCAATATCAGGGTTTCTGCAGGTTTCAGAAAGTTCAATATAAGACATTTTCAGATCTTTTCGAGACTATTATAAGTTAAATTTCAGACCTATTTCACATCCATACTGGCAAAAAAAAAGGATGCCGGATATGAAGGAATATTGGAGTCCCAGTTGCTTGAAAAGTAAATTAATTTATTCACAGAACTGTGTGGACACAATAGTGTATTTGTATAAAAAAAAATAATGATAATAAACTCATGCTGATGTGCAACAGAGGCATTTAAATGGGCATTATCAAAGTGTCATTAAATGAGTGTAAACATATTTAAGACCTCATACATTATACCTCACTGTATTTTAGGCTTTTTAAGGCCTAAAACTACTTATTTTTTACTTTTTTTTATACCTCTGGCTATCAGTTATAAGATTGTAGTCAACAGTTTAATTCCTAAGATCTTTGAGGACAGCACTGTCACTAAAATAGTCCACCAAAGATTAGTTAAACGTATTTGGAAGAGAGAAAAAAAACATTCATCCAAATTAACCCCTGAAATCATCCAATACAATTCACACATGACCTCCTGGTTTAGCTTTTAGTCTACTCACCCTTTTCCTGCATAATGAATCATTATTAGTGACTAGGAGGGGGTAAGTAAATAAAATAAAAATGCCATATTAACATAAAAAGCACTTGTTCAGGTGGCTTAATTGTTGCAATTTCTTAACATTATTTTTTTTACATTGTCAAGCTGAGAATAAGTGCTAATTTGTAGAACAAAAAAAAAAGAAGACCGAGCGTGTCATCGTACCTAACGGTGTCTAGCATGCGGGTTGCGATGCTCTGTCGTCTGGCCAGACTGAAGACCCAGATCCGGCTGATCCCGCACAGAGCTTGTTCTGGGACGGTGGAGCAGCACCAGGCTCGGTGTCGCTCCATGAAGTCGTCCTTCGTCATGTCTTTGTGTCGATCTGGCTGCTCCAGGACTCTGAAAGCCTGGAGGGACAATGAGTAGAACAGTGTGTCAGCATTCACACAAAGCACCGAATGAGCACATTGAACGTGTCTTTGTGTGCAACACACACATAGCCTGAGGTGACTTATGACAAATCCATGAGAGGATTGTTGTTTTATGAGGAAAAACATGTTTCTTTTCCCACTTGGGTTCTTTTTTTTTTATGACTTACTGCTTTGATTATTACTGCCAAGACAAACTGACGTGAACAGTGTCAGCAGCTCGACTGAATTGGACAGATTTCGCTGATGCTGCTTGTTTTAAGGGGGCCACAGACCCAAGAGGTCGGGAACCACTGTGTGAAGCTTCATGGACATGAACCAAAAGAGAATAGAACGGCTGCACACATCTCCGGTACTACCTGACGTATGGGTTCAGCGACGAGACAGCCCACCACCATGCGCTCCGTGTTGATGAAGAGGTAGGTCTTGGCCTGTGTGGGTCTGCTCAGAGTCACCTGCTGGAAACCCAACTCGTTGTCCGCCACGCGCCGCACGTCCTCGGCCTGGAACCAAGATGGACAAACGGGTTTGTAAAAACCAGAAGGGTCATAATCACAGTGGTTCCCCGTGTCTGAAGCCGAACACATCTTCTTTTTTTTTACAGACAGAAGTGGTGACTGTGATTCTTCACACACACATGCACTATGAGGAAATAAGCTCAATTAAAAACCATCACCTTTTTGATGGCGTATTTGGGGTCATCAGGCATGACTAGGAGGATTTTTCCATCCCAGAACTCTGCCACCACCCGCTCCTTCTTCCAGCCCTTAAAAAAACAAAAACACGAGAGAGAGAAGAAGCTGCAGTTACACATCAACAATAGACTCACTACCATGATAAGGGCCAACTTTGCAACAAAAACCTTCAGCGTTAAAAATAAATCCTCTTTATTTTCATTAGTTATGTTTGTCTAATTGAATTAATGGGTTTTTTTCTTCAATCACGACAAAACAACACCACTGACAGGTGTAAATAAAGTTGTGGAAGCTGCTTGAACTTGACATGGTTTCACAACTTGATTATCTGGGCATGCAGATGTCTCAATACTAGGGAGCTGAGAGAGATTTACCACAAATTTGATGGAGTCGAGGAAGCGCTGGTGGAACTGGGTGTGTTGGAAATTGTCCTCTAGGTTGTCTGCACTGTACACCATGCCACATGAGCTGCAGGTCGTTGCTCCAAACTGCTTCTGGCCGGCGTCCTGTTGGACAAAATACAGTCAACACAATACATGAAAGTCCAATAGAAGGAGGAAAGTTAAAACATGTTAACCAACAAAAGCCTAAACCTAGAAAGGTGATCTAATATCTAATTCCCCACCTTCCAACCCTCTGTTTGCATATCTGCAGCAGCCTTCAAAAATTAATTCCTGGCCCTCTGATACATGCTACCTTCATGTAAGCATGGAAATATCGTGGTCCACCCTGCACACCTACAAACGTTAACGTACAATGATGAGCTGGTCGTCATCCTGTTTCTCTTTCCTCCGACGAAGAGTTCGCTGATTGGCTGAAAGGGTCTGCAGTGGCGTTATCGAGCCAGCGGGGGTGCTGCAGGACACCGGTGGCTGCAGAGCTTTTCTTAACCTACAAGACCGCAAAGAACAGAACATACTGGAATGTAGTCTGGGTTAAAAGGGAGATCACATGGGGAGATGATGCACTTTTGACAGTAGTGGTGTTTCTAAAATGCTAAACTTTCCATTGCTTCCCATCTTCCTGCAGTTTTTGAATTTTACTGAGGAGAATAAAGGTTTTAGAAGAAATGCTTCCATCTCCTCTCGTCAGAATCTCAACACTTTAATAACTTCCTCTTTTAAGTTGTATAGATATGTCTCTCGTGTGTCATGTTGACTACTACAATGTTGATGACTAAACAGACGGTCTCACCTTTTGGAGTTAGAGCCAAAGATGGGATACAACTCTGTGGACACTGTGGAGAAAATGCAAAATATTTTAAATGAGGCTTTCACGGAACAAGAGCGATATTTCAAATAACGTTGAAACATCAAAATAAGTGGACTGGACAAAGCTGCTGATGTCTCTCAGATTTGATGGGTGGAGTCAGCGACAGATAAAACACTGTGTGTGTGTGTGTGTGTGTGTGTGTGTGTGTGTGTGTGTGTGTGTGTGTGTGTGTGTGTGTGTGTGTGTGTGTGTGTGTGTGTGTACCTTTGGGTGGGCTGGCAGCAGCACTAGTGGGACTTATATCTCTCAGGTCAAAGATGGGCTCATCCTGGGGGAAAAAAAAAAACAGTTCAGTAATATGAATTAAAATCACTGGATAAATCAGTTTCGATGTCATTATTTTTCAGCCAACTGTCTAGTAATGATTGAGAACTGTAGCTAGTTAGGCTTTCGAAAGTTTGATAATCTGTTTTTCAAACATATGAAGGACCAGAATAAATTTTGTACAACATCTATGAACGTGTGTTTATATGTCTGCTGTACCTGAACACGAAGGGATGACGCTGTGGATGTAGGAGATGGTGTTGGGGTCCTCGTCAATGAAATCTTCAGCTCCCTGGTGATCCCAAATTTCTCTGCCAATATCTTAGGAGAGCTGCAGGAACCAAAAAATGATCATAGATTTTTTATATATATATATATAAGATTTCAGCCAAGATCATGCAGACATCCAAACTAAACTAATTAAATAAGGAGTTTTGTCTTGTTTGACTTATGTGTCAGTCATGTTCTGTCCAAATGTGCGGCTATTCATTCTCTTCACGTTTTGTAACGTAAAGCACCTTAATGGCTGTGGAGTTTCAGACGGTTCGTCAACAGAGTCCACCCAGTCTGTCGGATCAAACTTCACTCTCTGTTTAGTGGTCGGCTGTTTCTCCTCCGTTTCCACAAGATGGACAGCAGTCTGCAGGCAGCAACCAGGACAAAATAACATCAACTTTATAAGGTCATATAAAATTTACAATATAGTAAATTGTTCATGAAAACAAAAACGAAAAATCTGCAGAAATACCATGATAGGAACTCTGGTGTGTAACTGATGGATTGAAATTTGTATAACTTTAACTTGTTTATGACTCAGATTGACCATTAATATCAAGCAGTTGTAGCACAAATTAGGAAGCATCAATTATAATATTATCACAAGCAAAGACTTTTCAAATATAAGCCAAAACAAATTTAAAAAAAAAAAATTTAATTAAATTAAAAAATTGCGCAGAAGACCACAATTTTTATTTCAACTTGACATTTTGATACTCAAAAAAAAAACGGACAGTAATTTGTTTTCTTTTATAACTTGGCTTGTTTTGATACTATCAAATGACACACAGACTGGAGTGGCTGGAATCTATCCAACAACCCCTAAAAAGAAAAGAAAATCCACAGATGGCATGAAATGCTGGTGACAACTTAGTCTTTGGCCTGCATAGTATAAACCAACACAAAGGCTCGTCTCACCCCTGCAGGCTGTATCTGCTGCTTTGATTGCACACTCTTTGTCTCTGGCAGGACAGCTTTGCTCTTCACTGGGACTGAAGCTGGCCTGGTTGAGGATTTTGGTGCAGATTTCTTGCACATTGACGTAGGTTTCTTCCCTGTGCCGAAGAAAGCAGCGCCCACAAAGATTTTCGGTTTGGGCTTCAGGCTGCTGAAAGTAATGGAGATTGCTTTCTTGGACTCTGCTAGTTTAGTGCTGCTGGTGGGAGCCGTGGTTGTAGTAGATGGCGGTTTAGCTGTGACACTGCAGAATTAAATGAGGCAATGGAAACAGGGAAGCATTAATTAGAAATATACTACATTTAAGATTTACAAGAAATCAGAAAATAATGCCAGAAACTGTAGAAAAACCAACACAACAGCTGTGACTGGTCTGTGGCTCATATGTAAAACAAACCTGGTGTTAAGTTTAGACAGCTTGATCGTCCTTGAAGATGTTGTAGAGCTTTTGACACCCGTCTTCCCTGCACTCTTAGATCCTGCAGCCACCTTTCTCAGCTTTTTGCCTACTTTAACACTCTTTTTATTCTTCTTTTCCTCCTGGGAAGGAGGGGAAGGAAGAGGAGGAGGAGGAGGAGAAGGCAGAGACTCCTTGATTGCCTTTCTGTCCAATGGAGAGAGATAGAAGGGCTTCTTGCTACCGTAGAAGGAGCTTGAAACCATGGAGGGTTTGAATGGAGATTTAGGGGGTGATTTGGCTGGAGAGTCTGGGGAAAAAATGATGGGCAAATAAAGATGAGAAATATGTCAGAGACAGAATGTGTGGAGGAAATACAATAAAGTCTTAACAATGTTAATTCATTGTATCCCCTACAATCCCGCTAATAATCAGGACTTAATTATGTTAAAGGATAGATAAAGATTAAACCCTAAACTTCAACCTCAGAAAAAAAAGAGCCACATCTACTGACCTAAAATTACTACCTAAATGATACTTTTCACCAGTCCACCCTACCTGCTGGTCTACGTGGGGACTTCTGTGGCGAAGGACAGTTTTCTTTATTTAAACATCCAGCTGGCTTCTTCCTCGGAGATCTCCTCACTGACGACATCTCCATCACCCCCTTTTTGGTCGGACTGGAGTTAAAAGTATTATAAGAATAGTCAGGGTGAGAGATGAGAAGTAACAACTAAGGGTTTTAAATGCAACACAGCTTTCATTAGGTTTCCACAGATGAAAACAACTCTACATATATCACCTCCACCAAGATCAAAATGACACCCATACCCCTTACCATAATTCAAGGTAACAGCCAACCATTTGAAGCTGGTGGACCCAGATTTTTATTTGGGTCTACTCCACATTGCACACACTCATATAAACCAACCCCCTAAATATGCCAGATTTTTTCCCCCATCAAGATCCATGCATTATTCCATGAGAAATTAAAGAAAATGTCAATATTAAAGAAAGCAATAAAATAAAATATTTTTGTATTAAGCAGCAAAAACACTGTAGTGTTGGAGGTACTTTGCCTTCGGCTTATTTGACATTGCATGTTCTGTGATGTGACTATTGCACATACACACACTGATGTTAATGATGAAACCAAATATTGTGCAGTCCTACAATCAACTAAAGTAAAAATTCTCTAACCCAGTGTGCTCACAACTCACCTGTCAGAGTCCAGAGGGGAGAGCTTTCTCTTCCTGGTAATAGTCGGAATCATTTTCGCAAGCCTGACCTTTACACACAATAAAATTGGCAGGTCTTTCAACGTAACATATAAAATAATCACAATTTTCAGCATTTCGACTTCAAAATATTTCTTGATTTTACGATTAAAAAAAAAACAGATTTTCGACAGAAGTTTTGCGAGACAGACTCAATTGCGCAGCGCATGAAGCTATGGAGGCCGCCCCGCTAAACATGAATGATTGATCAGCGGTTTCAGCTTGCAGCAATCCCAGAAACGAAACTGAATTACATCTACTTCGTGCACAAGTGTGAACTATCTCGACATTAAGTTTAGCTCAGGTTAGCGTTACGTGTCAGCTAAAGATGCACTTACTAAAAGGCTTACGTCGAGATGAATGGGTGGCTAATTGGCGGGATGATTATCTTATGCAAGTTACTACAATAGAAACTAGCTATCATGCCTATACTGGTGGCAGCTCCCTGTACTAATATAAAATCTAAGGTTTTTGCTGTTTGTTTCCTTTGTTATCTGTTTTCTACAGCAAATAAATGAATCTAAACATCAGACAGATTAACATAACCTTACTGATAGGTTGAGTAAATATCTTTTATAAGAGTAAACATCAAAAGTCAGATCAAAAACCATTAAACATGTATATGTGTATCTTTGTATCTTACCGAACACGTTTATGTCGTGCTACATGAAACTATAAAAGTACTGATATAACGATTGAGCTACTGGCGATGATCCTGTCACTTCTGCCCGCGTTTCTCCTCTGTGTTTTGAACAGCCCGCGCCAGTCTGCAAAAAAAATTGCACAACCAGACCGCCCCGGAAGCGGAAACAGTATATTTCTTTCTCCAATTAACACAGTAAAAGCATGGAGTGACTTTTGGTCCTTTCCATCAAACTAAGATTCTTGCTTAGTAAATTAAATTTGATCAGTAAGTAAATCTCAAATACTAAGGTCAGTCTATGGAAGCAAAGGGAATATAATTTTACATGTACCTACTCTATAGATAAAACATCTTTGTTGTCAACCATTTTACATGAAAAACTGTTGATTCATTTGAGATAATCTAAGAAATGAGCATGTGTCTTTTTTATGTTATTTTCTGTGTATAGTTTTATCACTTGTGAAACAGTCAAATGCATTGTATGTATCAGTGCACCCTGGGCATACACACAATGATTATCATACAGGTATTGTATTGTAAAGATAACTAGTTAGGAGTTTTGTAGTGCACAATGTGGAAATTTATCTTTAAAATCTCCATACGTTAAAAACAAAAAAAAAGTGGTTATGGTTGATAAGAGCATGACAAACAAACAAACAAGTAAATAAAAGCTATGCACTCAATACTCTAACCATAACCCTAACCACCTAACATATTTGAAAAGCATAGAGATATCCCAGATTGTAAACTTCCAGATAAGAATTTGTGGCACATTTCTGGACGTCAAGCTTTTATTTATTTTTTTAACTTGAGTATTTCCTGTTTTCCTATTTATTTTTTTCCACTTCCGGATCAAGTTGTGGATGCAAAAAGTAACAACAGCAACGATCTGTCGGCATACAGTTCATTATATTGTATTCATAAATAGTATTTTCCTTTTCAAAAAAAATATAAAGTTCTTCCTCTTTCATTTACGACTTTTAATACACTTAAAATGGTGTTTTACTTTACAAGTGCCGGTGAGTAAAGCCACAGGGCTCGCGACAATGTTAGCTAGTAGCTTAGTTAGCCTCTTCAAAGCTGTGTGCTTTATGTATCATTAATTTGACTATATCCTTTATGTGTTAATTGCCAGCTTAATTTTTGTCATCAAACGTCAGTAACAAACGATGTGTGTGTTTTTCCCTCAGTGGTGAACCCTCCCCACACAATCTACATGGGAAAAGACAAATATGAAAGTAAGTTCGTCAGGTTGCAGACACCCATTTTCACACTTAATGGTCTATGACTGTTGTATAACCTTTTATATCCCTTTGTGCTGTCTCTCTGATTATTGTATCTCTTTGTTGAACTAATACTTGTGATAAATCATGCTACATCACCGTTAACTTGCTGACATTGGTTTTGCAGATGAGGATCTAATAAAGTACGGATGGCCTGAAGACATCTGGTTAGACTTTTTGTGTTGCATACCTTCCCCCATGAAAAGCTAGTGTTTGTTTAATAATTAGCAAATGTCATTCTCTGTCTAGTAATACATAATCTACAAGTACAATTTGTGACCACAATAACCAGGGAAATTAGGCTGAATATTAGTTAATGCTGTCTTGTTGTTTGAACTGAATAACTTATGCTTTTCTCTTAATCCAGGTTTCATGTGGACAAACTGTCTTCGGCTCATGTCTATCTGCGACTGCCAAAGGTAAGGTGTAAACACAATTAACCTAAAATACTGACACTTACACATACAATCCCGGCCCTACATAGTATAAATTTTGGCTCTTGGATAACTTTATGATCAGTGCCAACTATGTTGGATTTATTTTTGTTTTCTTTATCTTTTGTCAGTTTAAAAATGAGTCACAAATTATGCTCAGGACGATCTTAATACATTTTCAATTTGTCCTCAAAGTAATTCAAAGTGTTACATTCGTTAGTACGCACTAAAACATGCCAGAAGTATTTTGTCAAGAACTAAAAAGACCCTTGAAAAACTGTCAGACATAGCCCTCTAGTTCCAACATGGGAATCGTATCTGGGAAAGGTCATTCAGACACCGTTCAACGAGCCACCAAGCACTTAGTGTACAGCATACAAATGCCGTTAGCACAATAAGCACTAATGAATGCACCGTGTGTCTTTTCTAGGGCCAGACTATAAATGATATCCCCCCAGAGGTGCTGATCGACTGTGCACAGCTGGTGAAAAACAACAGCATCCAAGGTAAAGATCTGCTTCCTGATAATGTCATCATGTCATTTGTAGAATGAAGGTGATCAGGGATCAGATACAAGATTTGCTTGTCAGAATAAGCCTTTTGTTGTCTTGGTGTGGTTAAACCATAACCTTAATTATCAAAGCTGCTCAAAGTTAATGACAGTTGCTGTATTTAAAAAAAAGTTCATCCTTAATCCTGTAAGCTGACACCTGCCCTGAGAAAGTATCCTGTCAAAACCTCCTTCTGCTGTATATTTGTGAGTGACACATGCAGTAGTGCCTTGTGTTTGGTGTATATGAACGCAAACTATGTTGTATGCCGTCAGGCTGTAAGATGAACAACATCAATGTGGTTTACACACCATGGGCCAACCTGAAGAAGACTGGAGACATGGATGTGGGACAGATCGGCTTCCATCGACAGAAAAAGGTCAGTAGAACAGCACTAAAATGAAAACACTCTTAAGTTAAAAAAAAAATTATCAAATGCTATAAGCACAGCTGAACTTGATGAATGCTTCTTGTTCACTGCGATCTCACAAGTTGTTTTCATGCTTACACAACTGAGTGGCACAAAGGAGCTTCATCATGAGTGTGTTTTCACCACTGTCTGACCTGTTCAGGTGTTTGATGCTTGCACTGTTTCACAGGTGAAGATTGTGGCGGTGGAGAAGAAGATCAATGAGATCGTAAACCGTCTGGAGAAAACAAAGACAGAAAGCTTCCCCGACCTGGCGGCGGAGAAAGAGTCGAGAGACCAAGAGGAGAGGAATGAGAAGAAAGCTCAACTCCAAGATCAGAAGAAGAAAGAGAAGGAAGAGCAGAAGAGGAAAAAAGAGTTGGAAGAACTCAAGTATGTCTGCCTCTTTTTTTCCCCCAATGTTGTTATTATATAGTAAAATTTGATTCAGCTAAAAAAAGGGTCTATAGCTTATGAGACCATTCAGTGTATAACTTTTGATTATTACCTGAAAACAAACATCCACATATTTAAATCAGTGCAGGTTTCACGTTCACTGACATTACAGTGTTATTTAAAGAATTGCTGTAAAATTTGTGTGTATGTACATAATCCTCTTTACATTTATCCATTTTTTATGTTTTGGTTTCTCTCCAGGAACTATTCTTCACTGCTGAAGAGTGAAAATATGAAGACTAATGAGGTGAGGACAGATCTTGACATCTATATGTCGTTAGGCAGTTCACAGACAGAATCAGTGTCAAAAGGCGACATTAAACATCTGATTATTGACATTAACTGACTGAATGAAGCAGAACAAAACAGTTTCAATTAAGCTTTCATTTTAAGAGTTATGTACAAAGAAGTCACTCTTCGTTTGTCAGCACAATTGTTTCATATGTCAGGTAATGTTCGTCACATTAATTTGTGCTTCACTGCATGTCATTTGCAGGATGGTTACGATTCAGACGACTTCATGTGAGAGGTGAAAGAACACCAGGCAGCAGGCTGACCGAATCCTCCTCCACCACTAGAATCTGCTGTCAGGATGCTCTCCTGCTGCTTTCGCTTGCTGTAACTCTGCGCTGACATGAGAACAACTAAAATGAACGAATATTGTTTTGCTTTTGGACACCTGGAGCAGAAAGTGAGCCGCTGAGCGATAGTGCCGGGACTTGTACCACAAGCTGATTGGTTCAAAACACTGCTATCAAGCCAAACTCAGTTGGCTGGCCTCTTTATCAAGGGACAATGTAGTAGAAACACAAGACAGCAGGAGTTCTGAAGATAGTTTTTGGGGGAAAAACACTCAAACAGCAGAAATCTGATTCCATCTGTCGTCCATGTCGACTGATGTGGATGCATGATGGAGCTCGTCTTTGAATAACCATGCAAACCTGAAGGTTTCAAACCCTGCTGCTGCCTCACTTCGTGATGTCATTTCTCTGCATGTCCAATTTTGTCAAAATTGAGCCCACAGTTATAGTTACTTAGGTTGATAAGCCATTAAATTCTTTGCAAAGCACCATAACCGTCCCAGCTACTATCATTTAATAATAATAATGACTTAAATTGGCTGCAATTTAACTGCAGAACCAGTGTATGGAGCCACTGAAGTCCAACAACAAGCAACTATCTTTGTGGTCTGCTATATGTGGAGAAAGTGAGCTACAGGAGTTTGTAAGAGAATTGGAAACCAGGAGAGTGACGGAAGGGCAAAAGCATGTATGAAAAAGAAAAAATGTAAAAGTAAAATGTTAATGTCATCATGCTAAATTTTAGGTTAGTTTGTAATCAAGCTTTTTCAATCTTCTCTCACATGTCAATAAATCAACAATCCTAGAATGAGTACAAGCTATGGTAGCAACAATTGTAAATGTTTTTTCTATTTCAGAAAAACGTAGGGAATTGTATGCATATTAAATGATCTAACAATGAGCAGCTGGAAGGGAAGGGAAGTTGAGCTGTGTAAACATTGTGGGGATATGTGTTGTTGACATTTTGAATGTATCTTTGTATTATCATGACTACATGTTACACCATTTGGAATTCCAAAACACTTCCCCCTTCATTTTTCCTACCAAAAACTCTTTCCTACATTGCAATGTATTGATCTCAATGGATAAATAATTATTTTTTTGTGTGTGTGTGTATTATGAGGCATAACGATAAAAAGTAAACACAGACTTCAGTCAAACTTATAATTAGTTTGTTGTTGTTTTTTAAGAAGATGAAGATTGAGAAGTGAAGCATCTGGAGGATGACTATTATTTGCCCTGATTCAGTAGGATTTTGAATGTTATATCTGCATTTTCAAAGTAGGTAGGTTACAGGAATTAAACACTACCCACAGGCTTTTCGGTGTCTAGGGTGTGTGCAAAGAATAAATACAAATGGCTGATGGACTTGTGTTATCATTGTAAGAATAAATGATAGATAAGTAAAGGTGTTTCTGGAGGATGCGGGCATCGATCCCGCTACCTCTCGCATGCTAAGCGAGCGCTCTACCATTTGAGCTAATCCCCCATCCTGTACTCAGTGGAGCGTGTGTAAGGACCGATGGAGGAGAGCCCGACACGCAGCCCCTGGTCCGCAGTACTGAATTTCGCACATATACGTCATCGAGAATGGTAGCAGAATATAATTGTGGTACCTGAAACTAATCCTCCTCCAATGATATCCAAAGCCATGTCTTGAAATGATATTTTTAATATTTGATCTTGCCTGATCTCTGCCAGTTGCTCCTGTGCCACCAGTGGCATTTCCGTCTCTGACATCATTGCGCACTCCTGCATCACTTGTTCTTGTGGGCTGTGTTGAATTGTCAAGCACGCACTTAGCGACATGGGTAAAAGGGCTTGTGAGAGAAATTTTCTATATAAATTAATTACTGTTCAAGTGCATATAAAAGCATATCGGTAGAGTAGAACTATAAACAGAGAAAAGAATGGAGGATGCGGGCATCGATCCCGCTACCTCTCGCATGCTAAGCGAGCGCTCTACCATTTGAGCTAATCCCCCTGCTTTGCGGAAGCAGACACAATGGATAAATACAGCTGGTAATCTCTATTATATGGGTTTTATTAAGATAAAACTTATGACTTTAACAAGTAAAAATGAGGACCAGAAAGCAATTTACAATAAATTTTTGGACAGCCAGCATTACATTTAAAATTTAACGCTGATCTAAGTCCGTCTGTGCGGTCAGATCTGAGCAAAAACACTGGACAGCGCCCGTGGTTCGATCCCATGGAGGGAGGGAGGTTCGTAATCTGAAAGATTTGAGCAGAAGTAACCACTGAGCTAAACCAGTGTGGTGATAGACGCAGGAAAAGGGCTTTATAAAGGCTTCCGTTGTGTAGTCTGTAGTCTCAGAACAGAAAGCAAAGATTCCCACAGGGCTGATCCAGTGAAACATGTTGGAGAAACCAGTTTTTTAGACATGAACCTGAAGTTGAGTACAGCAGACTACTTGTTACATTCACCACGTGTGACATAATTACATTCCTAAATGACCCTGTTTTTTTTATGACAAAAACACAAAAGAAGAATCCTCCCAGCGGAATAGGAAATGTTGACTCTTCTCCAGATCTGGGTGCATACGTGGGTACAATGTGCATATCGCCTGGGCAAGAACTCTAATTATAGTGATACAGTTTTCCCATATGAGCACTAACAAAGATTGCTTATCAGAGCAGCGGAAGGCAAGTCAAATTTTATTCTTATTATTACCTTTAACTTGTTTAGCCTTTTAGAGAGAGCAGAGACTAGAGGAAACTGTACTGACTGTGAACTTGTCCTTTTATTTATAGAAATCTTCACTCATTGCAGCATGGTGAAGAACCCAGACCCCCTAACACCTAACCGTCATGAACATTTACGTACGTGCGCACATATAGAAAGTAGAGCACATCTTCTCTTCATTAATAAAATAGGCATCCGTTCATTTTGCGTATTCTTATAATTCTAAGTCCGTCTGTACGGTCAGATCTGAGCAAAAACACTGGACAGCGCCCGTGGTTCGATCCCACGGAGGGAGGAAGGCTCGTAATCTGAAAGATTTGAGTAGAAGTAACCACTGAGCTAAACCAGTGTGGTGGCAGGAGCAGGAAAAGGGCATTATAAAGGCTTCCGTTGTGTAGTCTGTAGTCTCAGAACAGAAAGCAAAGATTCCCACAGGGCTGATCCAGTGAAACATGTTGGAGAAACCAGTTTTTTAGACATGAACCCGAAGTTGAGTACAGCAGACTGTCGTTACATTCACCACGTGTGAAATAATTTTCCTTTTATTTATAGAAATCTTCACTCATTGCAGCATTGTGAAGAACCCAGACCCCCTAACCCTAACCGTCATGAACATTTACGTACGTGCGCACTTATAGAAGGTAGAGCACATCTTCTCTTCATTAATGAAATAGGCATCCATTCATTGAGCATATTTTTCTTCTTTCACATAAGTCCTCCTCGTTAGTATAGTGGACAGTATCTCCGCCTGTCACGCGGAAGACCGGGGTTCGATTCCCCGACGGGGAGTTTATTTTCCTTACATTGTATTATGCTTTATACCCTCATCTGCCGTTTGTGATAAATATAGTTATATAATATTTGCCCATTATCATCCATAATCCAGACTAGTTGGAAATGTTCAGAAGAAGGCAGACACAAACAAATTCTGGAATCAAAAGGCCCACCCAACATTACTTTAGCCCACCCAGAGTTGAAATTCTCTACCCCGACAAAAACACTTTCCACATACTAAGAACAAAATTTTAAATTCTCAATCTAAAGCCAAAGAAATCCATTTCAAGATCTTAAATGGAGTATATCCATCCAAAGATTTCTTGCGTCAGCGACTAGGAATCAAACCCAGTAATTGCGTCTTTTGTGATGATCTTGAAACTACGGATCATTTATTCTTCCAATGAATGCACTCTGACGCTTTATGGCTGGACATCCATGACTGGCTTCACCCAAAGGTTTCTCAACTTAAAGCCTTCTCTGGAGAAGACATTATCTATGGACTTGGACAGTGCCAAAGATGACTTTCTGGTCAACACCACCCCTATACTTGGAAAATTCTACATACATAAACCCAAGTATATGACAGTGAAGCCCTTGTTTCATATTTTTCATTATGAATTTGTTTCCTACACTAAAGCCCTTAAAGTAATGAATATAAGTAAAGCTGTGAAACTCCTTAGCAATTTAGAAGTATATGATTTACACAAAAAGCCCTAGCTCTAATATTTTGTTATTCTTATTTTATTCTATTACTCTATTATTTTATTTTATTTTATTTATTGCTCTCTTGATCAATATGAGTTGTACGTACATAATTCACTGTTTTTGTTTTGTTTTGTATGTTTCTTCCCTGTATAACTCAAACAGACATGTTCTGTTACTGAAAAATGGTTCAATTAAAAAAAAAGAGTTCAAAACCTGACATGGCGTCTGGTGGGATTATGGGAGTTGTTGTCTTCATTGTAACACGACTAGCAGTATCTGGTGTGATTTAGGCAGAAATGTACACAGATGAGGGAATGTTTTACTCACATTAGGTTCACTCACATTCATCGACTCCCTCCCTCCCTCTCTGACTCTCTCCCGGCAGTATATCGAGAAACGACCAAATGATATGCCATGTAACCTTTAGCAAAGTAGCATGTTTCTCTGTGGTATTTCTCCACATCACTGAATCGTTGCTGTAAATTCTGTGACCAGATTATTTGTGGTATTGGTCAACCAGGGAAAAGAGGTTTGGGAGAAGGCTTAACCAGTGACTATTAAAAACAATTTAGCAGTTTTAGGAAAGACTCAGCATAAATGGACAAGTTTCTGATTGACCCTTGATCATTCTCATCACACATTTTTGAGTTCATACAATGAGGTGTTTTTTAAGCAATTTAGACAATTTGGCATCATTATCAAACACCTGATTTGCATCGTAATGGCAGTACCAGGATGTTTAAAAAAACAACAACTTTAAATCCAGTCTCTACATTTGTGTCTGGCAAACGATCTTGGCCTCATCTCTTTCATTGGCTGTCTTGTGCTTTAAGTAAGTCGCGTCCTCAACAGGCTGAGTAGGATTCTTGTACTCGTGATACTCTACAATGGGGTAAGTGATGGCGGTCAGCAGCAGAACGACCAGCAGAATGTACAGTTTGTACTCCAGGCACAGGAAGGTGCTGTAGGCGAAGGCGATAACAAAACCCAGTGACTCCCACATACGGTAGTTGGCAAAGGCAGCTTCTTTGTCCCTTGGAAAAAGGATGCCATAAAGGGCTGCAGGACAGACAGTGGACGAAGGAACAACGACAAATTAATCCAACAATGTTGATTATATACAAAGATCTTATAACACCCCACAATAATATCATCCAATTAAAAATGTAGATGGAAAAAAAATATTTAAAAAAACAAACAATTTTGCACTACTTAGAGCTTTACACATGCTGACCCCAAAATATCTTGACGGTGGCTTATGTGTGGAAGCTTAACAAGTGATGAAAAATAAAAGGGTTCACTGAATGCTCTCATCTGATCTGATTTTTCTATTTGCTGGAGAAAGATCAGTTGGTAGTAAAAGATGTTGAAAATACTGTTGAGTCTGTCCTAGTGACTCATTTGGTTGACTATTTTGCCTCCAGCATGGCACAATTCCAGTCATGTTGCCCTAGCTGTGGCATTCCTGCAAATGTAATTTTCTCCCCTATTTTTATGCCTTTTTAGAGCAGAGTTTTAGTTTATAGCAATAGAGGCATCATTTTGAATTTGTTGGATATTTGGATATTATTATGCACCTCTCCACAAAGCACAATATGTAGATTATCATACAAATGATTCCGATGAGTCACTGTGTCCATTTCTGTGGGAGTCTCTTACCATTAGTCTGAGTTTGCCAGACAGCATCCGCCATACCCCATAGAGCAGGAAATATGAAGAAGACATACAGCTGATCAGGATGAGGCTTCCAGTACAGGAGAGCAATGATACTGGAAAAGTTGATCAGTGCAGCTGAAAATGGACAGACATGCAAGATGTCATTCAAATCAGGTTTTTCATAAAGCATATGTATTTTATTGTCTTTTTCTAAGGCCCATAACCAATAATGAGTGAGGGTGATGGCACAGGAATTGCTGATGACAAATTTAAATCTTTATTAGGTCATAATCTTATATAGAATACTCAGAACAGCCAGCTGATCCGACTCAAAATATACAATATGGGACAGAAGAAAGTTATTCCTCCTCAATCTAAACTCAGAGGCGATTGAGAATTAAATTTTGGCATGAAAGTCATTGAATCTAACTCGCCAAAACAGCGCTGCACTATTAACATTGTGTTTTATTATGGATTGTATTACTTGGACAGTGCAGTTGTCCTGTATGAGGAGATCTTACCCAGACAGAAGAGCGCAGCTCTCCCGGTGTACGGAGCCAGTCTCCCAAACAGAAAGGAGCAAAGAGAATTAGAGGCTCCAAAACACATCATCACAAAGCCAACAAAATGGATCCCCAAAGCACACGTCACATAGTTCTGTAGAGAAGCACAATATGGATTCTTATAAACAAACAAACAAACACAAATGATACATGATACATGAGGAAACCCCATAAAATCAAACAGAAACTACCAAAACAAAACCTCAAAATGGGACATCGGCTGTGGTGTGATCAGTTTTTGACCTTATATTTTTTCTTGGCCATGAATTGAAAAATAAAAATAAAAGAAATCAAATCAAATTTAGATCCACTGTTGCGAATCAAAGCCAGTGGCGTGAAAAGGAGAAAGAACATGCAATACATAACTTTTCAAATCCACCGTTCAGACCTTCTTAGAGTTCTGATTTTTGAAATAATTTAAGACGACTATTCCTTTACATCAACACTATATATTATATATATCAGATACCGTACATATAATCATGTATATTATTATTTTATATATATTATTATTATATATATAACCACTAGAGGGCTGCAGAACTCTCCAACAAGTGTTTTTGTCCACCTGCTGTCAATCTGTTTTGGCTTTCTCTTGACACACACACACACACACACATAATATATATAAAATAATAATAATATATAATGATATTACAGTAGCTGATACATATAATAAACAATTTTTATGTACATTGTACATTTTGTACATTTTCTCACCACTTTGTGCTTTCTTTACTTTATGTATTTATTGCCTGCTGTTTTTTTGCTCTCTTGATTTTAGCTCTATGTTACAAAAAGCTCACGTTTTGCTTTTTCAAGTTGCCTGCATTAACGTCAAAGGATCAAGTGCCATGCACACAGGTTAATACTTTCACAAAGTCTGATGACTGATGATTGTAGATCTCCTCACCTTGGTGTACTCTCCGGAGAGGAAGCTCTGCTCAAAGCCGCTGTACATGGTGAGGGGAATGAGGGTCAGCAGCCTCCAGTCTTTCAGCAGTCTGAACGTGGCCAGGAAGGTATGGCAGAAGGGCTCCCCGTTCCCACGAAACTGGCTGGCCTGCTCCCGGTCAATGTTATCCAGAAACACTGCCACAATCAGCATGGCCAGCACACCTACGCCTATCACACAACACAGGACGGACAAAAGCGATTGTTAGACAGCTGCAAAAGTATCCTGGTGCTACAATAGTTTGATTAGTGACAGTGGCATTGGTGGAGGTATGCGCTCTCTGAGTGCTTTCGAGTTTTAATGTTGGAGTTTAGTTTTTCTCATCAGAATTATTATACACTGTTAATTATTAAGCCAATTTTATAAAACAGTACAAGTTAGGTAGTCGACAAGAAGAACTACAAACAAGCCAAGAACTACAAAATGGCTATGTAATCAACATGGTTTGATTAAAAATGTGTAGAGCTAAAAAAAAAAAATCAAATACATTTTTGTCTGTTTCGTCTGCACCTATCTTTTTAATCTGAGGGTGTGTAACATCTGATGGATACTACCAACAGAGGACATTTTAATTTAACAATTAAGATAAACTTAAAGTCGATCTGTTTAATGTCTAAAATCTCTAAACACTTGGTACCTTATGGTACTCGGTACAGTATGTTTAGTGGACTTTTATGGAAGAACACCCTAATTTAGTCTTTCAGACTTGATTGTCCGTGACGTGTAAACGCTGATGTTACCGATGTAGCATCCGACGAGGGTCCACACGAGCTTCTGAGCAGGTTTGGAGGTGCTGTTGCTGCTGACAACGAGGCCACAATCACCCACGCCACAGGTCAGCAGCTGCTCCTCTGGGATGTCAGCTGTCAGGAAAAAAATAATCCAACATGTCAGTATGGTAAGCAAGTACTGAATTATTTGTATTTTTCTCGGAGTTTTTAAGTTTACGCAAAGTGATACTTCTACTCCACCACATTTAAGAGGCTGCTGTACATCCGAATGCATTAACATATATGGGTTTTCCAATTTGCTATCCTGCCACTAACATATCCACAGATTCCGTTTCAGCTGTCTTCCTACCTATACTGGTGTCCTGTCCAAAGATAAGTGACGACATGAGGTTTCCCCACACAGCAGACGACTGAAAGATGAAAAAGAAGATGCCAAAGTATTGGTTGATGACGTCAGAGCCCTTTTTGTCCTCCTTTGCAGCCTGCCTGTTTCCAGAGATGGTCAGGTAGGTGCATTTAGCCGACCACAGAGGAGAGCCACCCAAACCCAGGATCACTGAGGTGGGGATGAGGGTGTACCTGTGCGAGAGAGAGAAAACAAATATGTGAACACTTTCTTTCAAATTTAGTTTTTTGTTTGATTCTGGATAAGACTTGACTGAATTAAAGGGGACTGTTGGGCCTGGGTGTAGGTATGTGAAACACAGTCATTAGATATGTCCAAATAAAACACACCTTTGACACTTTATTGACTGTTTTTGTAAACACTGAATAGATGAAGCATTTGCTTTTAATTAGTTCAGCATTTTCACATTTCATTTTGTTTTGTTTTGTAAAAGCTCTGATCTCCAGCTTGTCTAACGTGAGTCTGAGAATGATAATGTTGCCCATGAAGATGAGCAAACATAATAATACAGAAATATGATAAAATAATAACAAAAAGCCACCGTAAGTGTGATGATTTCATTTGTTGTCTGATTGATTACCATCCGGGATAGAGGTTTCCAAAGGAGTAGGAGACGTAGCAGGCCATGCCGGCAACGATGGTCCATTTACAGCCCAGATTTTTGATCATGATCGGAGGCAGGAACATGGAGGAGACTATGATGGAGGCGTAGATGACGCTCAGAGACGCCACACCCATCCCGTCCTCTGCATTCAGACTGCTCTGCACAGACAGGGACAGGATAGGTGACAATGGGCCTCTTGCAAGACCACATTCATATTTTTATCCTAAATCCTGCTTTAGCAGACATGTTCAATCGAATTGATCCATGTTCTGCTGTTTCATTTAATTCTTTCTGGTTTGACTCCAGCTAAAAAGATAACTGCCTTTTGAGTTAATTTTGTCTCTTTACATTAATAACTCACAGTAAGGCTGCATGTCATGAACAAAAGGCATTTAAATACTGCACTTTACTAACTTTTTTAAGGTGTGACATTGTAAGTGAACAATCTTAATCTAATGAAATTTAAGGACATATGAATAAAAACTAAGTAATGTTGTAAATGGAACCCAAAAGTCATTTTTTTTAGAATTGTTCAAATATATGCCTCAATGATATTGACTTACGCTTTATAAATATGTCCTTTTTAATGAACAGTTTATCTAATTTTAAGGGAAAAACTAATGATTGTTCTAGTATAATGAATTTGTGTCAATGTGGGAACTTCAAAGACCAATTATTCATTATTTTAAGGGTACAATAACAGCCTCTTGGTTAAAAGAGAACACTTTAAAAAACAAAACCCAGTAAACCAAAAATAATGCTGTAAATAATGCACTAAAAAACAACAACAACAAAAAAATCAATCAATAACTCCTCCACCTACCTGTAAACTCTGCAGGCCTCCATAGGCTGTGAACAGAGACAGAAACCCCACAGACACCACCAACACATTCTTGAAGTTACGACTGATCATGGCTGTCTCTGCAGAAGACGATCTCCGAGGAAACTTTACTCAAAGGAAATGGTAACGTAAGTGGGGTTTATTTTAGGGTTAATGGCACCCCACAGCAACTGCACAGCTTCAGAGTCACGGGAGGTTCTCTCTGCTGGAAATGTTTGTGTCTGTGATAAACTCTCACACTGGAAATAGTTGAGAACGAAGTCCAGCTCTCTCTCTCTCTCTCTCTCTCTCTCTCTCTCTCTCTCTCTCTCTCTCTCTCTCTCTCTCTCACACACACAAACACACACTCACCTATAGTTTTTGCAGTGAATCCCTTATCAATTGGCCTTCCACGTAATGTTTTTACATCGTTTAGTCACATGAGGCCCCACATCTCCCTTTTTTCCTCTCTCCTTTCTTTGAATCATTGATTCAGCTTTGACTGTAAAAATCGCAAACGTTCCTTCTTTCTCTTAAGTGGCTTTCTGTACAGTTCGTCATCCTACTTCTTACCGCTTCAGATGTAAACTGATGTTTCTACACTTTCGGGAACAATGGCACAGAGCAAAGGTTTATTACCTATTTTCTCATTTTCGTTGCCAACTCTTTTACAACCGAATAGCTTCTTGTAATTTGAAGAATATGACAGGAAGACGGGGAGTCTCCAGACTCTTATCTCAGATACCAGACTGTAATGAGTAATAGAAGATACCAGTTTAATCATTTCTGAGTACTTGGATGTCACTGAGTGTCATAATCTGTTATAAAATGATAGTAGTTATGACAATAAAGTGTTCTATTTTGACAGCATCTTGACTTTGGAACTATTTACATTGTCAGTTACAATGATCATTTAAAGAGATTCAGTCAAATAAATTCTCCAATTAGTTAGAACTATAACAAAATATACCACAACCAAGTCTATCCAAGGAGAAGACATAGGACCTCCAGAAAATGATGCAATAATTGAGCACTTGTTTTTACAAGATGCTTATTTTTGATGGACATTTGACATACTTCTCCACCCTATTGTTAAGCTATAAATTGGTGTGGCAGTTCCATCTGTTTATCCGTGTTTTGAAGTATGCAGTTGATTTCAGTGGGTCATCCTCTGATAAGAGACATGATACAGTAGAATTGATTAAGGGTAATTTTCTGTGTGACACCTTTAACCTAAAGTGGCTTTAAGGCAACACAAAAACATTAAAAGTTTTGTCTTTAAAATTTACTTATGGCGAAGTGTAACCAAGTACATTTACTGAAGTACTGTACGTACAATACCATACGATACGATATGACACGATACAATATGATACAATACCATACCATACCATACCATACCATACCATACCATACATTATTGTCCCCTTGGGTAAGTTTTTCTTGGGCTCTTACAGCAACAGCTTCCTGACCCTACGCTAGGGCACATCATCAGCTTGTGTTACTTGGGGTCATCGGGTGTTTTGGGTATTTCACACATCGTACATCCTCGCCCAGGTGACCCAACTAGTGTTGATCAGATCCTAGCCTGAGCCCTAGCAGCAACTCACGGATCTGCTTTCTTCAACCAAAGCCATCTTGATGCTTTCTCAGCTGTGGTGGTCGAGATGGCCTCTCTCCTGTGGTTCCAGGTGCCGCTAATGTTCTGCAAAGCGGCTGGCCTGCAAAGCCCCAACACCCGACCTCCAAAGGCCAGCACTTGGCTCTCCAGCCTTTATGTAGGCAGTTGTAAATTCAGCTCTTCATACCGTCTGCTCATCTCCCAGTCCTGTATAGTAAAGGTTTCCGGTGTTCTGTTAATAGTCTTTCTCCCTCTCTGACAAAACGGATATACACAAGCATGCCAGTCTTGTCACAGTGGAAGCAAGCTGGTCATTCTGTTGTATGGTCATATGCTGTATAGAATAGGATGCATTGCTGCAGATTAAACTACAAACTGTAAAAAGTATAAAGCAGTTGAAATGAGGCCAAACATCTACAGCAGTAAAAAAAAAAAAGAAGAAAAAAAAATTCTAAGCAGTTATATTAATCCAAAAACATCATATAGCAGACTCTGTTTTCTAGGGACGCTCAGATCTTTGAATTTACTAACAAGGCAGAAACTATCATTGGTCAAAACCTGGAGAAGTTTGAGTCACTTATGAGCAGACGCCACTGAACCACACTACAGAGACACTCGGCCATGAAAACGTTTAAACTTACAATTTAGGATCGCTGTTTGTTTTGGACTGTAGAAGGTACAGCAGCTGGAGCACTAAGAGGAACTGTATGCAAACTCAACAGAAAAAACTCAGCAGTGTTTGTCACAAACACCCCAGCACACTAGTTGTTGATGTTTTCTTTTCTTTTTTTCTTTTTGTAAGCTTATTTCTAAGCTGTAGCTATAAGTAAGTTTATCAGTTTGACCTTAGCGGAGGAGAAGTGTGCACATTTGGGTTACCCACCCATATACTGAAACTCAAACGACTAAAGTAACAGCAACCTCATAGGCTTCACATGATGAGTTTGATATTAGATTTTCTATTGGAATGCTCTGTAATATAAGGAATCAAACAAATGTACTGTATACAGGACATTACAAAGGCACTCTCTTTACTATAATGGGTCATTCAGTTCACATACTGAATAAATATTAACAGTCCAGACATGTAGAATCCCTCTCCTAATAATAAAAAAAAGGCTTGATCTGAAGAGAGCTTGATCCATAATTATTTTAGAAGAAGAAGAAAATGCTTTATTGTCAACTTTTTGCGAACAAAAGGCAGAAAAATATGACTTTGGTTGCATGTGCAAGAGAAGGGGTACAACAATACATTAAAAAAAAACAACCCAACATAATCTCACAATCAGATAAACCTGTTACAAACACGCATAGGAAGAAAAAAAAGAATAAAAAGCACAATAGAGGCTACATTAAAAAGAGCAACAAGTACTCAGCCTTCATAAAAAGACAGCTTTGACCACAGGAGGGAGTCAGAGTCCATAAATAAATCATCAATAGTAAAACAAACCCAGCATTACTATAGATATCCCAAGACACATTTCACAAGTTTTCACTTCAGAAAATAGTCAGCCCAAATGATAAATGTCATTTATAGAGTAGTGTTTTAAATATCACTAATATCACATCTTAATATGTTTATCATGGCCCAAATATATATTGCTTATCTATTTGAGTCCTGGCGGCATGGTGGTGTGGTGGTTATTACTGTCACCCCACAGGAAGGAGGTTCTAGGTGCGAATCCTGACCTGGGGCCTCTCTGTGTGCAGTTTTTGCATGTTCTCCCTCACGTGTGGGTTCTCTCTGGGAGCTCCGGCTCCCTGCCACAGTCCAAACACGTGCAATATAAGTGGATTGGTGAACCTAAATTCCACCCAGAGATATAAATGTGTCCATAAATGGTTGTCTGTCTTCCTTTGTGTCGGGCGTGTGATGAGTCCTTTATGATATGTTTGTTTTGGCCAAGTCCTATGACAACAAAGCAGTGGACTGAGGAGTGAAATAAATTAAAATGAAAGCTCTCCTGCCACTCATTGCCAGATTGTTCAGTCCACTTGTGCGAAAGAGATTTTCAGGCCTATGAATAAAAACTTCCAAGCAGTTACTATTGACTTCACAACTCTAAAGGTATTTACTTTACTCTATAGTAGTTTTTTAGTAATGTGTAATTAGGCCATATTACATTTTTTATTACATTAAATGTATTTCAGAAGTAGTTACTTAGCAGAATCAGATTACAACAAATATGATTAGCTTATAAAATATGATGCACTGTTAAATTACATCCACCTTTACTGGCTACAACACTTCATGCATGACTAAAAATTACGCAAAACATTTTGTCAAAATATTTGTCAAGGATATGAAAATGTTAATTGGAATCACATGTCGGCATCAAATAAAATGGAATAAAGCCCTGAAGTTATTTACTGAAGCATTTGTCTCTGGCTCATCAACAGGTTCCTATGAAGAATTGTTCAGCTTCATTCTACACTGTTTGTGTTTTTGTTCTTCTTCTTCACAACCTGAGTTGCTACAGATGCAAATGAACTTGAAGCCATAATCTGGCGCAGTGCATCAAATGGAGACATTTATGTTTGAACTGGGCGCTGTCCCTTTTTAAAATAAAATAAAAGAAAGAAAGAAAGAAAGAAAGAATTCACCGTAAGACACGATAAAGCATCATGAATTGATGAAGAACTTAGTACATGTATGTACGCATAAAAAATGTCTTCTACATAACGAGCATTTCTGATGCATGATGGTATCGATACTTCTACTTCAACTTGACTTTCAAATTGTTTTATTGCTTCTTTTACCCAAGAAAAGGTTGCTAAGATTTATCCTCCCTCTGCGATATGTGAAATCATGTAAATGGTGACATGACAAATTAAAAGCAGATGATAAGAGAAAAGACGATGCAATTCTCTTTAAGGTAACCTGACTGCAAGTGTTGAAACTTTCCCAACATCATCCTGCAAGAACCTCCAATCAGTATCCGTGTCAAGAAATATTCTGCCATGTGTTCCAAAGCACCAACCTGCACACACATGCAGCACACACGGCAGAGGGTTTGGAAATGTCTGTCACTGTCCCACAAAGATTCAAGTTCAACTCTTGACACGCACACCTTCACCTTCAACTCACCCGGAGCCTTTTACCCTCTGATTCCCTGCTGCTTTTTGAAAATTCTTTGAAGGAACAGCCGCGCTGGATTTAAAGATTCACTGTTATATTTCTTTTTTTAGCACCTGCCTTTCATCACAAAGCTCTGCAACTCTGCAACTCTGCAACATGCGGCTCACTCCCTCACTTTTTCCCTCGCTCTGTTTCTCTGCTAATTTTCATATTGAGTTACTGCATGTACAACTTTCACAGGCTGGCAACCTGCCACATTGAAACCAACACTTCTAGTTTCTCTATAAATAACCTAGGGTAGCAGCAATAATGTTCCCACCCTGGCTTGTTTATAGAGGAACTGCAAAGCAAACTTGTTTTAAATTGGATTTTTTTGGGGGGGAATACCTTTATTTTCTAGCCAATGTGAAGATTGATAGCACAAAGCCTGGAGACCATTGACTGTATTTAATGATGGACGACATAATAGCTCCCCAAAAGTGATGCCAAAACATACCAATCAGCTCCTGTTAGCTGACTGCAGATCATGAACCACTCCGACCCAATTTAACAGATGAGTCATCGGTCAAACTAAAAACTTTAAAGTGCATGTTAGATCATTCTTTTCCCAAAGATAGTTTCTGTCATTTTCTTATCATGCCAATGTGCCAAGTGTTCTTGTTGCAGATCAAGTTGGTTTTAATTAGTTATTTGATGCCATATAAAGATGTGACATCATGATTGACAGCTGAGCCCTACTTATAATTGAATTGGGGTGGAACTGGGACACATGGCTGCACACACACTGGCTCCAAATCACTTCAGCAGTGCAAGATGGCAACGCCTGTCTTTGTACTTTGCAAAGAAGTTGTCGTCCATCTTTATATAGGTCAACACTGGAAACAGCCAGCCTGGCATCTTGTTTGTTTAATCAGGTAAAAAAAAGGCCTTGTAAAAACAAGGATGTTATGTTAAGTTATGTGACAGATTAAATCTTGATTTCTTCTTGATTTCACAGCTAACATACCATGACTGGTTTATCTACCAATACTACATCCTTATTGGCTAAATAAATGGAGATATGGGGAATAAGAGTTAACATTCCAACGCACACACACACACACACACACACACACTGCTGGGCCCTGAGGGACAGAATTACAGGTATTAGAATGGCAGACAGACAGGTATGTCAGCTGTTTCTCAGATATGAGCTGAAAGCTCTGTCATCAGAGATGCTCAGGGCACTTTAATAATACACTACTTTTGAAGAGTGTGTGTGTGTGTGTGTGTGTGTGTGTGTGTGTGTGTGTGTGTGTGTGTGTGTGTGTGTGTGTGTGTGTGTGTGTGTGTGTGTGTGTGTGTGTGTGTGTGCGTGTGTGTGTGAGAGAGAGAGAGACTTGAGAGCAAACTAAAGAAAGGTGTGTCACTTTCATGTGTGAACTGTGTCCCCGTCAATACTACAGCATGTTGCTCCAATGTTTCTGCGGTTCGTGTAAAAAACAATGTTTGCGGAAAAAATTATAAATAATGCCGTTGTATCCATATCAAACACTGAATTGGTACGTTCAATTTCAAAAACTTCACCGTGTAAATCCAACGTGTTCACTGCCATTTAAAGGTGGATTTACTCACTACTATAATTTTTTTTCCATCTACTGCAAGATGGAAAGTTTTGTCAATACTGCAAAGTTTTGTTGCGTTTTTGTTTAGATTGGATGTAAATGCAGAGAGGAATAAATGTTTAGAGTTGAAGATGAAAGCTAATATTTTTAAACCAAATCTTACATTTTTTACAATTTTTTAAATCTTTTATTAATGAAACTGTACTTGTCTCGGAGTATTTTTACCTTGTGGTAAAGTTGGTAATGGATCTGAATATTTCATCCACCTCCGACCCACAGACAGGATCACTGCCCACTTCTAGCAGAAAACACTAGAAACGCTGCACAAATGAAACCATCCTTCAAACTATTTAGTAGAAATATCTCAACAACTGAACGGATTGTTTAGATATTTGGTAAAAACCTTCATCTCCCCCTCAGGATGAATAGTAAGCTGCTGACATGGCTCTATAAGTTTAGTTAGTTTTTTATAGAAATAAAAAGTTGGATATACTTATAGTACTGTTAAAACCCCTGGTAATAAGTAAGAACTATTGTTATTATTGAACTAGTTTATTATGACTATTTTTTTCTCAGGAGGTTTTCTGTTCACGTGTCTTTCAGCAGGTGGCGCCCTGTGTCTGTTGAGTCTCACTGCTCATGACAGGCCTGAAGTTTTTTTCTGACTTAACTGGAAATGTTTTCTAGATATAGAGGGTTTAACAGGAAATATGCCGTCTGTAAGTTAAATCTCTGCTGTGTTACAGCTGGCAGACATAGAGTGTCACGGCATACTTTTATTTATACAGAGATGCTGCAGAATATGACTTAAAACCTCACATTAAAATTGGAGAATGAGGAGAGGATTTCTCTGTCTTACTGGTCTCAGGTAAAGTGTGACTAATGCTCCATCTAGGCCAGTGAGAGCTGCGTGAAGGCAGAATTCATTACTCCAGATCGAGCTGGGTCACACTCTCTAATCCCAGACCCCTACCTGTCTGACTGCTACAGAGTCATGGGAAAAAAATCTCTCACACCCACTCATTTTGTTTCTCACACACACACACAAACACACACACACACTTTCTCCTTCCTGCAAAGTCTATTTTCTTACCAATCCCCTGTCTCTCTCTCTCTCTCTCGCCCCAAATCCCTCCTGGAATCTCAAACCTGTGTGTGAACCAGACTGCAGGTCTGACTGATATGAGTTTTTCAAGACTGAGCCTCCAGATCTTTAAATCCATCCACATCTATGACAAGTGTAAGTGACCTCTGGAAGTTTCTTTCCTGTCAGTGCAGAAAATCCACTGAATCAAAGATTGTCCACTAAACAATAGATAGGAATATTTATCATAATAAAAAACACAACAGGTTTCTACTTCTTCAATCGGAGAGTCTCTCATTACAATCCCATAGACAACCGTTGAAGCATGATATGAATCCCATCGTGGGTGGAGTACACACACAACACCACATCTGATTTTAATAAACCCAATATTACTCACAAAAATGCTTCTAAGCCATAAATAATAAAGAAATCCAACTGACCAGACAGACAACAAACATTGCTTGTGATAAGTAATGGTTTATTAGACAGTGGAGTCAGTGGGCGTAACAAAGTTAGATAATATTTGCAAAAATATTTTATAATTTAATTTTTTTTTATATAGATGCCAAATGAGTGAGTTTTTCCAACAACACAATAACACAATATGTGTTTCTGACTAACGCTGCCTGTATGTAAGTGTTTGTTTACAGACTTTACTAACTTATCATGTTCAAAAGAGCGTTCTTTTTAAAAGGGAAGAAAAAAAGAGAGACCTGAGGCGAAGGCAAAGGTGAAAGGTTAGAGTTTATGGAGGAGGTGGAAAAGGGAAACCAGCAGACAGACGCCAAAGAGGACGTTGAGACGCCGCTAATTTCCTTCCTATTAAGACAATGCATGATTTGAAACAGAATCACCAAAAAGAAAACTAAGATAATACAGTTGTTTACTTATTTTAATATATGTACTTATATGTTGTGATTTGTTCAGTCATTATCGTGAGGAAACATTGGGTTTGTAGGACAATAATCGGTGGATGATGAGAGTCCTGCAGCTCTTGGTCTTTAAATAACATTTTTCTATACTGTAAGATATTTAAGATATAAAAAAAGTTTACCATTTACAACCTCCATTGTTGTCCGTTAGCTAGCTATCCTGCTTAACCCAGTTTTACATTACTATTAGATGAAACCAGTCTTCTGAACTTGGAGGTTGTGACCCCTTAAAAGGTCCCAAATAAAATCATGGAATCTCTATTTTTTTTATTTGTTTTATTTGTTTTTTTCTACATCTTTTTATGTTTTCCTGGTTTTGTTTATGTTCTTGTGAAAATAGGGGGTGCTTCAAGCTTCAAAAATGCCTCAAATAAACCACTCTAATGAAGACAAATCAAAAACAATGGGAAGCACTGCATTAAACAAACAAGATAATCCTCATCATCCTCAACTGGATTTAAGATGAGCTCCTTCCATCATTCCCAATCCAATTGTGCAGAATACATGTAAACACTGTGCATGTCTGGAATATGTTGAACTTTACATTTGATATGTTTAAAGTTTACATTTCTCTGTTTCAGTTTTCAATCTTAAGTTGTAAGAATGCTGCACTGAAGGTCTGGTGAGGTTTAAGCACATAAAACACTTGGAAAAGATCACGTTTTGGCTTAAAATACCTTGTTTTTTGTCACCACAAATGCAGAGATGCAAAATGTTGCTATGTCTCATTAAAAATGTGCGGTTTGCAGTTTTAAAATGTCCTGACGTCTCATCAAAAAATTCCAGGTTTTGTTGCCACAAAGAAAGCTACAGCTAAATTGAAGTAGTCTTGAATAGTCTCTCACTTGACAGCCGTCTGGCCTAGGTCTCACACCATATATAACACACCATATATAATTTTTTTCTATAAATGTTGATATGTAAGAACTTCACAAATTTAACATATCCATGGTTTGCAGACCATGCATTTCCACCTTTTTATTCTAGAGACTGGTCTGTGGTTCCCTGTCCTTGGTAACATGTTGAGCCTCCCCCCAAGTTGAGGTCATCATGGCCAGCTCATTCATCACAGCCCAGTGCCAGGTCAGTTCAGTTTTTTTTCTTTTGCCTGGCAGATTTTCTGGATTTACCTCCGTTTGCAGCACACGGCTCAGCAATCACAATCATCTCTTTCTTTTTCACTGATTTCTTGTTTTTGGTTTTTCTGTGCAACTCCAGAGTTATGAGTCAGTCCAAATGATGCCACATATCCTTCTCAGGCATCCGTTGTGGAATCCTTTTTAATATCAGCTTTGGTTTCCCACCAGCATTCAGAGCCCTCCCTGAGGATGGACTTGATGTTGTTATTACAGAGAAAAACCTTTGTTTTAAAGCTGTTGCTTGGACTTCCAGATGTTGCAGATTTAGAATCCTGCCTTTTCCTTGATGTTCTGTGACGTCCTGTGTTTTTTGAATATCTGACAGGGCCAACCCAGCTGTTTCTGCTGCTTCCAGTCTTTATGCAATAAGACAAACAGCAGAGACAGGAACATGACATCAATCTTCTTATGTAACCCTGCAAAAGAAAGCAAATATGAACATTTTCCTAAATGTTGAGCATAGTCTGTCCTCTGATTGTTGTTTGTGCCTGTATGTTGAAGAGAGTTGAATAGATTTGCTCCAGTCATTACCACCACCCTGTGATCTGATGTTCCAGTTTGAACTCGCTAAACATGATCAATAACACACTGGAAGTCACACACACATGCAAATGCAGATCAAACAGCCCAAATGGAAATTTTAAGCATTTAAACAAACCTAAGGCATAAATATACCAGTCTGATCCAGATCTGTGCCAACCACACGTACGCTGCTCAGAGCCTCTGTCTCAGGCTTCATAACCACAGCAGGCAGTGACTTTAGCAGCTAGTGTCTGTGTTGAACTTCACTTTTAGCTCCCAGCATCTCACACTGTTCTTAGGTGTCAGACTCTGCCAGCCGCAGTGGGTATTCCAGGAGTTAGCCGTCATTAGCGGTCTCAGTGTTTTCTGCAGTGTGACCAGAGATGAGCTCACCTTCTGTAGCTGCGGTTTGCTTCACAGCTCATGCTCTCTTCACCAACACACAGATGTCTGAGTATGTTGCTTGATTTATGTACGGATGAGTGGATGATGTCAAGTACACGGATGTAACACCTCATCTTGAGGGTTATCCACTTCTTTGTGTATTTGAGTATTTTTTTTACTGTTTGATTTTCAATTCAGTTTGTCAAATATTTTTTAGGTTAATTGTCTGATTGTCAGAAATTACCATCAAATATTCCCAGAGCAGGTAGTAACACCTTGAAATTGCTTATTTCATTCTAACATCTAAACAAAGCATATATTGAATTAACAATGATAATAAATAGAGATGCTGCGAATCATCACATATTGTTAGAAGTTATAGGATAAGTAAATGTTTGTCATTTTGTCTCTATATGAATATTTTGTTCACTGAATCCAACATAATATCATAATTTGTTTGAAAGCACTTGTTCACTAAGCACTAACCTGATTTGTGCTTTGTAATACGATTTGCTCTTCTTCAGGCAAATACATTAAAAATCCCAGAAAGCCCCCCGCTGCTCCAGAAGGATGTTTTCCGTTTGATTTTCATCCCTGGCAGCATTCTTGTGGGCGTGTGTGGGTGTGTATCTGTGTGTTTGCGGTGGACATGCATGTTGTTTGTACCAGGCTATAAATTGCAAACAGGTTTAGTGTTTTACATTGGTGAGAGCCAGGAGTCTGTCTCTAAGCATTCATTGTGACTATGTGTGTGTGTGTGTGTGTGTAAATCTATTGTTATGTGTTTGCTGACATGGTGCATCATCCACAAGGTTGCTACTGTTGCTTTCCCAGCAGCACAATGAACAGACAATGCAGAGATGCTGAGCCCAACACTCCACGGCTTTATTTTGTTGAATGACACACACACACACACACACACACACACAGAGAGAGAGATAGAGATGTGTCTGTGTGTGTGTGTGTGCGTGTGTGTGTGTGCGTGTGTGTGTGTGTGTGTGTGTGTGTGTGTGTGTGTGTGTGTGTGTGTGTGTGTGTGTGTGTGTGTGTGTGTGTGTGTGTGTTTTGCATCTGAAGGAAAAATAGGAAAAGGGTTCAGAAGTTTTTAACAGTAAAGGAAATACTTTTCTTCAGCAAAGTCTTAATCCTTGATAGCAGCTAAACATGGTGATAACATCATTTGATAACAGGTAGCAGCTTGTTTTCTTTCTTTCAAACTGAAGGTGTGGCTGCTTCAGAAATGTTCAGTTGCCAACAGGCAACAGTCTGCTGCCAAATACAGCAAATAAAGCTATAATTGTTGCTTGAATTATACAAGTTTGTTTATCCCATATCTGCTATATTGTGTATTTGTTTCTGAAAGGGAATATATAATATTCAATTAATGCAGCTTACACCAAGATAAACATTAACAGACTAAATTGCTATACAGTGGTTCAAACAATAAGGATTAAATGTACAATGTACATGTTTTTTGCAAAATTACCATGTTAATACCAAGAAATTTGATATTACGGGAAGAAATCTCAGCACAAACTTAAAGTTTAACAAATAATTTAACAAAAAAACACACTTCTGGGACTATTAAAAGCATGACACGTGCAACATCATGGAAGCTCATTGAACATGTAGTACAAACAGCCTCATATCACAGTTTCTTTCTTACTTTCAGTCAACAGAAACTGTAGCTGTTTTAAGGTTTAATTCAAGAACATACCCTTCATGCTCAGCACAGTACGTGAGGTGGCAAAGAGAGAGAGAGAGAGAGAGATGATGACAAAGGAAAGCTCCATCAGAAAAAAAACTTCCATGAATTATTCAACTCTCCCTTTGTGTGCTCTCCATTTATCTCTCAATCCTATGCTTTTCTCCTCTCCTCCCCGAGATGCTACAGACTCTGACAGCTTTATTGTAGCTGCTGGGAGCTACTGTGTGTGTGTGTGTGTGTGTGTGTGTGTGTGTGTGTGTGTGTGTGTGTGTGTGTGTGTGTGTGTGTGTGTGTGTGTGTGTGTGTGTGTGTGTGTGTGTGTGTGTGTGTGTGTGTTACTATTCTTGTGTTCTTCTGAAGCTCTGGGCATTTGTGATGTGTGTATGCTGTGTTAAGTGCTGCATAATAGTGCAACGGTGCCTTGTGTCCACCCCCCACCACACACTCACAAGCACTCATAGCTCTTTAAATTACCTGGTAATGAGACAGACAAATTACTCTCCTTTCTGCCTGTCTGCAGCTGAGGACTGTGGGAAACGTAGGCAGCTCAAGTGTTTCCTTTATTGCAGGGATGGCAAAGGACCAGGGTTATAATTGGATTTCTAAAGGCAGAGGTGAGAAAGAAGACGAGGTTCATGTGATCAGTGAAGATGCTGGATTCACAGTTAATCATGATTTTGGTATAAGAAAGAGCAGAGAGGTGTTGGGAATATTTGGTATTCATTACCTCCATCAAGGAGGTTATGTTTTTGCCGGCGTTGGTTGGTTGGTTGGTTGGTTTGTTGATTTGTTGGTTTGTTTGTTTGTTGGTTTGTTAACAGGATAACACAAAAAGTGATGAACGGATTTCGATGAAATTTTCAGGAGATGTCGGAAGTGGCCCAAGGAAGAATGTTGTCCTTGTTATTGTTCAAATGGGAATGTTGTTGTCGTTGTTATTGTTCAAATGGGAATGTTGTCGTCGTTATTGTTCTAATGGAAATGTTGTCTTCGTTGTTATTGTTCAAATGGGAATGTTGTCATCGTTGTTATTGTTCAAATGGGAATGTTGTCGTCGTTGGATCAGCGGCAATATAATGAGTGAGTTGTCCCTATTTTTAACTTTGACTAAAGATAAATCTAACAGAGCTGATTTGGGTTCCTTTAATGCATTTTAACCCAGCAAGTGTTAAATACTTCAACAAACAGGATGCAAAGAAAAAACTTAATCTCCTTGTTCTCAGAAAGGAGCTGGTCAGCTGATGCTGCACAAACTGGTTTCTGCTGCTTACTCACACACAGTCACACAGTGACACAGTTTGGCAGAATGCACGCAGACAGGCATAGCAGCACTCGCACTGGGTGGCCTGTTAGAATATTTGAAACTGGTCTAACTGGCATTGCTGCTCTCCGCCTCCTCGATATCTCACTTCTAATATACAAACACGGTACAGGTGTTTGACTCAGTCAGCTGAATCAACAGTTACATAAGTGCAGGTGTTGCCTTTGCTCTCAACAGAGCTAAGAGTTTTCTGTGCTGCATAATACAAATATTAATAGCACAAAAATGACAAACATGCCAACAGGCAACCAGTGATTGTCCAGTCAAGGCTTAGGAATCTTAGAGCATAGAAGGCCACTTTAACCATGTGTATTGTGTTGCTAGCGATGGGCGGGACAGGCAGACTCCTCAACTTACTAATATCACAGGTGCTCAGATGATCGGTACCCATGATCCAATGATGTTCTGAGAATCACCTGCTTTTAATCACCTGCTGCGTAGTCTTCTTAACCTAGGCTGTGCAGTGTGCACAAACCATGCCAGACAAAAGTCTAATACAAATCAAAGAACAGCCTTAACAGACAATAGTCAAAGGATCACTGATATGATTGGCTGTCAGTTACCCAGTGCCTCAGTACAATGAAGGCCTCTCACTCTCTGTCTGTGAACTGGTTCTGTGGGCTCTCTCTGTTTCTGTTCATCTGCTCATGACAAAAGCTGACATAATAGAGTGGTGCTGAGTGGCAGAAACTGGTGCGCACAGACGCACACACACACACACACACACACACACACACACACACACACACACACACACACACACATACATACATATAATGTAGATACAGGTGGAGTTACAGTATTGTAGCCTATTAACTTCCAAGCTAGTTATTTGATTGACAGAATATTTCAAACTATAAGGAAGTCCTGGTCTTGCAAACGTCTTGACTCGCTAGACAATATTGTTTTTGTTTTTGTTTTAGAACTGAATCTGATAACTCTGCACATGTTCTGCAAGGATTGATTTTCAAACTATTATAAAGATATATTACCTTCGCCAAGGAGGTTATGTTTTCACCCATGTCATTATAGGTTGGTTGGTTGGTTAGTTGGTAGGCTGGTTGGTGGGTTGGTTGGTTGGTTAGCTGGTTGGTTGGTTGGTTGGTTAGTTGGTTAGATGTTGGTTGGTTGGTTGATTTCCACGAAACTTGCTGGAGGGGTGGGGCACGCATGAGAGGCAGTGGACCACATCACCAGCCAGATGTTAAACTCCACCTTGCGTTGCAAACTTTATAGGCCATGCTGATTCCATCTTCTCAGTCCTGACTTCATCCATAGTTTATTTTCTCTTTTTTTGTGCAAAAACATTGCAAAAAAAAAAGTGAAAGCAGTTGAAGGTGACAGTCTGCCTCTATGTTTCTTTTGTGGAGTCATGTTTGAACATGCAAGTTTCTGTGAGGTCCCTGGAATTACCACTTTAATTTGTTTAGTGTTAACGACTAGTGTGCAGTCCTGGGTCTTGCCTGGTGTATGCATTTGTCAAATCAAAAAAAAAATAGGTTAAATCTGTCCTCATGTCTGTTTCTCTCAGTTAAGGTTGGAAACAATATATTGTTGAGAAATATCACACTATCTTCCTCAGCAGAGTAATGACATTTTCATTTTTCTTTAAGCATTTATTTTCCTGAACTACTGTTTACTATATAATACCAGCCTCTGAATAAAAAAACTGTTTGTTTGAACTAATAATAATGGAAATCACTGTTTTAGATGATACTTTGTGGTGATTTGGTACAATTGGAACTTGACGTAAACCATTTCACATTTACCATTGTATCAGATTGATATTTAAGTTTATACTTTGGTGATTACCAACTTAAAGAAATATTGTAATTATACACTTGATGCACTCCCAGAGTTTTTATCCTCTTCCAATTTTAATCCCCAGCAAAAAAAAAAGCTTTATTAAACTGTTGAATATTAGTTGAGACTGTTGAGACTGACATTTGGCTACTTTACAGAGATGGCACATCTGATACCATAACTTTATGATTGAAAACATGGGATAATCAAGAGATATCACATTTTATATTGGATGCATAGAAAACAGTCATTACTTTATACACTGTAAGTATAGGTAAGTCATTGTTGTGTGTTCATCTCCATACGAGTCAGGAATCTGAACCATGTTTCTATTGAAAACCAATGTAAAGGCCTAAGAGGTGTGTTTATGCTAAGTAACCAGTCATCTTCACCATGGTTGTTTTTTAGAATCCATGTATTTACTTACTAGATTATGTCAGGCCAGTTATAATGTTAACATGCATCAACTTAAAACAGCCCTGGAGCTGTTTTTAAGAAACCATGTTGAGAGAAGAATTCCCAATTTTGCAGCCACAGCCACTAATGTGTCTTACAGATGCCTGTCAATGGCTGCTCTGCACAACTCAAGCTCCCCAAACATCTGTAAAACTCAGCCTCTCTCTGGGTTTGTCACCTCCTCTCTTCCGCCCACTCTTCCTTTTCTCTATGTTTTATTATCTCCACTCCTCGTTCCTAGCATGTTTCTGGCCTGCTGCTTTGCATCAGTGCAGGGAGTGCAACAGAAATTTATGAAGTCTCGGTGGCCTGCAGATGGGCAGTGCAGTGAGACGAAACAAAGATGTTCCACTTTGACTCTGTCAAATTAATTGCTTGTTCAACAGTGTGGAAGTTAATGGATGTGTTTGTTACACTGCTTTCCACATTGAGTATGATACAGAATAGAATAGAATAGACCTGTTGTCCAGTAAATGTAACATGTTGTAACATTCTGGGGGTGTAGGCTAAGAAAACTGATTTGACTCATTTGTCTCAACATTATTCAAAGCAATAGATTAAAGTACAGTATAGATTGGCTATCCAGGTTTATCTAAGCTTAGTTTATCTTAGATTAGCTTAATATAACAGTTAGAAACAGGAGGAAACAGCTTGTCTGGCCCTGTTGAATGGTACCAAAATCCATCCACCATGTTATACTAATTAGGTTTAATATCTGAAGTGTAAAAACAACCATCTGTTGTCACTGGCACAGTGACTTGCTTCTAGGATGTATGCTAAATTAGGCAAACTGAACCCTTCTCAAGCCTCATATTTAAATATAACAGTGGTATCAGACTTCTCATTAACTACTCACAAGACTGTTTGTATGTAACAAGAGGAAGAGGAAACAGAAAACATGCAATGACAATAGGGAGCCTGGCCTAAGTCAAACCACCTAGTAACACAGGAAGAGCTACTGAAACTTGTCTGAAACCATTGCATAAAATGAGCCTTTAGAAAACTAAGAAAAGCTGTACGTATGTAGTACGTATGTATCATTAGAATTATAACATTGTGAAGGAAAACAAGAAGGGAAATCCATGTCAGCCTCTACTGTGTCTCATGGCTAAAAGATGTTCAGTCAACAGGACGGGTCAACAGATGCTGTAAAACCCCTGTAGCACATGCAGCTCTACTATCCATAAATATCATACAGTATGTGAGTGGCTGAAAGGGTTCAGTATTTGTCCTATAAACAGAAAACCTGGAAGATCCTCATTTCTTTACATTATTTTATTCTACTGGGTTCTTTTGCACCTTTCAGGAATCTATTAACAGTGGGTCATCTGTGTTGTGAGGTCATTCAATCAGGAAATTTTTGGGGCTCTAAAAGTGCCTGGTGCAGCACCACTTGTGACATTTTGGACTTTCCAGGTCTCTATGCACTCATTATTAGTTATTGATCAATGTTGTCAACAGGTCATCAAATCCTAACTTGATATGAAAGATATGCAATAATTTACTTTGCCTACATAACGCCTCTAAATAGATAAAACTCACTCTGACTTAGTGTGAATAATAAAATTTGTAAAAATTTCCCTTAACATTTTTTACAGCTTTTTTGATAATTGTTTAATATTTCATAAAACTTCAGTCATTATAAAAGTAACATTTTGTGTTTTCCATTAATTCATGCTCTGGGTCATTTTAATGCTGTTAGGTTTGGAATTATTCCCTCGTGATAATCTCTGCTCGATGATCACGAGCTCACATATCAGCCTGATATTGTGTATCTTAAGGAAGAATTTGAATCAAAGCTGATCCTGCCATTCTGCATTAATCTCTGACATTAATATGGATGACCCTGTTTTAGTAAATGCACAACACAAAAGATTTCAACCATTAGAAAGTCAGGTTACCTGTCTCATTGTGATGAATGTGATGACTAAAACATCTCATTGGGGCTTCGACAGTACAGTATATGATGTCTGCCTAAGCAGAGCAGTACGTGAGTCACATGCACCCATCACTTCTTAAAGAAATGAGCAGTGTGCGTAAACTAGATGAGGTGTTGGAGGGATTACATTTACTATACAGATACTCGTATTGCCGTTAAAAGAGCTTGCAGTCATTTCTTCACACCTTTAAAATTCATACAATTCTCCTCCACCTATCCTGTATGGCCTCCTTTCACACTGTGGCAGATGTTTCCTGTTGCACTGAGTGGGAGAAATACGTGTTTCTCTTGGAACATAAGCAACAGATGGTGAGAACAGAACAGGAAAAAAGAAAGGTGCGCTAATAGATAACACTGAATCATGGTGCCATGCAGAGAAGGAGACCCATTTATCACTTGCCTGGGTGATCACATGTCTTTGTTACTTCAGATATAAGGGGATCACACACAGTGCAAAGACTTTGAGAGTGTATTTGAGTTTTTGGGAGGTTGTTCTAACAATTTTAGAGATGAGAACTTAAATAATAATGTGTTGTTATTGATTTACTGATTAAACGTTTGTCTTTAACCTTGTTAAGCCCTGCAATTCTTGCACTATAATAAACATGGAATAAAAAATGTAGAAAATGTTTTATATTCCACTCAAACATGATGCTTATTTATATTACATGTACTTACAGAAAATCTGTAACCTCCTTTACTTTTAAAAGTGGAGTGTTTCTGGAGAAACGTAGCTGACGTGCACATGTGGAAATATGTAGTTCACTTGATCCCCATGGCTGGTTTAGTATTTCACAGGTGTCTTGAAGAGGAAAAGCTGCTTCTCATTCAATTCAGAACGCACTTTCTCCCACGCAATGATTTCCTCAGCACTTATTTCCTTTCTTATCTTTATAAGACGTGTGTTTCACTGATGATAATCTGAGCTACTTAAATCTTCCTTCCTTGATGGTCTTACTTCCCTTGGAAATCAGTGGGATAGAGATTATGTCAAGGTTGCAGCTGTTAAAGGGACAGACTGATGACATGCAGCGATCACCCCCCAAATAAGGTCAAATTCTGCCTGCTACTTTTTCTCTTTATTCGTTAATCTGCTCCCCTCCATTTCCCACTTTTTCTTTTATTCGTATGATTAAATCAACTTTTCTGATGAGCTTTTCCTAGCTCTGCTTTCCATTTTTATGATCTAAAATCCCACTATGTTCTTGTTGATTGCTCATCATCACCCCATCTCTGTGTCTATTTCTCTCTCTATGTATTTCCCTCTCTTGGCCAAATAGTGTTTTTATACAGCAGAGTATTTAATTTGATGATTAAAAAGGTGGCCATCCACCATGAGGACAACAAATTCGACATCCTTTAGAGGACACTGCATATGCACGCACATGGACAATCATGATAAGTGGCTTTAAAACAGGAGCACTCCTGCATGCGAACACATGATTAAAAATGAAAGTCAACATGTCAGGTCTCACTCTTCTCAGCTCGCTGACGGAATTTGACACAGATGCTAGTAAAGCTAGTAAAGGTCTGCAACCATGATCGCGGCTCTGCAGCTACTTAAGCAAGGTGATTTGATCAAGATGCTAATACTGGCATTCGGAGGTTTAGCAGGAGTAATATTCATCATCTTAGTTCAGTTTGTTCAGATGTTGACATTCCCTAGTTAGCATGAAACACAAGGTAAACCAAAGTACTGCTGAAGCTGATGGGGATTTCTGTTCTGATGATGGTGCTTGATGAGTATTGACCATATTGTTCAGTACGCTCAAGCACTTAGTGTGCTGAGCTGCCTCTTTAGGCAATTTATCAAATGTTTGCCTTTTTATTATATTGTCTTTACGCTTTGTTTGTTCAGCTTCAATCTAAATTTTGTGCTTTTTAAAACCAGAAAGATTTAGTGATCTGCTTTAATGAGTCACTGTAGCTAAGATAAGGAGTAAAGCACACTGCATTTGTTAATGTTATCACCATTTATTTAAAAAAGGAACAGATAAGAGAGGGCTGTTGTAGTCAAAGTAAGAGACATAATAATTGATAAGAACCAACTAGCATGTGATTCATCTCTGACTGTGTGAAATTCATTGGAGCGAATGGTGAAAGCATATGATCTCACTGGCTCTTTATCAGAACGCTACAGAGAAAATCACTCCTCCAGCTACCAGTAATGATCAGAAAATAATCTGGCAGCCAGATTATTGATGTCGTTTAGGGTAACAGATTTGTAACAATCCATGCAACTTGTGTCTGTGATGTCTGAGTGTGTGTAGTGACTGAAAAAGCAATAACATCACAGATACAGGAAGTGGCAGGGCTATCTGGTGAAATTGGTTTCCTGCTGTGGTTTCTCACTTCTGCTGGTGAGTTCAAAAGAGTGCAGCAAAAAAAAGAAAGAAAAAGAAATCACATATCTTCTTAAACAATAGTGAAAGAAGTTTCTTTACTCAGTTAAGAATACAAATACAACAATGGGGAAATACTGACAAGTAAACAAACTACAAACAAACACACTACATTCAAAATCATATTAGAAAAAATGGGCTTAATGGATTAAAAGCAAAGATTTAAATTCTGACATATTATTATAAATTATATTACTAGATTGTTGCTAGTAATGTAATCTATGTTACTGTTTGGTGGAGCTAGCGTGAATTAATTACCTCTGCCAAGGAGGTAATGTTTTCGCCGGCGTTGGCATGTTTGTTTGTCTTTTAGTGGGATTACACAAAAACTACTTGCCAGATTTTCCTGAAACTTGGTGGGAGTGTTGGGCATATGACAGGGAAGACCACATTAAACTTTGGAGTTGATCTGGATACAAGGGAGGCTCCAGGAATTTTTAAAATACATTTTCTACAAATTCAAACAAATAACGTTTTGTTCTATTCCCGTTTTTGTAATTTTTCCTATTAAATGAAGACGTGTTGCCAGATGTTTTGCTAGTCAGTCCAACTGGTGAGAGTATTCTTGTGGGAATGTGATGATGTCAACGTATATCCTCTGTAAAGTACAACTCTTCAATTGTACAAAATAACTTTGCGCCACTTTTTCTCATATTCCAACTGCATTCCTCTGTTTTTTTGAAGGTGAGCTTAGAATTATTTTAGCATATGTGTTGTTGTTTACTTGTTTCCATAATCCACTGTCTACACTTACATCAGCTGGCCAGATAGAAGCTTATTTTTCATTCATTACTCACACATGATGTCAGTGCAGCACTCACACACCCACAAACTCAGCAGCAGTGACTAATGTGTTTATGAGAAGCGAGGGCTTCTGTTCAACACACTGTCTGGGAGAGTAGGTGGGAGACCAACATGACGATCCACGCTGCTGTATCACAGCTATTTCTGTAGATGTGATCACTACTATAACGCTGTCATTTCACATCTATCTGCCTGATATTTGGCGACCTTTCAGAGTCATCCACAGTTGTGTGTTAATAGAGAGCTGACGTTTACATACAGCAGATGGAGCACACACACACACACACACACACACACACACAAATACTTTAATAGATAGACCTGACATGTGGCCTTTTGTTGTGTGGTCAAACTCCTCTGAGGGGTGGAGTGGCTGACTTTGACTCATAAAATTCTGGTTCTGGCCCTGTGCACATTGGCTTGTAGGGGAACGTGCTTAGTTGTACATTGGTTCTAGCAATGACTCTCCATATTCTTCTTAATGCCAATCAGAGGAATAAAATATCTCCCTTTGTTTTATGTAACCTAATTCCTGGTTGGTGAATCATCAGGGTCATAAATTAAAAAATGTAATCAAAAATTCAAATGAAATTAGTTACTGCTGTTAAATGAAGCTCAGAGGATGAGGCAGGCTTCTTATAATCAGAAAGAGACAACAGAATGTTTTGGAGCAGAGATACTAAACACGAGGAGAGATGTTTCACTTCGCTCTAAATCCTGTGGACAAAAAGAAAAAAAGTACAAAGAAATCAGGAGGTTTTTTCTCTAATTAACTTTTTCCCTGAGCCACATAGGCAATTTACTTTTACGCGTGCACAGACAATTATCCGGAGTGCCTCGGGAGCGCGCAAAGGCGCGCCGTGTACGCGAAGCAGAAACAGATCAGACAGCAGGTCTGTTGGTGAGCAGAGAAGGCAGACCGCTCGAAGTACTGGCGATTTAAGACCTGAACCTTTGATTTTAATTTTTCTTCTACTGTGGACTACCGTTACGGGAAGTTATATTCAGTACAGACGGACGGAGAAGGTCATAAAGGCTGTCCACCATGTCGGGGAGCAGGGAGGAGGAGAGGAGGAAACTGGCCGACATCATCAACCACTGGAACGCCAACCGGCTCGACCTGTTCGAAATCAGCCGGCCCACAGAGGTAACGTTTTGAGACGACCCTGAAGTAGCAGGAGAGGCCGCGGATCCGCAGGCCTCTTCAGGGTGAATGGGAGACCGCAATGCTACCAAGGGCTGACACTTGACTTATACATGTTGAAAGCCAAGCTGTTGTGGGCAGCGTGGTTTACAGGCTTTACTCAGTGGGAAGTCCCCGTACATATATGGAGAGAATGAATGCCAAACTCCCCTGAAAAATCTTGCAATTTACTATGTCGTAAAATACGCACATTATACAACATGTCTATAATGCTAAATAAATTGAGGTTTTACGTCTCACCAAATGGTCAAATCAAATATTTGTCTCCAGACAAGCTTTAGTAAAATCCCATCATTTAGAAAACATTATCACAAACGTTGTGTTAGCTAGCCACTAGCCACCACATACAACTGTATATTTGGGAGGCTACTTAGCTAGCTAGGAATAATTCTCAAAGTTGATCGAAGCATTTTGTGTTTTGAACAAAAAAAATTCGCCGAACTTAAAGCAAATATTATTGATTTATTAAACATCCCGAGGTTTATTCTTATAATTGTATTCTTGCGCGATAAGAAAGACAACACTGAATTGCCAAAATTTGAATGAAGTTTGGCCTGTTATTTCCAATACAAGAGGGCACGTATCGGGGCTAGCTAGCTAGTTAGCAAGAACATTACCTGTAGATCAAACATTGAACTCTGGCATTTTGTTAAATTGAAGAAACTGGAAAGCCTAATTAATAGCGCCCCTGTAGTGCACATATCCTTGTTATTTAAAGGAACTGTAAATATAGTTGTCATATGTCCAGATATGTCAGTGTTTACTGTGTGTATTGGTCGTGAAGCGGGCTTGCAGCAGTGCCTGCAATGGCTGACAAACCCTGTAGCACGGTGAGGTTGTTTGATACGCAGAACAAATAGATAAAAGCTTAAAGTATTAGCAACAAGATGAGTGTGAATGCTTAGAGCAGGCAGAGTGCTCACCGCACGGATGCCACCAGCTCACAAGCCGTAACATTCCCCCCTGTCAGATCATGTCATGTCCCCTTGCATTGTCCTCACATTAGCTAGCTTGATACAAGCTTCTTGTTTAACCAGCAACAATTTAAGTCTGTAACATATTGAGGAGCAATGTTGTAATTAAATCCTCCGTCTGGACTCATGTTGTTGTTGTTTACTAACAACATGACAGGATAAGGAACTCCTCCCTGCAGGCTTTAGGTAGCTAGCTACCAGAGAGGAGCTAGCGCCGGGTGATCTTTCTCGTGATTAAGGAGTTAGTCAATATCCATCTAACCTTACTCCTTAACTGGCACATCTCATGGCTAAGTAGTTTTGATTGTTTTTCTGTTACTGTGATTGGCCAGCTGTAGTGCTTTTAGGCGCGTAGCCCACCCCCACCTCTCCTTGGGTAAGGGTGCAGGGGGGCCACAGGGTCCCCTCTCCTCTTCTTGAGCCGATTAATTTATCAGGATTGAAGCTGGCCAGCCGTTGGCCAGGGTTGTGTTCTGCACACACAACCATCGTCATTCTATGAGGAAAGATTAACCCAGTCCTGAAATTCTCAAGCCTGTAATTCTCTCAATCTACAAGAAGCATTGCTTCAGCATTGCTGCAGAAGACTGCTCAGTTTAGTCCAGTAGAACATGATTAAATATAAGCAGATGCATTGCCTTCCTTACAGCACCACACCCTCCCCATATGTCAGCTGGTAGAGCCCCCAAGCTACACAAGTGTCCATCACACTGTCTAGACTGCTGCTGAGTGTAGCTGTGCATGACATATGCTGTATTTAAAAAAAATAAGATTTGCAGTGTGATCTGTGATTGAATTTTGATTTATGTTTTATTTACCATCAGCATATCTGATAATTAACTGCGTTTAATTTTTGAGTTTCGTATCAAACTACCACTGAGGGGAGTGAGATAATTTCTATGATTAGATTAGCTGTGGATTGCTGATTAGTCTGGAGCAAAGGTTCTCAAACTTTTTAATCTTGCAACCCAAACTGAGTTAGCGCCGCTGTGGGACTTATTGTGGGACTGATTATAACAGAACAGGTACTTTTGTCACATGGGGACTCCACATAGGCACAGATGTATGCCTTGTGTTTTGCCGAATTCAATAAATGCCAAGTTTGAAAGATGTAGAACAACAGATGTACTGAATTTGTATACAGTCACACCAACAGTTTGTTTTGTTAAAAAGTTAATTTAGGTTCCTTTTTTTGTGTTTGGCAGTGTAGGTTCACACTGCTCAAAAAGAGGGCAGAAGAGATTATTTGACAGAGAATAGATGATCTATATTCTTTTTATTGTGCACCAGTGCAGTCCAGTGCACCTGTGGTATTGCTGGTTGTAGCTTTCCTGTTATGCTATTAGTAACGTTATATCCAGCATCCAGCAGCAAAAATTACCAACGGCCAATTGGCTGCAGCAAGTTAAGACCAGCTGCTGATGTAGGCGAGGGCATGCCGAACTCAGTGTGCAGAGCCACGAACTGGAGAATCCGTTTTTTTACTTTAGCATTTGACTTAAAACTCATTCCGGATTCATGTCCTGACTAGAGTATGCAGATAAAATAATGACTGACAAATTTATTTTGCATGAGTGTGAGGCAAGGAAAACAACTGAAATGGTTAACAGACATTACCAGCAGTTTAAGACATTTCCTCACACATAAATGGCTGTTTAACTAAACCGAAAATATAAAATGATAATCCTGATTAGGGTTGCAGCGGCTATTTGTTTGCTAATAGGTTTCATAAAAACAAACAAACAGATAATCTCCGTTACTCCTCCACTGCCACACACACAGCGGAGGGAATGGCAGAGAGAAGGGTGGCAGATATCGCTGATCTCCATCCCCTCAAAAGGAAATTGAATTCAGTCCCGTGGTACGACTTTATCCGAAAAACCAACAAGGATTAGTCCGCGAGGATGGATACCCAGTTTGTAAGAAATGTGAGCGCAAAGTGTCGCTAAAAGGAGGAAACAATTCACCCATCTTCATGAACATCATCCCACTGTCAAGTATGTGTCCCATTCATGACTTTAATCCCAAACAAAGAAACGTGTTCAACAAAGAACATTTATATGACTAGAGGGACTAAATCAATCTAGTTCATTTTCTAATGAAACTGAAACTACAGAGAAATAGTAGACTGAGATACAGACAGACAGGTGTATCTGTAGGATCCTCTTCATGCTGTCTGACACTTCATAACATTATGAGCGTATAAGTGGCGAAAACAAGTAGTTTACATTTATGTACATTTCTTCTCCATAGGATTACATTGTATGTCTCATGTAAAAAAAATCTTTGAGTTTCCATCGAAATGTTATTCATACAAATAATTTTCCTCATCTCATGTGGCAGATCCACGTTTTCTGTACGTCCAACGAGCTGCAGATGTCTGTTGGAGCTTTAAATGACAGGAAAAGTTCTGGATCTAAATTTAAGAGTTTGAAAAGGGGGCGGCGCAGATAGCGCAGTGGTTAGAGCGCTCGCCCTATGTACCGAGGCTATAGTCCTCTACGTGGTCGGCCCGGGTTTGATTCCAACCCGTGGCCACTTGCCGCATGTCTCCCCCCGACTCTCCCCCCCACATTTCCTGTCACCTCTTCAGCTGTCCTGTCCAATAAAGGCATAAAAAGCCACAAAAAACACAATTAAGAGTCTGAAAAGAATAAATGCCTTAAATAGACTTTTATAGAGCTCTTAAGATGCAGCAGAGCTGGAAATAAAAGCAGATATTAAGTCCTGTTACATAATCTCACTTCCAGTTGGCCAGTCAGGCTTCCATGTTTGGAAGACATAACATAGTACGCACAGTATGAGAGATATTTCCTTTTTTTAATGAAGTCTGGTCCACTGAAGAGTCCCAAACTTATTGTCTTGAAATGCACACCGTTGTAATGAATATCATTTTGTTTGGGTATCGCTTGAATTTGATTAATTCTGATTTTGATTTGCTTATTCAATTCTTATTCCCTATCTTAATTCCAAAATAGTAAAAATGATGTTCAGTTAACAAAAATATCTGTGATTTTTTTAAGCAGTAACGGAACATATAATATTTATTATTATTAGTACTGGCTGATGACACACTGGGGCTCGGAGACCGAAAGACATCAAACACACAGTCTTTAAGATCGATGCAGTACTGCCTTAAATGTTTGGTCAGATTTGATGTACAACCTGGCCTTCTAAAGAGAAGCCACGATTTGCCTGTTTATTTTGATCTGGTTTTTCCGTTTGTTGAAATGGCCAATGGCCTTAAATGCCAGCAACTTTAAACCAATTGAAAAATGTCTTGAATTTTTCTCACTGAACAGTGAAAGCCAGCTTCACCTGTTGCTGCATGGTGTGATAAAATGACACAAGTCACATGTGAGAGTGAAGTGTAACAGCTCATGCAACCTCTGTGCTCATGCCTGCATGGCATGACAGACTGACTTGGTGTGGCAGAAGATCTTGCATATCTTGCCTTACTTTAATGGACAACCAAAACAATAGCATTTGGCCTTTTCTCAAAATAATATTGCACAGTATATTATGATAGCACTGAGCATCTGAATTCGATGTAAAATCTGATTTACTGTATTTACAATCAGGAAGCTCATATCCACCATCTTCCCTATGGGACCTGAATTTTTTTTTTTTTTTTTTGTAAGTTTATTCTATAATTATAATCATTACAAATAAGTAAACGAATACATATAACAGTAACAGTAACAATACATAAACATATATGAACAATACAAATATAAAGGAAATAACAGGATAAATAAAATAAAAAGCAAATACACATCAAATTAATATAAATAAATAAATAAAATGCCAAAACACAGAAACATGCCAGGGGTTATTGTAAATAAATAGTAACTTAAATAAAAACATTGACATGGGAACCCTATGGGACCTGAATGCATCATGTAAGCTCATTCACCATGACATCAGTCGCCACTCCCTACTTTTTCCTGCTGTACAGGAAGCAGGAAGTTGGCAGGAAGTGTGTGTTGTGTGGAGATAGTGTGTTTCCTGAGGGCTAGTTGGAATGATTGGGTTGGTTTCAGATGTTTGATCAGATTTTCTTTTTTTAAATTATTTTAGCAGTTATTTCCAGGTTCCAGCAGTGTCCGAAATTAACTAAAGCAAAATTTGACAGTGCGCACAAACAAGTAAAAAATATTTTTTTAAATATTTCTCTTTGAGACTGTTATTGATAAATTCATGTAACATCATATGTAATTTCATATTATATTATTACATATCATTATTCAGTTAACTTTCAGAGAAGTCTGTTGATAAACTGTGGATAAAATAACCACCACAGAAAGGTCACAAGTATGTGAGAATCTTGTTCTACATCAGTTGATCCTGAAGCTTTATAAAATCTTGCAATAACATGTGGCACATAAACAAGATGGTGTCCCAGACCGATGAACAACAACAGTACGTTGGAGCTACGTGAGGTCAAAGCCATTTGATGGTCTTCTTGTCATAATTTTGATGTTTTTGGAGTAATTATATTTATACTCTGTTTGATGAACAGACATGTTGTATTCCTGGCATTATTTTGACATTATTACAGAAAAATCTAATTTTATGGAAGACTGCACGTTGTGTAATAGCACATTGTGTGGCATTTAAGGCTAAATCTGCAAGTAAACCACATGGTTAAGTAAAATGATTATCAGATGGAGGGAATAGCACTTTGATTCCATGAAAATATTGATCTTTTGTCAAAGGACATTGGACCATCATGGTAGGCCAAAATGTGCAATGACAAAGTAAGTAAAACTAATAAGTAACACTATCACTACTGAGGGAAAAAGAACATTAACTGCCTGGTGTCTGACTTTGACTCGAAAGGTCAGCGTCGGACTGTTTACCTGCTCTAGAAGCTGATGATAGTAGCGGCATGTGTGGCAGCAGAAAAGCGGAGGCCTGGTTACAGATTTGCTGGTTACAGAAATCAGCCCAGTGCTCTTTAAAAGACAGGTCAGATGTCTGTTTAGTTGTCAAGATTCTAGCTGCTATTAAAAATGTGTTCAGTCTTATTTTGACCTAATAGACACTTAGATAGCTCTGGTCCCACTTTCTCTCCACAGCTACAGTAGCATAGCTGCAGTTACAGCCTCGTTGTGCTCCTCCCTAACACTCTGTAGGCCTGAGATAATTTAAACTCTGCATGTGTCCGAGAGTCCTTGTCCACCTGTGTAGCCTCTGCTGTTGTGCATTTCTGCCAAGTGTCTGCCTATCAGCACAACCAGTTGAAGCTATAAATGTGTTGTATGTCACATTTCATGGCCAAAATTGTGTGTGTGTGTGTACGTGTGTGTACGTGTGTGCGTGTGCACATCTATTGGTAATCGCTCGACAGGGATTCATTAGGATACAGGGCAAAAGATCATGACCACAAGTCTTATAGCCTGTCCAGCAGAGTTATGGCTCATCTCCATCACACACACATGAAAGAGTACAAGCATATAAACACATACTGTATATCAACAGAAAGATGGTGTGATTTGAAAAAGTCAACTTGCATCTCATTTCCATTTGCAAAGACTGCTTAGTCATATTCAATTCAATTCTCTGTAAGAAACTAATCAGGTGTTTTGCAGTTCAACCACAAATTGTAATTTCACTGCTTGCAAGTTGTCATATTCACTCACTCTGAACTGCTACTCTGGTGCACTTAATTCTTACAATTTCTCCCAGTGTGACAGTGGATGGGGCGCTGTGCTGCTTTTGGTTCTTTGATTCACATTTTTGAAATGAGGATACACTTGTTTCCACTGTTGGGTTTGAACCCCTCAGTATCTTATCTTTGTTCAGTCACATCGCTCACTGTACCCGCTGTAATTAATGCAGCTGGCCTCGGCCTATTGGCTGCTGCCTGTTAAAAAAAGAAGGATGGGGTCACGCTGGACAGCCAGGATATTTATCACCACTTTTATCACCACTGTTTTTCAACATAATAGGAAGGAGTGATTTAGACTGTATGTGTTTTTTTTTTTTTGGGGTCAAACAGTCTTTATTAAGATGTGTTCATGAAAATCTTATGAAATTACCATAATTAAAAAGGCAATGGATGGAAATAAGGATGTCATCTGTGAGTGAACTGATAATATGTTCATATCTTATGAAAATGTATCTTAAGAAAATTGAGAATGATTCACACTATCAACTCTTAGTAAAGTATGTTTATTGAAGTCTCTTCCTCAGACCTTTTTTGTTTTGGTTTAGAAGCAATAGCTGACTATCATCAGGCATAAATACAGCTAATAGCACATAGTAATTTTTAGCATGTGTCATCAAGCCCAAATGTGGCTACCTTAGTTACTTAGTATTTATACACAGCAATCAGAGAAAACGACAACCATTTAAAATTGTATTCCAGTGAAATGATATCAGTATTGTTTGAGAAGTCATCCCATCATTTTTACTTACATTTGTTTGTGTTGTAAAATTGATCAGCAAACTCATTCTTTTTAAATTGTTTCTTTAAACCTTAAATTAAACTTGATCAATTTTGTAGAAATGTTGCTCCACTGTGGATGCAGTTAATTTTGTCTCGATAGGCTGATGTAATCTGATCAATAAATGGAATGTACTCCAGAAGCCTCCCCAAGCAGTCTAGAGTAACACATCAGCACAGGGTTTGGGTGTGTGCATGTTTTAGGGGTTTGTGAGGATGCAATATGGTGATATGTCAACGTTTTTAGGGCTCATACTGGTAATGGAATGCCTGGAATGCAAATGGAGTTTTGCGCAGTGAATTCCAGTCACAGAAGGTCAGGTAACTCGATAGATTTTCTGTGGAAATTGGGGAATGCTGGGGAATTCACCAACTACATGCGCTTTTGAGTGCATTGAGATACTTTTTCAGCTAGGTTTAAACATGTATTGCAGTAGACAGCTTTCAGTGATATTTGGAAACGAAGGAGAATTGGTAAAGTCACGCAAGAGTCATGGAATTTAAAGGCCACAGTGGGAGTTTCTCTGCCTGTGGAAGCACATTTGTTGGGAAGCACCTGTGGTTCATGATCTTGCCCTCTATGCTCTCTCTCTCCCTCTATCACATTCCTTCTCTGTGATTTGGCCTCTCTCTTATCTATCTATTCTCTCTGTCCTCTTGTTCTAAAACAAGCAGTGTATTGTGTGTGCTCAGCAAAGCAGCCCGCCCCAAAAGCTGTGTGTGTCCGTGTATGTGTGTGTCTGTCCCAGCCAGCCTGTCAGACCGTGTTAATCCCTCAGAGGCCCTGTTTACCTCCTCCCTGCCTTGCCTCTTTCTCGCTTCTCTGGCCTCTATTGGTTTGTGTTGTGTTCTCAGGCAGCTGATATGGTCTCCTACCTGTCAGTCAGAGCCCGCTCGCCTCACAGTGGGCCAATCACACAGGAAGTTAAACACCCCCCCCCCCAATTTGACCCCACAGGATCAGACAGCAACCAGGAACCAATGACTGTGAGTGTTTTGCACTGCTCACTAACAACTCCCATGGTTCTTTGCAGCAGATCAATGGCTAAGTCATTTCCCATAAGGTAGTAAAGCAAAGAGAGACATTACATGACACAGGACACATTCTCTGATACATGTTGGCATTTTATATGCAGTCAGAGAGTGGTGGATGTAGGGCTGCAACCAAAATTTGGATGGAAACATTTGATATGGGAGGCTAATAAATAAAAATCCAAATGGAAAAAAAATTTCCTGGATCCATTCCTTTATCCAGATCCGTATCTAACGGACTCTTTCCTTGCCCCTCCGCCTTATATCCCTCTAGTAGGTTTTTTGTAATCTTGCTTGCAAACATACAAACAAACAGATACAGATGGAAACATAACCTCCTTGACCAAGGTGACAGTGTGATCTGATATCACTTAGCCAATCTGAACTATCATCCTTCTGGTTAAATGAAAGCACAGCTCATAATACAACTGAATGTTAAACTCATTCAATTCAATTTCTTCGTGGAATAGTTTGCTCATCCCATTTCACACGAATAACGCAATCGCTGACTCTCTTCAAGCCGCCTCATTTTTTGTCCAATCTCTGTAGCCATACAGTGTTGTCGTATTGCTTCAGGTGTCCACATACAGCTACGATAAGCTTGTCCTCCATTTCTGCATCTACATCCCACTGACATCCGGCGTTTGCCAGCTGGAGAATCTCAAGGCTGATTGGCTTTCGCTGCACAGTATCACAAGTTCTCGCCCAAGTTTAAATTTTTTAACCCTCACAAGGACACGAATAATGCAAATTTAGCATCCCTTGCTGTGCCCACTCGCAGCTTTGCATCAACTTTGTATGTAACCACTCCATGCGAAACATTTGCTTTGCCTTCGGTGTGAACACATCATAACTTCTAGTCCTTCTTGGCAGGAAAATAGGCTATATTTTATCGAGACACTGTCATTGCTCAAGGAGATATGAGCAGCCAACAAACACAAGCAGGTACTACAGTCTCAAGTTTCATACCAACTCTCATACCAATCAATGAGGCCTGTATGTTTGTTCCCACTCCACTCCTCTCCTTTCATCTGCTGTTTGTTAGACGACCCCCATTGGAGCTGCACCCCTCTCTCAATTCAGCCACACCTGCTTGGTGAGGCCTGGTGGAGAATTCGCACCAATGAATACAACAATATTGTGTGGGAGAACCCAGTGGGCCAGGGACCTCCCTACACGCAGTTCCACCCGCTCATGTTTGTTGATCTTAGCTGTGTAACCCAGTTCATAAGAATGGCGTCAACACACACACAGACACTCACAGATTTATGCACACAAACACACAGGAGTGCATTGGTGATGTGTGACTGGGGCCAACATCACTGACGCAACCCCAGACTATGTGTGTGTATGTATAGTGTGTGTGTGCTCTTGGTATCTGTGTATCTGGGAGTTGAGGGTGTGGGTGTAAATCTCTCTCAGGGAAGAGAAAGAATGTTGTATTTAACTTTCCTCTCAGTGTGTTTTGCCTTGATATGCACTTTGAGGCTAGCTGGTCTGTTTATTATGCATGTCCTGAGTGTGTGTATGTGTATGTGTGTGTGTGTAGAAGGGGAGAGGCTGCAGTCCGAGCTACTGTTCCTAGTCAGTTATTTGTCCAAGGAGGCGATGCTTGATGCACATGCACTGCATTATCTGTCCGTGTTGTAAGTGGCACAGTTCACCACACGACTGTTGAAAACAACCAATTTAGACAACCAACGGAAAGCATTTGAAACTTTGTACCGAACTGCTGGAATGTCCTGGTGCAGTAAATCTTGCACATGTGGAAATTAAGCTCAGATCACGGCCTCTGCTGCTCTGAAATTGGTTTTTGGTAAATACCAGATGATGTCATCTGCTAATTTGGATACTTGTGGCATCAGTTGCATCAGTTTCAGGATATCTGCAATTTTCATCGAGACATTTCAAGGCTTTTTGAATGCCAAAAATCTGCCCCAGAAATTACGGGGAAAGTCAGGCTTTAATACCAGTAACTTTTCTTTTTGGTGTGTTTTTCAGCCATTTGTTAGCAAGTTTTTGTTGAATCATATCAGATTCATTTTTCAGACCCTGCAAAACACCATGCATCTGCTCTGAAATACTATGGGAGTTTTGAAGATATCCAAATTGTAGCATTTGTAACATTTGTCTATTATAGCATTGCACTTGTGATTTGTACGCAATGGTTGATCTGTACAGAATTTCTGTCCACACAAATGATGTGGCTAGTGCCTAAATATTCACTAATTTTGACTGTTTTGATAATCAATCATCTATCAAGCAAAAAATGCACTTGCTGGTTCCGACAGATTTTCTTTGTTTTACATTGTCGTAGGGCTGTAATAACCGCAATACCATGCTGATGTGTAATGCCTACGGTGAGGTTGAGCTCATCTCCCATCATCACCTCATTTTTTGTGCGTTTCTTTTTTTGCCGGTGAAAGCTATGGGATTGCATATTGAGGAGCTAGTGCAACATCTCCACCTCCAAAAATAAAGAATGTCGCACACCTGCTCAGAAAAGGAAAAGAACAAAAAACCTTGCTTTCCTGGTGGCGAGACAGTCGGGCTTCATTCCCTCCTCTGCGCTCTCTGAACGCTATCCAGTTTGCTACAACACCTGGGATGCTATTCGATATCTTTTATCATTTTAGTGTAGATTTTTGGTCGTTGTGTACAACTGGAAAAGTTTCTTTCCACTCTTAAAAGTAGGCTCTTGAGTAATTTGACAATTTGGAAAAAATCATTAGTTTGAATGGAACAAAGTCTGATTTTAAATGAACTTGGTTTATTTGTTACACATGGACCAGTTTCACTGCAGAAGCATATTTTTCTCCTTCTATTCTTTGTTTGTCCACCTGACATTGGAGAACTGGGCATGACCAGCATACCAGTGCCATGTCAACTTGACACCCGGCTGTGAAGTTGTTGCCATAGTAGCGTTCAGCGGCTTCCCAGTGTTGGGTTGCAATGGTAGCTACTGTATATGGGAGACTCAGCTGTTTGTCTTTGGAGGCAACTGCGTGTGGAAGTGAACAAGCACCCACTGGTGTCTCATGATTTGTACCTAAATTCTTGCACTTTTAAACAACTCGGGATTACATAATGATTAATCAGTTCAGTCAATAATCATAAAAGGTAGCTTTTGAAATGTGTGCACATGTTGCTCTTCTGTGCCTTGTGTGAAAGCAAATATATATATTTATTTGGCCATAATATATTTGGCTTTTGGATGGAGCGTGAGACAGAAGAACTATTTTGAATCTGTCTCCTCGGGTTTCTGGCATATTATGACGACTTGCTATTTTCTGACATTTTACTGTCTGAACAACTAATAAAGAACGCACACCAATCACACTAATAAAAATAATTGCACTCAATGTTCATTCAAAACCTCACAAGCTGCAGTTTATTTTAACAGCTGGGCAAACTTTGTTGAGGAATAAAATAAAATAAACTCCAGTAGAACTGAATAAGAGAACGTTGATTTGAGACTGTTTTACCAACTACAAAATCTGTTTCGTTTCGCAATGTGTCTATTTAACCACAATCACGATCTATGGTCTAAACTGCGATATTTTTTCTTAACACGTGGCCTATAGCCAGACTTTATATAGCCTCTGAATTTTGGCACAAATTCCTCATCCAACATGCCACCAGCTTTAACTCATGTTGCATTAATAACAGTATGTCTACCAATGAAGAGTCAGGTGAAGTAAATTTTTCAAGAAGCCCATCTAGTGGGCTACGTCACTCTATTGGTATGTTTGCATAGTGTGGGTTTGCCACTCAATGAGGTCATGTGAAGTCAGGAAACAGGAGGGAAAGGACAATAAATATCACATTCTTAATGTTTTGCCTCTCTTAAATTGTCAGATTGCCCTCACCTAATTCAAATTTATTGATTTGCACACTCTCCAAATTGGTCTTTAAGCTGAGTAGCTAAATCGTTCTCCAGAATTGCTAGAAATGGCAAATATGCTATCAAAGCTCTCATTAACAATTTACACTGCAACTAACCCTGTTTCTCAACATCATAGAGCAAGGGACAAAAAACCCAGAAATACCTGAACAAATACTCTTAAAAACAGAGTAGCTTCCACTGTTATCAAATGACCTCAGAATTTGCGCCATTTTATGTTTGCAGGTTTACTTTGGAGATTGCTGTCATGGCAGATTCCCAATGGGCTAAAACAAATAGGACCCCGGATAATAATAATAATAATAATAATAATAATCCCTTGTGAATGGGGCTTTAATGGCTACATTACATAGCAGTTAATTACTGTCTAGGCCTCGGGTATACTGTAGGTTATCAAGAGAGAGACTTATTCAAATGTTTTTTTGGACATCCTGATATCTGCATCAGTGAATTTATCAGGGGGTTTACCGTTTGACTGTTAATCTCTTGGTCAATCATGATACTCCCCCTGTTTTTGTGCCAATGTCACTCCAAGTCAGAGAGAGAGAGAGAGAGAGAGAGAGAGAGAGAGAGAGAGAGAGAGATGTGGGCAGACCTGCGGGCAGACCTGCGTAATTCAACACCTCATCCCAAGTGTGTTTATGTGTATGTGTGCGTTTGTACACTAGCATGTGAGCAAACTGCATTCCTAAGAGTGCCTCTCTATTCTCTGCACGTTGGGACCTTCAAAAATGCTTGGTAAGGTCACACTTGTGCTGGTGGTGAAACTCCGTAGGCCTGATCACAAAGGTGCTGTGTTTAACCAGCAGCCATGTAAACTGTTATCGATCTTTCTTGTACACACACACACACACACACACACACACACACACACACACACACACACACACACACACACACACACACACAGATACAGATATCTTCGATGATAAATTCCACCAAACTAATTCTACATCCTAGCAATCAAATCCCAACATTTTCATCATGTTTTTTTTTTTTTAAATTAAGGCCCAATTATTGAAAAAGACCTTTCTTCACATCCCACTTGGAATAGCAGAGCAGTGCCATGTTTGTTTTGTATCTTAACTTTGAGATTATTATTATTATTTATAATAATAATAATAATTATTATTATTATCAAAAACAGCAAGTTAGGAATGATTCTGTTTCAGTTAATTGTAAATTGAATATCTTTGTACTTTTGGACCGTCAGATAAAGCAGAACATTTTAATACATGAAGGTGAATGTTGAGATATGTGTAAGAAGACGGGCAGTGAAACATCTTAATCAACACTTCAAGTCAAGTCGACTTCCATGTCAGTAATACATCATGTCTGGTTTATGTTTACTCTGTGTCTGTCTGGTTTTGTGTTAAGACTGGACACAAGCTCATCACTTAATGGCCTTGTGGGGGGCAATTACCAGACGCATGCACACACACATGCACGCACACACACACACAGACAGTGATTTCCCTCCTGTGGCCATGCATTTATCTGCCAGCCTTGATCCTTGTTGGTTGCTCATGGAGGCGCTGAGGCCGTGAGCAGGTCTGATTTGTGGCTAGGTGTCACCACTAGGTCCAGGCGATTTATACCATACCTCCTAATAATGCCTCACTTTGTCAGGATGGATGGGTGAGCTGAGTGGATGGGGGTGGAGACTGGATGTCTCGATACCAAAGCAGAAACTCACCTGAAACAAAGAGGCTTTTCTTTGCAGCCACACAGGAAATGTGTGCTGGTAGTATCTTCATTCATTTCAGACAACAGGCTCCGGCTGCCTCCCTGTGTTTGTCCTGGTGGTTTAGGATGGATTACTCTGCATAAAATGTAGTCAAATGAAATTTCATTCCAGAGTGATACTGTCACCATATCAGATTTTGGAGCGCCACTCGCTGTGCTCCATGACGGTGCACGCCTCGAAGTACCCATTCAACCTGTGAGGTGGAAACTACGGACTTCTGAAACTGAACTGAACTGAAACTTCACTTGTGCGCAAGTGAAATGTATTTAGGAACCGATAAACAGAATCAAAATTAAAATTTCGTAACGATTCCAAATCAGGTCTTTTTAATGTCAGCATTTGTATCAAATACCTTGATACCAAGTGTTAGGCCCTCATTACTTAACCATACAATTGATTTGTTGTGCTGCATGTTTGTCCTTAGATGGCAGACTGAACTGCATTTACTCACTTTTGTATAACTTATGTTTGAAAACTTTTGATTTGCTTGAGGCCTAATCACCAACCCTTTATAAATCTAAAACAAAACATTTGGACAGGATGTGGACTGAAGTCTCTGGTGATAAATCTGCAAGTACCAGTGAGATATTTGGTATTGTGGATGATGTGCTGTATTCCTTGCAGCCGTTGGCTGTTCAGAACTAGACGAAAGTAATTGTCCTGCTTCATTTGATGGGATTCTTTCTCTTCACCCATCGCCCCCTCTCCTCTCTCTTTTTTGGGCTGTCTAATGTCTTTGAAATGTCTCTGCTGGAATCTGATGTGGGATGAGTTTCCCCTCCCCACATGAGTCAAAAACTTCTGTCCGGCTGACCTTAGCCACAGGCTTAGAGAGGAATCCCCCCGTGTTACTGCAGGTGGGGCTGCAGCAATATTGACTCAGGAACTTAGTTCATTTTGTTAGGCTTATGCTCATGTATGTGTGTGCGTGTTGAAGTGGAGGAGACTAAAATGACGCACAGCAGCTGGAATCTGTTCTCATTTTCAGCCGTCATCCCTAAAGCTTCTCTCCTCCCTTCTCTTTAAATTGCCAAAAGAAAACCCAAATTTATTTATTCTGTGCCTTTTTTGTTCTGCCAGTATTGGTCTTTAATTAAGCACCAACCAGTAGTACCAGTGCAAGAGAAACCACAGTATTTTAATGAACTATGGTTATTTACACTTCAGGGTGAGAAATGAAGCTGTGGTCGTGGCACCAAGCAAAACATCAGCTCAGCTTTAAACTATCCAAACTGCAACAAACATCACCCACATTAACTGGGCTGCATTGCTTTAGTTACGCCCAGTAATAAATTGTATTTTGAATTTACCACTGAAGATAGTAAAAGCTGCCCAAGTCTATGGGCCATATGGAATAGGAAACATTTTAATGTTATTTTGATTGTTGAATTTTTTTTATTTTTATAATGCTTTTCACATTTCTGTGAGCTTTATCCCCACTCAACTCAAAGCCTGTTTAAACTGGTCAATGCTGTCAGTTGCAGATGTGTAATGAAAAACCACTGTGTCAATCTGAGTGCATCTGTTGTTGTGCAAGATCTAAGACTTGCCCATTTTCCATGCAAAAAGTGGTCAAAAGATGGTGGAAAGTAATCAATTGCTGACACGGACATCTGAGATGGCCAGTATGACATTTTAATGCCTTCGGGGTCTAATTAGGTTGCATTTGAGTTTAAAGTGAATGTTAGCTGGGCCATTCCAAAACCTAGTGGTTAAGACGCATGCTATAAAACCATCCATGGTTCGATTACAGCTGGGAATCTTTGTTGCATGTCTCTCTGTTCCCTCATTTCCTGTCAATCGCCACAATCCAAAAATCCAAAGCTGTATGCTCACTTGATGTGTTTGTCATAGCAGTGCTACATAATACTGCTAACTCAGAGATGTTTTGAGCACTTGATTTTTCTTCTCTACACGAGCAGAAAAACAGTATTGTTAAAACTAGAACCCGAAGAAAGTAAAAGGGTGTACACCTTAACCTTACAGCCTAAAACCTTATTCTTACTTTCGTACTAGAATTCACTCAGACATGCAGCTATTTTCAGTCTCAGCACAGAAACATCCTACTGAAGGCCAAAAATGGTTTACATGCTTGGAAATGGAGCTCTGGTTAGTTTCCTTAACACCTGATAACCCCCTACCCACCTCTCTCTCTCCCTCCCTCCCTTTCTCTCTCTCTCTCTCTCTCTCTTCTCTCTCTCTCTCTCACACTCACACTCACACACACACACACACACACACACACACACACACACACACACACACACACACACACACACACACACACACACACGCAGTGTGTGTACAGCTTGGGTTTAAAAATGGCTTTGGAGATGTGAAAGATTGATGAAAGACTGAAAGAGGCTGGTAGAGTGTGGAGATTGTGACGGGTGACTGCGAAGTGTTGACTGTTTGGGATGAAGTGTGCTCCATACAAGCACGGCCATATCTTAAAACTTATTATAACGATGCTAAACAAGGTTTCTAAATGAGCCAAATTTAGTTGTTGTCTGTCCCATGTCTATATGGTGCTTTTATGATGGCAATTCTGTTCCTCAGCTTCAAAGATATTCAGCAGCAGGACACTGAATATTTAAAAAAAAATCATTGTTAGAACAATCCTAAATGCAAACTTGGACAACAACACAAAACAACACAAAGCGTGCAAAGAGTGTAAGCATTTCTTCTGGAGAGGATGCATCAACAAAGGTGCACACAGCAGAAGACAAACATTGGAAAAGCTGTATCATAAAATGCTGAGCGTTATGAGCTCAATACTTGTCCTCAGGCAGCATTTTATTTGTCTTGTCTGCACACCGGAATATTTAATATTCATTTTTCTCTTTTTGCAAGCAAGCCGCTTCCAGTGGTCTTTGTGTCGTTTCTTGCTTTTTCCTCTCTGCATTTAACATAGAGCAGATCCCTAGATGCAACATTCATAGTGACCTGCTACCCATTTGCAGCCGCTCTTTAAAAGTGATATGATACAGTTTGAGCTGGGTGATATGAATAAAGCACTTTTTTCCTACATAGTGTGTCTCTTCACATACTAATGTAACATTGCTCAGAGGTGTGAAGTTGCTCAGATTAAAACCAGTGTAATGAAACGCCTCAAATTCAATCGATACTGAAATTAATATGCTGGTTTACTTGCAGGAAAATATGGTCTTCTCAAAGTTTAATCCACCACTTTCACCTCCCTGACACACTCACACACACTCAGAGAGATGGGCACCAGGTGGGACCTCTTTCTTTTCTTTTTCTTTTTTTACAGCCAGAGAGTGAATTTAACTCACTTTTCTCATACAAACACAGACCTGACCTTTGACCTCTCTCCTTGAAGACCTTTGACTCTGAGGTGTTAGTCGGAAAGCATGATGGGTCAGGGTTATCAGCCTGCTTTCTCTACAAGGAGAGACTTCAACTAGAGTCTCACACACTGGCATGCACTTCTATGGATGAGCTGTTGATGTGTAGTGTTAATTATAAAATGGCTTTACTTCTGGCATTCCTGAGTTGAGTGATTTGAAAGGGACGGAATAAACTACAAATTGGAATTGTGGTAAAAGTTTGAAATAATTTTGATATTGATTTAAGTCCATATCCCACAGTTCTACTTGAATGACTTACAAGATCAATCATAAACATTTCATGCATTTTTGATTCAAATAGCTTTTATATTTCTAACTTTTTCTTGAGCTGAGAGCAGTGATCTAAATATCATTGACACCATCACAATATAAAGTCTGCTGGTTGAGCTGGGAACTCGCGAGCGAGGCATGCAGGAAAATACTGCTGTGCATAATCCGTGGACCACAAACCCAGGAAGTGAATCTGAAAGCTAGGAACTTTTTGGTAAATGTGCCACGTGATTATTTGTCATTGCACTGAAAAGATTCCATCTTTGGGTTCTGTATCTAGTTCTATTATACAGCTATGTTTGCAGTGTCATGTTTCAATAATCGCCCAGAATGGGAAAAACCAAACACTAGCTGTAGAGAGGGCCTTTCATGGTTTTTATTTTTGGCGGCTACTGTATGGGAGTGTGAGATGAGGGGTTCAATTAGTTGCAGTCTGCAGCCACTCTGCTAAATGCCACTAAATCCACACTGGACCTTTAAGCTAATATCTGCTGAAATATCAGCCCGGCTTATGTACTGGGGGTCCTGGGTTAACCACATTTGTGGGGGCTATCAATGAGTAAATCCCTGAAACTTTTTTGGCATATGTCAATATTGGCAATATTAGCAAACGTATGATCAGTTTACTACTAATATGTATAGTGTGTCACCACTAGCTTCAGTGTGTACGTTCAAATAGACACACACAAACAAATTCTTCCTCCTGGTCTCCATTAGGTTTTATCTAACTGATAACAGCTATCTACATTGTGTGTGTGTCATAAATAGTCTTTTCTCAAAAGGGTCACACAGGTTTAGTCACACATCCCTTGCATATCTTTGCTCTCTCTCTCTCTCTCTCTCTCTCTCTCTCTCACTCACTCACTCACTCACTCACTCACTCACTCACTCACTCACTCACTCACTCACTCACACACACACACACACACACACACACACACACACACACACACACACACACACACACACACACACACACACACACACACACACACACACACAGTACCATATAGGTCTAACATGCACACAGTAACTACATACATGTTAATTAGCCTCAGGCAAAGGTGTGGTCATACATTACAGTCTATGTTGACACACTCAACAAACATGCTTCCACATTGACAGAAGTAGTTCACCATCAAAGAATTGTAATTAACCACAATTTATACCACCGTGCCTCGACTTGACTAGAAACACGTGATATATGTGTCTTTGACAGGCAGCACACTGCAGGTCTTATGTGGGCCGTTGTTTACTGACGAATTGCTGCATTAGCATTTTCCTGCCAGCCTATATAGAATAAAAATAGAAGCTGTTAGGCATTATTAGAATGAAAGCTGCCAAAAGGATAAACTCAACAGTCTTTTTTTCTTTTTATGGCCTCACATTTTACATTTTACAATTTTGATCATTTAGCGGAATTACTGAATTAGCTGTAAAAAAACAACAACAAAAAACTGGCTCTAGAGAGAAATCATGCCCCTCATAAGTACATGTTGTTATGCTTGGTCTGTGTTTTCATCCAGATATGCTGCATAGTGCTCATGCACACTCGTGGTTGTTGTTTTTGATCATAAACTATCTTGACCTCTTTAAGAATACACACCTGAACAACACTTACTGTGATTCACATGCAGCCTTAAAGGTTTGACTCATTCATTGCAGTCATAATGTTAGTGAAAGTTCAAATACTGATTCATTATATTTTGAACACAGCAGAAAATATCACATCATTTTCATGTCAAAGGTCCCATTGTTTTATTGCATGATACAAAACTTTGTACTGTGTCGACACAAATTGTATTATTTCTATTATTATTGACCGCTGCACTGGACTTAAACTACATGTGGTTGTACTTGTCCATTCCTCCTTGTAGTTGTACAGGGCAGCATGTTAATTATCAACTGCTGGCTCTTAGCTTGGCTTTATTTAAACCCAAGTGCACTAGTGTCACCACAGTAACAGTTACCAATGTGCTTACGCAAGCTTGAAAATCACAACCCTCAATGACCCACATTCCAGCAGTAAAGCACAACTGACACACGGGACACGCACATTCCTGGCTCCGCCCTTGCCTATCGAAACTATGTCCAGTGTTTCCACTATGCTATCAAGCATGGGGGGGTGTAAAAAAAAAAGAAAAAAGTATTGGTTGCCTCTCACTCTTATTTTCTTACTCTTCTCACATTTATGATTCAGTCACTTCTGTGACAGTCAAAGGTGTTGAACAGACTCTTTACTGCACAATCCTGCAGTGATAGCAACTGTCTTCAGTTTTTGTAAAAAAAAAAAAAAAAAGAAGAAAACAAAAAGAGCATTTGAATCAGTTGACTTGAAATAAATAAATTGTCATCTTTAATAGCAAACGTTTTTATAACAAATGTGTTATAGTTTGCATGTAAACATGAACAAAATGCATTTCCTCTATATTTCTGCTGTTAAAACACCCATCACCTGTGAACAGTGTAAATAGTAAACAGATTATTGACTCTCTGTCTCACTCTGTCTCTTGCACAGGACTTGGAGTTCCATGGTGTGATGCGGTTCTACTTCCAGGACCGGGTTGCCGGTAACTTTGCCACCAAGTGCATCAGAGTGTCCAGCACTGCAACAACACAGGATGTCATCGAGACGTTAGCTGAGAAGTTCAGACCAGACATGAGGATGCTCTCTTCGCCAAAATACTCTCTGTATGAAGTCCATGTCAGTGGTGGTGAGTTGCATTCAGAGAGAGGGGTTGACTTACACAACTAAGATGATTTAATCTTCACTATTTTACAAAATTTACAATGTAGGGAATAATAATAATTTGACATAGTTAACTCTGAGATGATCTGCGTGTGCGTGCGTGTGCGCGTGTGCGTGTGCGTGTGCGTGTGCGTGTGTGTGTGTGTGTGTGTGTGTGTGTGTGTGTGTGTGTGTGTGTGTGTGTTAGAAGAGCGACAGCTGGACCTGGACGAGAAGCCTCTTGTTGTTCAGCTGAACTGGAACAAAGATGATAGAGAAGGACGTTTTGTCCTGAAGAATGAGAACGACATCCTTCCCAAGGTCAGCTGCTCTGTCTTATGTTGTCTTTTAAACTGTGTACTGTCATCCAGTTAGTTTACTAGTGGCTTCATCCATCCATCCGTCCATCCGCCAAAGAAAATGATTTCCGATGATTGAGACCATTTTCCTAAACAGTTATATCTTGAGAAATTTCTACAGTAAGATGCTGATGAATAAGCTCTATGCAGCAGCATGGATTAGGGTTAGGGTGTGTTTTTTTTAGGCGCATTAAAACTTAATTGTCATGCCATTTTGCTCACATTCATTATTGATAGGGGATATGGTCCATCCACATCTGCTGTTATTCTGCTATGATAGGGGTGTGATCTATGCATTTCCCTTTTGAACATGGTTGTGAAACAATACGATGCATGTAATGACAGAGGTTATGGTTGATCCACTTCAACACAGCAGTGTGGACAGTCATATTTTGCTTTTATTTTGATATCTAGTGTGACTAAGTGACCTAATAAAAAAGCCCTCATTCACTTGTTTTGATCAGATGTACTTGTTTTGAAGAACATTTGTCCTTGATCGTCTTTTGGACCTTCATTTTCTTCATTTCTTTCATTCAGAAATGATTGAGTCATTTCATTACAAACTGTAGCAAGCTTCTCCTCATAGTCCTTTAAAGTGCTTTGTTCACTTCTCTTCCCCTCTCTACCAGAAGAGTCAGAGTAACGGGCCAGAGAGGGAGAAGGACGGAGTGATCCAGAATTTCAAGAGGACTTTGTCCAAAAAGGAGAAGAAGAAGGAAAAGAAGAGGGAGAAGGAGTCCGCCCGAATCCCTGATGGAGATGAGCAGGCCCTCAGTCGGGAGGACGGGTAAAACACACTAGCTCAAAGTCATCCATCTTACAGTCCTGCCCTTACATCCTCTCAGTCCTCGGGGAGCTTCTTTTTTTTTAATGCCAATGACAGCACAGAAGACTCCAGAAGAGGAAACGCGAGTGATTTGAAATTTGACCTTTCTGTTCCACTCTCTCTTTTTCCCCTCGCTGTTTCCCACTCCCATTGTGTCTTCGTCTTTATCATTTGTCTCCACATTTTGTGGTTTAGGGAAAACAATCGCCTGGCAGCAGAGGTCTACAAAGATATGCCAGAGACCAGCTTCACCAGGACAATCTCCAACCCAGAGGTGGTGATGAAAAGGAGACGCCAGCAGAAATTGGAGAAACGCATGCAGGAGTTCATGAGCAGTGATGGGAGGCCCGACTCAGGTAATTCAACTGTTTGTTCTAACTTCTACTGAATTCAACACATATTGTTTACTAGTGTCCTACCCTTTTCTACCTAACCCCATCTGACCTCCGATCATCCAATCAGGCATGGTTCACTCACACAGGTTTCATTGTAGATAGGCAAAAAGCAAGCCAATGATTTCACCCTAGCCTCTGTGATTGTATAGTGTTGAGGATGACGAAACATTCCCAGGTGAAAACAGAAGTTTTAAACCATCAAGACTTTTGCTGGATGTCTGTTCAGATGTAGCACTTTGGAAAGGCGGCCTATGGTCTTGGCCGTACTGGGGAGCTTGATGGATTCTTTATTAGAGCTCCAGAGCTTTTCTGCATAGATCTGTGAACTTGTTATAGGAATAGCCATCTCTGCAATACTCCACCAATCAGACCTTTATGGCAGAGTAGCAATACAGAAGCAGCTGCTGAGTAAAAGACATATAATGGCCTGCCAAGATATTGACAAAGACCCGTTAAGCAGTCTAAGATAAATAGGACTAAGATTTTTTTGATAGCTGTGGCATAAATTTGACCCTTGGGCCTGATGGACTTGCCTGGTTCCTGTTTGTGCTGTCTGAACTGCCACATCTCCAATATAAGTACATTTATTGTGGTTCTCACCTTGAGATTTATGTCCAGAGGTTGGAGAAACTCTTGACCAATAGGAGCTTAGTTGGTGGCATTAGGAATAGGGTCGTGATCTTTCTATTTAGCTAACTAGCTGCATGGCTACATAAAGCAGAAGAGGCAACACAGAAATGTTGATTGTTGTAGTGTGGATATGATTCATGTAACTATATGAGTTGTTGTAAGTAAATTTCCACAAATAACTCCTAAATAGGAATTTAATGATTAGTTGATTAATTAATTAGACAATTGATTTTTTAGGCTTGTGTAATTGTGATGAACATTTTTCACTTCTTTTTTTATAACTCTAAAATACTAAATAAATCAGAAGACCTACTGCTGTAGCTTTTGTATTAAGGGAAAATTACATCATGAGATAGCTATGTCTCTCTCCGCTGATTGTTTCATACAAAACAAGAACATGGTTAACATGAACACAGTATCAGGTTATGTCCAGTGTTATTATTAGTTATATTATGTTGCACAGGGTTGATGGGATGTATCGGTACACATAGCAGTAGGAGCTGAAATACTAATCAGGATTGATGATAGATAGAACCTTAGAATAAAAAATAGAATCTTTGACTTCAACTTTTCCTCAGAAGGCCATATGTTGTCGAAAGTCTCATGCTGACATGTTTACAAACACAAAAAGACATATGTACATGTGTGAATAAATTAAACACACTCACTGGTTCTATGTGTGACTCATTACCTAATCATTCTGCCAGACAGCCAGATGGACCACTGAACCGAGTCTAAAAACGGCAATAGCCACTGTCCACATACAGTAGACACACATGGAGGACAGGATGCCTTGTGGTCAGACAGTGACGTTCTCACAGCAGAAAGTGCTATTTTAAACGAGCTCATTTCATATAATGCTTCTGAAAATCCTGTTGGCTTTCCTGAAGACTCCCTTGTGGGATTTAAGAAGGCGATCATTTCTCGTTGACACATCAGTCACACAGCTCCTTGTGTCTCCAGACGAAAGTGCAGTATATTGTTTAAGCACTACAGCGAGTCTTCATTTAGTGCTTTTACCTCATCATGGCCAAACAGACGTCCCACACAACCTTCTGGTCTATGGTCTATGTCTATATAACAATGGTCAAGTATAAGGTTTCCGGTCATCCTCAAGAACTGATCATTATCTCTGCAAGGGAGGTCAAATTTTCATTGCTGTTTGTTGTTTTGTGTTTGTTAGTTGGCAGAATATTTAAAAAAAAGTCCATAACAGATTTCAACAAAACTTAAAAAAGTCGCACTTGGAGTGGGATAAGACTTTCAGGCCAATTCGGATGAAGGTGCAAATCCAGGAAAATTTTTGCTGCCTTGATGGAGGTATGCATTGTCAAAGTGCCCTGGTAGTTACCACTATTTTTGATTTACATTGGTTGATGATTTGCTCTCAAAGTTCTTCAATCGATAACAAAGTGGGATAACAAAACGTATGTTTTACTGTAACAGGAGGCACTTTGCGGATATACGCTGACAGTCTGAAACCTAACATCCCGTATAAGACCATCCTGCTCTCCACACGAGACACGGCTGACTTTGCGGTAGTGGAGGCACTGGAGAAGTATGGGCTGGAGAAGGAGAACCGCAGAGAGTACTGCATTGCCCGGGTAACCATTATTATCTTACTACAACCTCTTAAGCCTTTTTTTTTTTACCTCATTGTCTAATCCCCCTAAACACACCTCCTACAACCTTCCTCTTCTTTCACAAACACATCCATCCTCTCTGATAGACATGCTGTACAAAAAAAACAAACACATTACATTTGGACTGTTCCTGTCAAAGTTAAGTCAGGTTAAACTAGTTTCATTATACCTTGGTTTGAATTTCCAATAAAAAAAGATTTGTTTCAATATTTACTCATATTTGATCACATCACCTCATTTGTCAGAATCTGATGTATGTCAAATTTAAATTTAATTTATTTTCAGTAACTATACACTGCTCAATGCCTATATCCTCCTAATTCTCCACTAAACACCTTCTTTATCTTCGTATCTCATCAGTAAACACCCATCATCCTTGTGAGAGGACAGCCAAGGTCACGGTCACATGCATAAGAGCATGAGTCTCTGACAGTCCTCAGCGGACTGTCACATTGAAACAGAATGCTGCCTGGCACTAAAACCTTTGCGAGGCATGCAATTCAATTGCTTTCAGACTGAGTGCTATAGCTGCAGCAGATGTCTATGTTTCTCTCTCTGTGTGTGTGTGTGTGTGTGTGTGTGTGTGTGTGTGTGTGTGTGTGTGTGTGTGTGTGTGTGTGTGTGTGTGTGTGTGTGTGTGTGTGTGTGTGTGTGTGTGTGTGTGTGTGTGTGTATTACTGTGTGTGTTTGCACGTGTATGCATGTGGCTGTAACGGTGAACTTGGCTGGCCTCCCTAAAGCCTCTCCCATATCTATCCTCAGATGGACTCTGGCAATGGCCAATCATAAGAAATAACTGCTGCTCCCACAGCCAATTCAGTGAAAGATTCTCTAGAGAACACACACACACACACGCACACCCTCGCACACACACATACACACAAGATAGTCGGTAGCAATTTGCTGATGAGACTACAGCGCAGGGAAAGTCCATTAGGTTAGAGAGCATGAAGCAGCTTCATGCACGCATGCTCTCTACAAAGTATACTAGCTAGTAGCATATCAGCTTGTGCATTTATGTTTGGGGGGGGGTTAACAGAGATGAGACTGAAAGGGATGAAGATATGTAGGTCAGCTGTGAGATTCTGTGAAGAAGTACAACAAAAGTGCAATATTTATGAAGCCTGAGAACAGCATAATGTTGCTGTATTTTGAAGTTAAACCCATGGTTAATATACTGGTAAATAGCTTAAAAGCTAATTTAAAGTAACAATGGAGTCCAACCACGAAGAACCTTTACCTTTAAACCATATTGTCTCTTAGACACAAACACTGGATCCTCTGGGAACATTTAATAGTCCAGTTAAGGAACATCTGTGATCCTTTACTCTCTGACATAAGTCAAAAGTCTCTTTAAGTATGTCTGAATCACATTAATAGCAGCTCGTTCTGTAAGAGGATATATATTTCCACTGTGGCCCAGTCTTTGGGGGCTTAGGTATGTTGCTTGACTGAATTATTTTGCTTTCTTTCCTTTTTTCTGAGCAGCAAGATGATAAGTCTGGCAAGGAGGTGATTCTTGATGATACAGAGTGTCCACTTCAGATCTTCAGGGACTGGCCTGCTGACAGAGGTAATACAAGCAGAAGTATGCTTGCACACACACACACACAAAATTCATGTCAATAAAATGACATGCCTCTCTCATCCTCTTTTCTTGGTCGTTACCGCCACCTTCTGCTCTCTAACAGTCATTACAGCGTAGTTAGCAGCTGCTTCCCTTTTGTACATGTGGTGTCCTCAGTTAACAGCATCACAGGGATGTTAGGTTATAAGCATGAGCACACTATGCAGCGATCGGGATTTATCTTAATTATCGATCATTAATATCATTAATGAGACAGTCTTTTTGTAAAAAAAAATGTTGCAGTGTAATAATCTAAAAATGTTGCTGTGTGTCAGGAGCACTAGTGTTCCAGCTGAAGAAGAGACCCCCCGACTACCAGGGAAGGAAGGTTAGGAAAGTAGATGACAATGGTCTGCGAGGGAAGGATGGCAGCAGCTCCCTGCCACCCGAGAAACTGCCTTACCTGGTGGAGCTGAGCCCAGGTAGAACCACAACACACACATAAGAAAACAAAAGAAGCATTGTAGTGCATCATTTCTTTATGGGATTCTATAATGCCACTTATTTATATCAGCATCTTTTGAGTCTAGCACTGTTTGTATGGATTGTGGGGAGGATGTTTCTCTGTTCCTTATGATTGCACCTTACCCAGAGTCTTGCTACATCTGACATTATCCAGCCCTAACAGCTTGTTACTTACCACTGATCCCTCTTCCTTCAGCTCTCTTATTGTCTGTCATATGCTTCATGCCATTAACTTATTTTGCCTGATGGGAACGTTAACACTTCTTTGCACCGAACTGGTTTGAACTGTGCTGCTGAAATGGTGATTGGGAACCAGTGTGTGTGGTCCAGGAATACACTAACACATCTACGTCATCCGCTGTCAGGTTGACGGGTTACTGTCTGGCTGGGAGAAAAAAAATACATAATTGGTTGTGAGATGATTCGATGGCTTGTAAATATTAGATGCTTGCGATTTGAATGTGCGGGAGAGAAAATAAGAAGTTTGTGTGAGTGTGTGTGTGTGTGTGTGTGTGTGTTTGTTTCTGTTCTTTTACTGTATATTTGATAACCACTGTAGATCAGTACAGTTGCTAAAATTCTGCCTGGTGGTAAGACTACATGTGAGTCAACTTCTGAAAGTGTGACATCTGTGTAGTAATCCAAGAGATGTAACATGACAAGCAGTAATTCTCTCTGTATACAAAAATACCCACTATTTTGTAACTAACCATTTCCTTTTAAATGGTTTAAACCAGCGTTTAAACCAGCTAGAAACATTTTCCGAGGCCATGTGTTATCTGAGTCTATTCTACTTTCTGTGCTATACTTACACGAGGAAGTCTTCTGTGTTTTAGCTGTTTAGATGATTCATTCCTTAAAAGTACAAAGAATTAGGGCTTAATGTCTGGTATAAATAGAATTGCTTTATGTCATAAATATAGACAATTAGAGCCCCTCAGAAATATCCCATATATGCAGGTATCTCTGTGCATGTGTGTGTGTGTGTGTGTGTGTGTGTGTATGTATGTGTGTGTTTGTATGCTGATATGCTTTTATGCATTTAATGGGTCAACAAGGTATTGCTGCATTTTTCCTCCTTGCTGCATTTTCACCCTCTGCTATATGTCTGTTTTCTTTCCCACCTTTGTATGGCATGGTTTGTTTGTGTGTGTGTGTGCGGGGCCTTGTGCATGTGTCCCTCTACCTCCGCACTTGCCTGCCTGTTTGCCTAGGGCGAGGGAATCACTATGCCTACTACGCCTATCGGCACCATGAAGGTAAAAACCCACCACACATCCTCTGTGTCTGTTGCAATGGCTGATGGGATTGGTAGTGGGAGGTGCAGTGGTCCCCGACTCCCGATACTGAATTAACGCCACCCCTCCACCCTCCTATTTGTCAGTCACTGTTTAGTACTTGTAATCCTTGGTAGGATTACTGCATACTTCAATATTACAGTATAGCAACATAACCTCTAGTCATAAATTTTAGAGAATGTTATGGAGAGTCAATTCAGGATCCTTGTACCTTACATAACACTATTATTAATTTGATTTAAAGCCTTAATTACAGTTGTATAGCAGTTTAAAGGAATAATTTGACCTTTTATACTTTCATGCTTAATTAGATGAGAACCTTATATAATTCTCATGTCTATACAATAAAATGAACCTAAAGCTAGTTAGTTAGCTTAGCACAAAGACTGGAAACAGCTAGCCCGGCTCTGTCCAAAGGTTACAGAATCCACCAACTCTAAGCTAGGATACGTCCAAGCCAAGCCAAGCTTTAGCGTCATATTTACCGTACAGACACGAGAAGTTTTCATCTAAATCTCTGCAAGAAAGCAAATCAATTTTTCGAACTGTCAAACTATTCCTTGACTACAAGGATATAATTACACATTAAAGAAAGAACAAGTGCAGTTTCAGAATTAACACCTGGACAACCTGGTGTTTTCACGTCTCAAAGACATTAAGCAGTTTATGGAAACGTTTTCCAGCTTCATGTGCATCTGTAAAAGCAAGTTGCCAGCTTCTCCTCAAACCTCATATGATGTAAAAGGCCAAGATCTTGCGGTTGTCTTGTTATATTAGTTTTCTGTTGACTTTTTTCTGTATTATTTTTAGAAGGTTGTTCTAAGGGTTTTCTGACACCCATTCATTTGTCCTGGATTTTTTCCCCCCAGAGAAACCAGTGTTCTTTTTCTTTCTTGAACTAATATGCTTTGCTTTTACTAAAGTCCTCCTTACTAATAAATAATTGCTCTGCAAACCCACCAGCCACCCACATTTTCTTTTCGCCACATTAAGAATATAACTCCCAGAGTATTTAAATTATGTATGAATTCTATGCTGGCAGCTTTGTGTGGACAACATGAATATGTGAGGTTTAATGTGTACACTACAGTATTTCCTGTTTGATATTTGATGTAAGGACCACCCTGCCTAGTGGTAAATGTGAGTGCTTGCATTTGTCTGTGTGTAGACGGGTCTGACTCAAGGGACAAACCAAAGCTGTACCGGCTGCAGCACAGCATCACTGAGGTCGGCTCAGACTGCACAGAGGATGGAGCCATCCAGGTAACTTCACGGAACCATTCACAATTATCGCCAGTCAAACTGAAATCTCAACCTCAACTTTTTTTGTTTTGTGGAAGGATATTAAAATTGTGGTAAGAGAATAATAATAAATAATAACAATTCACTTTTCATTCATGTTATTTCAACACCAGCTTTGCCCTCAGCAGCTCCTGGATAGTCAGTGCTGTGTTTGTCCCTTATTATAGAAAGATTGGGCTCAAGCAAGCGTGATCCATCTCTTTTATTTGATTTACAACATGAACACATTTATGTTTATTTGGTCATGATTCCCTATTTGACTGAGAGCCCTGTAGGGCTTGAAAATGTTTCAGCAGTAGGCTACTGACAATTATTTGTGAGATGTAATGCTACCAACACTTGGTTGCTCAGAATTACAAACCATTTTTTAGTACCGAACCACACAGAAATTGTACCAATCAAATTACAGAACAGAGATTATCAGTCTGTACCAAAAAGTAATCTTAGTGTCACTTGTGAAAAATAATACAATTCAATTTGAATGTATTTTGTAATTTTCAACCAAATAAGTACATAGGAATATATAGGAGGATTATGAAACTTGGATATCTTGGCAAAAGCAAACATTCATTATAGTTTGTCTTTATCGTGGGCCTGTACTGATGCAATTGTCATTGTTTATGTCCAGCTGCTAGGTCCGGGGATTCTGCCTCACCACTGCAACCTCATGCACAGTGAAGGTATGGTGACAGTGACGCCACATGGCCCAGACGCTGACACCTTTGTCGACGGGCAACGAGTTACAGAGACAACGGTGCTGCATTCGGGCTCCACCCTCCAGTTTGGTTCTGTGCACGTCTTTAAGTTTGTAGACCCGATGTTTGACCAGGGAGGGAAAAGAGAGCCAGCAGCCATGATGAGGAGCCGACACAAGTCTGGGTGAGGGGATAGAGAAAGTTGTGTGTGTGTATGTGCTTTCCTCTTCCTCTTTTGCCTCTTTATTTTCCCTGCGATTCCTCAGTCTCATCCTCACGACACACTCTTTTCCTCACGTTTCTGACCAGAAAAAAAAAGAAGAGGGTGTTATTGTAGACGAAGGGGGAAGAGCATGAGGTTTGGAGTTGACAGACAGAGCGAGAGATGAAGGGAAGCAAAAGGGGGAGGAGGGAAGTCTCGGGTTGGATGGATGTAGAGAATGGGGAAATGAAAGGAGAAGAAGATCGAAGGGCTAGGGTTATGGCAGGCAGGCTGCCCTCTAATCTGATCAACATGGTGTTGGGTGTGGCCTCCTGCCCGCTGTTGTTTCACACACCAAGAGGAGTCAGACAGAGTGAGCACATCAGATAAGAGGAGCTGGTTAGGGATGAGAGAAGCTCAAGAAAAAGATGTTTTGAATTTGACTTGAATGACCCTTAATGGATGTTTAACTGTGGGAAAGAGGAAGAGGTGTGTAAGTAACCAACATTAGTACTCTGTGTTGTTTCTGTATGAATCGTTTTCTTCAAAGACTAGATGTTAGCCTCTGGTTTTTCTTGCAAAGCTGGTCTTGTGAAGTATGTTTAAGATCCTCCACGCATCTTCCTGAAGTGTTGCTTAAGTTGACGATTGAACATATTTGAACCTGTTTAATGACAGAGGGTTTTGAGTTTCGCCTTTATAAGCACTACATCAAAGGAATAAACATTTTATTCCAGTGTTTTGTTGAAAACAGAAGAGTTTTGTATGAAGGTTCTTCCTTGTTCTCTCTGCTTGGAACCAACAGACAACAGTCTTACTGCATATCTGAAAGGGGGTTATGAAGGGTTCTGCTTGGTCTGTAGGTGGTACCAAAATATCCACTCAAGATGAAATCAAAGGGGTTACTACTTCATTCTGAACATCTGCAACGTTTTATTTATTTATTGACTTTCTTTCTTGTGGGGGAGAAAGCTCTACCCCGCAGTTATTACTGCACATACAGCAGTTAGAAGGATCTTAAAAAGCGATGGAATACTTCAATTCCGTATTAACGTCTGGCAAGTTACATGAACGCACCACAGTCATTTGGCACAGCTCAGTGTCAGGATGGAAGCAAGCCTGATATTGTTGGATGTTGATCCCTGTGGTTTTCTGGGCTGCTTTCCAATGGTTCTGCTGTACAAAGATACCTAGCTCATTTGAGCTAGAGGTGCGTCATGATGCTAAAATGATTAGATACAGTTTGGCACGACAACTGAGTAAACATCATAACTCTTTGGCAGCATGGTTTGGCAGTCGTAAGAGATGATGATCTTGCAGCCTTTGAGTGTTAAAACTTTAATCTCCCGCTTCCCGCATTAGGGAGAGAAGAGCATGAAAAAAAACAAAAAATACCGGAAGTCTGGAAAGAAGATTAACGCTTAGATATTATAACATGAATACTGTTTGAAGATTCTAAACTAATACTTCATAAAGATGGAATTGGCACTATTACTAACTGAAGTTGATGTTTCAAGAGATGTGAACATCTGAAAGACATTTTGCTCAAAAACAAAGAAATGGTGCCCCCCCCCCCCCACCCCCCCCCCCCCCCACCCCCACTTGTGCAATTTTTTTTAGAATTGAATATATATGGCTGTTTCTTAACCTGTGCATATTTTTGGGAGGATTGGACTGTGCTTCCAAATCTGTATTGATGTGTCTGGTTAAATGAGTTAAAGACAGATCCAAACATTTTTGAGGTGTCGTATATGTGCTTTTAAGCATCTCCTGTTTCCCCATACCCCCACCAAAGATGTATTAACTTAACATATGTTTGGAGAAAAGAAAATCTGTATTAATTGACTGAAACCATCAGCTTGAACCAAGAAGCCTTGTCCTTGCTCAAATGGTTTGTGTGTTTCTGGTAGCGGCATGCTGTTTATTTGACACTGATGCCCGCCTTTCATGTGGGGCGTGAAAAGCAGAAGCCTGTCTATTAAACCCGACTGCGCACACACACACCAGCAACCACTGCCGTCGTGGCATGGCTCCTCTATATCTAATTAGACTCTTATGTAAGTGTGTGTGCATGTGTACAAAGCGATCTGTCTGTCTGGGTGTATTAGTGAGTCATTCATTTACTGCATCTCTGACCTAGCTCTCTCCTCCCTGACGATGGGTTAGATAATTGAGTGTGTGAGTGTGTGCGTGTCTGGATTAAGTCTGAGCTCTTGTCGTTGTCAGTAATGAAAAGCCAGCTGTGGGGAGCACAGTTCCTAAATCTGAACCGCTGCATGTCTATGTCTCTGCTGCAGCAGTGTACCTGAAACCACCTTCGACCTTCACGGAGACGTCCATGGTGGAGCTGCTCTGCCTACCAGCAAGGTAACACACATACATACAGCATTAGAATTTTTGTTGCGTATGTATATATCCTGTTTCATTGGAATATTTTACTCAAAGGTGTAAAAATGATTTGATTACATTCCAAAGGTAGGTTTGACATGAGTTTTATTGTTCGGATGCACCAATCCGATCAGTGGATCAGTTTTGGTGCTAATACTGACGTTATTAAGCTTTTTTTACATTGTGAAATGTAATCCCTGGGATTTCATTTTCACTTTAAGGTGCAATTAGGGATTCAGTTAATCCACAGACAAAGGCAGCATACCCTCACCTCCTTGTAGCAACCAATATTTTTCCATATGGAAATTACTTTAAAAAAAGCAAAATCGTGAATCTTTAAATCTTTATTCGTTAGCATTGCTGCTATGTGTGTTTGCAATATGTTGCAAGCTATTTTATACACGCTCCTGTTTAATCTATAGAACAAATACTGATAGAACTATGGAAGAAATTGGAAAAACAGCATCTTATGTTAGCTGCTTATTAGTATTTTTGCAAAGAAACTACGCCACACGTGAGACCTCCACCTTGATTGATTTTGTTCAGGGCATCCATATATTGTAGACTGATTTTAGTTGTAAGTTTATCATTGAGTTGTGTAACTGTACACAATGTATGTGAATATGTGACTGAAGCCATCGTGATTATCTGACTTATTGTTATGTTTGTACTTTCTAAAGTTATGATGATCCTGGGTAAATTAAATCACAGTGGAATTAAATTTTGTGGAAGCTGCTTAACACCGAATGTTCTGTGTGTGCAGAGCTCAGGAAAACTGGAGATGGAGAGAGGCATGGTCAAACCCATGATCAGAGGAGAGCAGCAGGACAGCAGGTTAGACACACGCTCTTGTCCTCTTTCTTATCGTCCTTTCCCTGTACGCCTTCCATCTTAATCCTCTCCCCGGCTCTCTGGCTCATCCTCCTTCTGTGTCTTCTTCCTGGGTTTATTTTTATTCTCCCCTCTCACCGTGTTATTTTGTCTTATCAGGTCTCAGGACATATCAGCAGACAGAGCGGAGTTGACTCTGCCAGCCGGCATCGAGTTCAGAGAAAACTGTGAGTGTCAGTGTGTCTCTTTCTGTCTCTCCCTATTCCTCTCACTGTGTTAGTGAAACAGTCAATAGCTGGAAAGTATTGAATTCTCCTAGTTGTCTTTTAATTCACTGGGCTGATTCTGCCGACCTAACTACGCTACCAGCAGTTACATGATAGGTATATGGTAAAATTAAGCTAAAAGATTATGCAGAAAACAGGTTGTCTTTTCCTATCTATCCTGCACTCTTCAATACCATCCATTCTAGCTTACTTACATTGGTCTTAGATCAGCAAGTTAGCCCTTGCAGTGATTTCTTTGTAAATTCCTTTGCTGACAATGTATTGGCCAACAAAAAGAAGAAGAAAAAAAAAGCTGTCTTCTTCTCTCTGACAAGATTGAAAAGATCTTGCTCTTAGAGGGGGAAGTATAACTCAGTAGCCATCAGTAGGTCGGCCCACATGTTCCTGATGAATAAAGGAAAAGTTTATATTACTATGTAACACACTTGATCTCCTGATCTTAACCATGTAATTGGACATATTTAATGGAAGTGATGATGACAAAAGCAAAGCAGGCTGTAAACTATGCTCTGCTAAACTGTTGAGAAGGCAAATGTAGTTGTTTCACAGTTTTAAAAAAAAGAAAAAGAAAATCTTTTTTGGGGACAGGGCTTGCAGCAGTTTTGGCAGCAGGGTGTCCTCAATACTTGAGGTGTAATTATCTTTTTTCCCCCCTTCAGCTGAAGACACCTTCCTGTTAGCCATCATCAACTACACCAACAGCTCCACGGTTCACTTCAAACTCACACCCACTTACATCCTGTACATGGCCTGCCGCTACATCCTGTCGCCTTCTTACCGTCCTGACATGTCGCCGTCTGAGAGGACACACAAGGTCATCGCCATCGTCAACAAGATGGTGAGCATGATGGAGGGAGTCATCCAGGTCAGTAACATTACCTTTCAAAATCTTTTTTTTTCTTGTGCGTGCTGTCATATTGAACATAATCTCGTTGATGAACTTGTGCATTATCCCAGTGTGTTCAGCTCGCAATTAGTTTGGTTGTGCTCCTTCATAGTGCTGTTTTCCCATACTTACATGCTCACTTGTGAGATGTTTGAAGTGTGCAATGTTTTGTTCAACCCCCCTCCTTACTGTATTCTTACAAACTACCACACTTGTAGTTGTTGTGTGTGTTTGTGTGTATGTATGTTTTATGATGCTTTTCTCCACAGTTACCGCTTGTTCTACCGGTCTGCCTTCTAGTCTGTTTGTGTGCCCATAAAGTGTAGAATGTTCGCTCTGTGAAGCCTGCTGTGACACAACATCGTGTGTACTAAACCTTAGCTAGCACGGCGCTATCACTTATCATTGGAGATATGAATCATTATAATTAGGTTGATATGATTCCTGATATGATAGCTGAGCTTTTTGGCCAACAATGTTAAACCATATTCTATAAATGTTTGTACCAAAAGATAGACATTATAGAATAAAAAACAGTTAGATGTAGAACAGCTTTGACAAATTTAAAATGATTAATAACACTTTAATTAAAATCTATGACCTTTTTTTTGACCTCATTTTTGATATTGAGATGAAGCTTAATTCCCAGCCTTTTTTGACTTAGTGTTGATTAGAAGTGTTATTACAAAATCTTACTAATATTACTATTATTCAATATTAAAATGAAGCACAGTACCTTGGCAGATTGGAGGATTAGATGGAAAAAATCACACTCTCCTAGTTTTTCTAATGGGTTTCCTTACAAAGGTAAAAAAAGAAGAAGAAAAAGGCAAATGCCTTTTCTGCTTTTACTAGTGCCATTTTCTTTTATTAGTTTTTCTCGCAGACAGCTATTCTTTTCCATTGGTATGAACAGAAATTAGGAAAGTAAAAGCACACAGACATAATGGACTGTAAGATCTAAACTATTTCAGGCTGTGTGTAGTTGGACTTCAGTTTTGTAGAGTTTCTGCAGAAAAAAATCTCAATCTCCATCGGTGGGTTTGTGTCCTGTGTGAGCATTGTTTATTATCAACAAAATAATTGCCATATATTAACCAGACTTTTAACAAATAGTATTGTTGGATCATGTCGGGGATGTTGAAATCATGGAAAACAATCTTGAATCTGCATGATTATGACTCGCTTCACTGTGTTGAGTTGTAGAGACTCCACTGCCTTCTTCTGTTGTCCTGATTGCTACATGTCTAAACTGCATTGCTTTATGTTTCCCTGAATTGATTACATGTTACATTTTTAGGCCTTAATGCTTGTCTATAAATTAAGTGTCACCATTTTGTATAATCAGGAAAAATGAGGTCAAAATGATCTGACAGCTTATATTTTGCACCATTTGTCTTGGTCTTAAATGTTTTCTACACTGAGACCACAGTTCCCATAAACTCCATTGCTTGTTTCCACAAAGAGGGTGTGACCCTCTCAAAAACTGCAAAGTTTAGCCAATTTCCTTGAACGTTCTTGTTTTTTGCTGTAAAGCAATCCAACTGTTCTTTCACCAACCTGATGTTTTTGCACACTGTATGTAATGTAATACAGAGCTCAAATTTATTCTTGTTATTTATCACATTTTATGTAATTTTCTCAAAATGTGTTACAATCTTAATGACTTTTAAACTTATTTTACTCGGTAAGGCATTTTCCCTTTTTGCTTTTTTAAGGGCACCTTGCTCACATACAGTACTGTCACCTTCACACTTGCACAGTTCCTGTTTATATGTAGGTTATATATTAGCTCGTAAACAGAACTTTTAAAAAAAGGTTTCTAAGTCTACGGGTCTGTTTTTCTTAAGTGATTTAAACTTGTAAAATGTACCAAAAAACCTTAAGACAATAAGGTCTTGAATAAAACCTTTTTTATTTTAGATTATCAGTTAATTTTCTTAAAAATAGACCAGTGCTGTTTATCCTCCAGACCATGGAATGAGGGGGGATACAATCATCAGTATGTCCGTCCATGTATCCATCACCATTTATTGTCCACAACACATCTCACAAACCATATGTACTAGCTTCATCAAAGTTTACACATATATCAACCACGATGAGCGGTGTAATTTTATTTCGTGTGGTTTCCATGGAAACCTGTCGACCACTTTCGGCTCACCAAAGGAATGGAAGATATGTCTTATACGAATAAATTTGTTGAACAGTTGTTTGTGGGGGTCAGGAGGATATGTCATCTGCAGATGACTCCTGTTCTTGCCTGTTTCGATGACGATGGTTTTGTCCAACCAGAGATCTATAATAGCCTTAAACTGAACTTGATAAATCTGAGAAACCCTATAAAATTTTGTTGACCAGATGTGGTTTTAAGTTGACCTCCATCAGGTATATCCCTAAACAGATTCAAGATGGCTTTACTCTGTAAAGCAAGACCACGTGTGTGTCAAAGTTTGTGTGTGTGTGTGTTACATGGCCGTGTCCATACTGTAGCTGTTGACGTGTTTTCTCTCTGTCCTGTGAACGTGTCCTCCTCCTCCTCTTCCTCCTCCTCCTCGTCCTCTTCCTTCCATCCAGGAGATTCCTGAAGGGGATCAGGTAGGATAGCACAATAGCACACCATGATACGGCTGCTAAAGACTCGTCTACCTCCCTCCCTCCCTCTCTCTCTCTTTCTCTTTTAAAAAAAAAAGTCTTTCTCTTGGTGTGGGCGACATGCATAAAATATCCCAAGTTAGATCTTAATATCTTTCGTTAGAGTTTGTCCAGCTAAAATCTGTAACCCAGCTGGCAGATGTTGGGACTCAATTGTCTGCCTTTTTAAAAAAGCGAAACTTTAAAAAATGCATACTTAGAGGAAATGTATTTTCACTACATAATTATAAATATTAGTGCATCCTTGCTCATTATGATAACAAATGACCAGTTCCTGATTACAGTTATGAAATAATTTGAGCTTTCTTTTTCTCTGTTCCAAGGGAATGCGTCAAAGTCGTCGTCCACCTTATGTAAGACAGGATCGCATAAATGTGAATCCATGAAATGTGTTAAAACAGATGAAAAACAACTTGGTTCATATCATACAACTGGAACTGAATTAAGTAATTGATAGAAAACTGATTATTTATTAATCATGATGGTTGTTATTAAGTAAAAAAATATCCAATGTGAGGTTTTGCATTTTTATTGTAAATTGAATAGCTTGAGTTTTTGGGCTCTTCAATAAAGACAATTTAAAAACATCACCTTTGGTTTTAGAAAAATTGTAATAGCCATTTTAAAAAAAACTTTTTTCTTTTATTTAGAAAGTTTATTTTATTATTTTAAAGATAACCCTTAAAATTTTTATTGATTATGAAAATAAATTTTAATTGCAGTAATATGTATGTATATAGAATATTAGACAAGTTATTTGGTAGAAACGCAAATGTGCTAAGCATTCGTTTAAAGCAGGAATCAAGTTTAAGCTAGTAATCGACAGAAAAATAAAAACCTGAATTAAAGCAACAACAAACGTTTTCACATGATGACAAATGACTTCCATAAAATGATGTATCTACAACCTTTAAATCATAAGTTGTTGAAAGATTTCTATTTTCTTTGGTCTTAAACATCAAGTCCTGGAGGGACTCACTAATCAATGAGCATCCAAATCTTTTGGAAGGATTTTAACATTTTTTTGCATGGCTCATGTTTGCCATTATTTCTAATATTTGCAGCAGTGCTTGAAGACCGTATAAATAACTGTAAGCTTTCAGGAAACACATGCTGCTGTGTTGTTGCAATCTGCCGTTCCTTTGAAGGCAAATCCCAGTCACGTAAATGATTTATAATGTAAAAGTCATGTCGTTCAACCTCTTGGCTACCCTCTTTGAATCTCTGCCTCTGCACCTATTCCTCCTGGCTTCCTCTCTTTTCTGCTTTCTGTCTGCCTTTTCTTTTTTCTTTTTTTTTTAACCAGCCCCTCATTGTTGCTGCTGCTTCTTTTTCTCCATTCTAACAGAAATGTAAAATAAAGCCGTAATAATGCGTCCTCCCACAGCTGGAAATCTAAGCAACAACAGCAACATCAAACCAACTAATTCCATTCAGCTTCCTGGACTTGCCTGGTACTAAAAAACCAAAACCAAAAATAAACCAAAACCAAAGCAACCACTCTCACTCATCATTGCTCCATCTTTAATTCTGGCATTAATTTGTGTGACATGTCTTGCTACTCCTACTCAACAGTTTGGATGAGAGACAAGTCTCGCCCCTCCAACCTCCACCTCATCTGCTTCATTTGTCTGTTTGGAATTTAATATGTTCAGCAATCTGTCTGTGTTTTAAATGTTTCCTAAATGTTTTTTGTTGTTGTCATGTTTCATTTTGGATGCTCTTTGTGCCATCTCTCATTCTCTGGCTGTTCTGAATGAAGGGTTTGTTTTTCCAATGTTTTGTTTGATTTGTGTTTTGCTTTTCAAGGCGGGTATAGATGAATGCAGGAGAGCGAGCTCACTCCTCCCTCTCTGACTTTGGACATCTGGGACATAAACCAATCAGCTCCTCAGACACTGAGCTCTGTCCTCCATGTTCTCAGAACCAGAAAACTGCTCTTTAGACTGTAAAATGGCATATGTAGCGGATACTGAACTTCATTACGTCTGATAGCATCCATTCAGTGTTGGCCATTTGACATAATTATACCATTAATTATTCTGGTTTAATAATTTTCCTCTTTTTGTCTGCAAGCTTTTTGCTTGATGAAAACTCAACTCTGCTAGAGGCTTTTATTACATCAATACAGTGATGTGCAGGTATAGAGTTACAGCCTTAAGATGTGTTGTCAATAGCTTTTATACTGCTTTTTAAAATGTATTGTGATAGGCTCAAGAGGAAGGTGCGTAAGTATTGTAGGAAATGTGCATATTCACTTTCTAGTTAAGAGTTAGATGAAGGTGGGCAATACAACTGGAGAATTGGGAATGAGGGAAACTGCTAGCCTGGCTCTATTCAGAGGTTGCAAAGATAACGTCAGATTTTGTTACTTTAATCTGTCAATTATACAATAATACATCACAATATTTTGACCATATATTTTGATATTGATAATGCGACGATATAGAAGGGATGACTATTAAGGCTTTCACAGAGCATTAACAGAAAGAAAAGATTTTTGATCCTTGTGGGATTAGTCTCACTAACTGAGAAGCAAAAAAAAGCGTTTTCATTTGATCTCAATTTGGAAATGAATTGACTTCTAGTCAGGCGGGGATCTGGTTGCTCATAGTCTAAATAAATGCAGTCAATGATTTAAGCTTTTGGTCTAAACGCCGTCTTGACAAAAAGAAAAAAAGTAGTAGTAGTACATCCAGCTGGTAAGTGCAGGAGGCTCGTGTCTGGTGACCTGGTAAATGGAGCTGTGACTGGGAGGGGAAAGAAGTGGTCACTAATGTCTGTCTGAGGGAAATTCTTCTACCTGTTCTATAAAACTGTTGAATTTTCGATTTGAAGACAGAAAGAAGTTGAGAAATATCAATGCTTTAATCGAATCTTTTCTTTTAAGTGACAGTAATGACCACTTTTCCTCTTGGCACTGGGTTGGCTTAGAGGGAGGCATGGGCGGGGCATCAGTCTATCCCTAAAGTAACAACTGCTCCTTCTGGCTGCCACTCAAACAGAAACTCCTCTCCTACCTTCTTTTTAACTCTCCAGTCTCCGGTCTTTCGTCCGACTCTCTTAACAACTTCCTCCATATGTTTTTGTTTTTGTGTGTGTGTGATTGTTACGTTACAGGAACAGAAGAACATTGCACTAGGGCTGGCTTTCTGGATGGCCAACGCCTCAGAGCTGCTCAACTTCATGAAGCAGGACAGAGACCTGAATCGCATCACCCTGGACGCCCAGGACATCCTTGCCCATCTGGTTCAAATGGCTTTCAAGTCAGTCTGTGAATCATGATAAAAAGATTCTTTCCAGAAAGACAGACGTTTGGTTAATGATGATGACATCTATGATCTTAAACAAGCTGCAATGTGTTGGGTGCAGGTACCTGGTCCACTGTCTCCAGGCTGACCTGAACAAATACATGCCTGCCTTCCTGGATGACCCCGAGGAACATAATACACAAAGACCCAAGATCGGTAATATACAAACACATGCAGAGTACAAGTGAAGACTGACATGTTTTTGTCAAATTTGGGCATTTTTTTTTACATTTTTAAGCAACTGAATAAGCAAAGCTGTCAAATGTTTCCCAAGGAAAATATGTAAAATCTCTTTTGCTTTTAACAAGAATGAGTATCAACCGAGGTAAAGATGTCAATATCGGTACTTGTGATGAAGGGAAATCTCCAGCTATGTTCTGTAATACTGGGCAGGTAAACTAAGGACAAAACTCCACCTCCAATGCTGTTTGTCTTCTGATCACAGCCTATTTCAATTATCTGTACGCTCAGTGAAACTATTGATTTAGAACAATTCATTCAGCCTCTTATTGAGCACATACCGATCTTCTCCAGATCCAAATTATTGTGTTTCCTACTTATTCCAGAACTGCAGTATGAGCTGTGGCATTGAAAATGCCACCTGAAATGATCTCCTATGTCTGTGGCTCCTTCTCTTTGTAGAGCACGTCCTGCAAACCCTGACATTGGCGATGTCGTTACTGCGGAGGTGTCGGGTCAACGCCGCTCTGACCATCCAGCTCTTCTCTCAGCTCTTCCACTTCATCAACATGTGGCTCTTCAACAAGCTGGTGACAGACACGGAGTCAGGGCTGTGTTGTCACTACTGGGGGGCCATCCTCCGGCAGCAGCTCAGTCACATCGAGGCCTGGGCAGAGAAACAGGGTCTGGAGCTCGCCGCTGACTGCCATCTGAGTCGGATTGTACAGGTCAGAATGCTTTACTTTGTTCAAGGTTTTGTTATTTGTGCTGTTTGATTTGTTTTTTTTCCCACAACTGCCTGTGGGAATTCTCTTGCTTGTGTTTTTCCTTTTTATGAGGCACCTTGATCAGTTCGTTTGTGGTGTTTTTCTCTCAGGCTGGCAGAATGCTTGGTTTGCCGCTATAATCTTTGAGTTTGATAATGTAAGCATGTGTCAAAATAATTTATTTGTAAGTACTGTAACATGAATTCCACCGTGATTGTGACATAGTGAAGTAGCATTGGATCATTGAAGTAAGAAGCAAGGATATAGATACAGAACAAAACATCAGAAGAAATAAGAAAATAATAAGAAAATTCAAGGCATGTATGATTTACAGGATATGAAGCACATTGAAATGTCGTTTTGTGTGTGTCCTCCAGGCTACCACTCTGCTGACCATGGACAAATACTCCATGCAGGACGTACAGAATATCCACAACACCTGCTTTAAGCTCAACTCCCTGCAGCTCCATGCCCTCATGACCAACTATCATTGTGCTCCAGATGAACCTTACATCCCACCTGTAAGACAAATGGACAGAAACGAAATGCTTAACATTAAACTATCTCGGCTATCATCGAGCAATCTGATTTGCATTGATGCTGAAAATAGCCATTACTCTATATGAGGTTTTCTGGAGATTTAGATGTAATGAAGCAGCCTGTGAGAATTTGTATGCTCTTGTTACCCTTGTCTGTATGTTTGTACATCCATACACAACAGGCTTGATAAGGGGTAATGGCCTGTCCACGTCTCAAAACTCGATGGAGCGCATTCAGTAAAAATTTTAAGCACATTTGAACTCGCCGATTATTTTGTCATTCTACTATTATCCTGCTATGATAGAGGTTATGGTCTAACCACATCAACACACATTCAGTTTTTTCCAGTTGCAGAGAAATCTGTGTCCTGGGAGACAAATTTCCTAGTCTTCTCTGACATGTGCGCTGCCTCTGGTTGTGTGTTTGTGTACAGGAGCTCATAGATCATGTGGTGGCAGTGGCAGAGAATACTGCAGATGAGCTGGCAAGGAGTGATGGGAGAGAGGTTCAGCTGGAGGAGGATCCAGACCTTCAGCTGCCCTTCCTCCTTCCTGAGGACGGCTACTCCTGCGATGTGGTGCGCAGCCTCCCCAATGGCCTGCAGGACTTCCTGGACCCGCTGCTGCAGAGAGGTAAAGTCACCGGGACATAGACCAATATTTAGCTATCCGAAGAGATTGCTTTGAGAATAAATTTGCATTTTTTTATACTTTTATTGTAAAATATTATACAGCTTAGCTTTTGCGTCAGTGTGCAGTTTCTTTTTAATCTTGATATCATTCAGTAAAAAGATGATTCAACATGTTTTGCTTTGTTCTGTTTTCGTGTTTTGACGATGATGGACACATTATCATGCAACACATTTGATGTTTGACGTCTCTCCAGTAAAAAAATCTATTTTGGTAATTGTTTGACCTTCACTGAGCAGAGCGATTATATATTTACGTGATTATAATATAGCAATGAGCTTTTTTGTTACTTTTTAATTTTTCAAATTTATGATTTTTATTACAAAACTTGACACAAAGCTGTTTTGACACAACAATTTTCTGATTACCCCATGATTATTTCAGGGGATCAGAAAAAGAGAGTAGCTTTCTGTTTCAAAGCTTGTGTGTTTACAGATGTCTGACTCAATGAAAGTGTGTCATTCAGTAAAATGACTGTGTATGTTTCCTCCTCCAGGCGTCTGTAGGTTAATACCCCTCCCTCGTTCCCCTGGCACTTGGACCGTCCACTTTGAAGGAGCTGACTGTGACAGCCACTTCTCTGCTGCAGACAACTCTGAGATGGTAGGACAATAACACAGTCTATAAACCTGTGTGTGTGTGTGTACTTGTGTGTCAGGACAGTGGGGCATCCCAGGTAAAGTTGTCGCTGCAGAGGAGTTTGAGCAAATTAAATGATGCTGAGTCAGAGAGTCTGTTGAGAATGGGGTGTATGGTAGATCTGATTGGCTCTGACAACCATGAGGCTGCAGATCTTTAAATGCAAGCAGAGTTACTTCAGGACAATGCTTTGTAACAGCAATTTCAATTCATAGAGTCTATTAGAGCCATTTTAATCATGTTCAAACCTAAGAATATATTTCCAAGTGAGGAATAAAGATAAACTTATGTTGTCATTCCAGATCAAAGCCATAATCTGGAATCTTGTCCTCTCAGTGGTTCTCACCTCTGTATTTGTCTTTCTGGCTTAAAATAGTCCCATTGAAATATTTTCACTGCTTTCCCCTAAATTTTACAATATGGATCCATTGTCAGTATAGCGACTCATTATATTTAGCAGTACATACATAATTCTTTGATTCAATGACTAAACAGGATAAACATCTGTAACACTAGCATGTTATTTTGAAGAGTACACATTACAAGGTAGCATAAACAAGCAAACACAAAACAATTACAAGACACATCAGTCAGCGATGCGTTTTATTAGTATTAGCTGATATGTATTATGTAAACCCATGGGCTAAATGTAATTGCTAAAATGTATTACATTAACTGCTGGTCTGCATCAGCGTTATATAAGTTCTTATTGTTGCCCTTGTCGACCCTTTTCTGACTAAGCTCACTCTCATCGCTCCATTGCACTGGATGATTCAGGTATAAATTACACCGGATTTACTGGGTTTAGGGGAGATTGCACAGGAGCTCCAGTAGTCAAAACGTGACAAAATGAAAACATGGATCAGATTTTACGTGAATTCAAGACTAAAAAAGGTAAAATTCCTCAACAGAAGCTGAGCTGTAGACAATACGTCAGCACAACTGACATAGTTTTACCAGTTTTAGAAAAGTGTACTCCCGGACGTTGCTTTGATTTGGGTCCAGGCGTGAGGGAGGGAGAGAGACAAAGAGAGAGAGACAGACGGAGAGAGAGAGATAGACATGCATTTTGTCGAGGCAACTGTAATCAAATAGTACAGCAGGGATAAACAGACCAATTACAGAGGAAGTGGCTGTGTGTGTGTGTTGCAATGAGAAGAGGTCTATCATTTACTTCTGTAGGCTCACTAACTAACCTCTGCAGTGTGATTGGTGTTGATTAAATTGTGTGTCTGTGAAGGTTGTTAGGAAAAGTAAATTGCCCCCTTCTAAAGTCACTGTAATCACTGCCCTTCAACTGGGAGACCACACACTTAAACACACACTCACTTTGATGAATGGAGTGTGTTGATGCAGAGTGGAGGGGCGGGGTTCATTTTGCTCATAAAAGCCTCCGTTCTGCTCTGCATCTTCATCAGCATGGTGGATGTGATACAGGGTGTTTAGTTTACATGTGATCAGTATGACATGCAGAACATCTTTGCCTCAAAAAGAAAGTTAGCTCCCGTTTAAACAGCCCACGTCTCTGTTTGTGCAGGAATGTGTTTAGAAAACAACGCATGCAGACACAATTATTCATTTTTGTTTGACACTGTTCTTAGATTGGTAGAAACTCTAGTATTGTGTTGAAGGCTAGTTTTAAAAGAGAGGAGCAAAAACTGTCAAACTATTTATGGAGGACATCAGAAACCAGAGCGATATCCTTTATTTTATGCCAATACCCACAATTTAGCTTGCAAAAAAGTCAAGTTGCTATTTATATTGTTGTGGCTGTTTCCATTGATTTATTTTGTGTGTAGTGGTAAACAGTCACTTTCTCACTGTGGTCATAGGACATCAGTCATTTGGTTTGCTACCATTTAAATTCTGTAATTATACTGATTAAAAAAACCTCCAACTGTGGGGTTATTGTAACTAAGTGACGTGGTAGGAATGTTTTCACTATTGTGACCACTTACATTTTTTATTAATTTTCATAACATACAGCCGTCATATACCACATTTTCACATGGTTTGATATCTGCAGTGTAAAAAGGTGTCATTTAACCCTGATGACATGTTAGAGGTTTGAGCTCGGAGCTAAGAGCCTGCGTCGTCCACTTTTCACTCTGACCATCTAATGTTGGCAGTCTCTCCTTGTAAAGAAAGGAATAACCTTCTAAAAATGTTGAAATGCTCTCATAGACCTGCTTTTATGCAACAGAAGGTTCGTAGTCGCTGAAGGCATAAAAAAAAGTGCTTTACGGTAAAAGCCTTATTTAAGTTGGTCTGTAAAAAGCTTTTACTTAAAGAATAAGTTCACCTTTTTTATCTAGTCTATCTGAAAACAATACTGTAATGCATGTGTGGACACTGAAATAGAAATCGCTTTAGAACAGAATATTTAGAATATTGTGGAATGTTTTTTTTTATCTGTTTTTCTTTTCAAAATATCTGATTCACTGCTGTATGGTGACTGAACTCACTACACTGGGTATAGCAGGATATGATGTGGGAAACATCAGTAGATCTCTCTCTCTCTTTCTCCCCCTCTCTTTGTTTCTACATTTCTCCCCACTCAGTCTCCCAGTCCTGCTCAAATGAGCCTTGGTGTGCATATATGCTTATGTGTGTGTATGTGTGTGTATGTGTGTGTATGTGTGTGTGTCTGGGTAGCCATGATGTGGTTTTCATTCTTGACGTGATTCCAGCAACCACAGGTTTGTCTGTGGTCTTTCCTTTTCCCCCTTTAAACCTCCCTCATTCCTCCCCTCCCTTTTCTCAGCCCTCCCTCTTTTTACTTTACTCTATTTTCCTCCGTAATGTTTCAGAGGGAGACAGAAGGAACACACTAGAGGACACTTGCTGAATTTCCTAGAGACACATTAAAGAGCTTTCATCCTCACTCACAGTTTGTCCTTCCTGTCCAACTCTCTTTTCAGCCAATGAGGAAGGAGCCGGAGGTTGTCACGGTAACCCTGAAGAAGCACAACGGCATGGGCCTCAGCATCGTGGCTGCCAAGGTAGGAAATACCGCCTAGGAGTTTGTGTGCGAGTGTCTGTGTGTGTCTCTGTGTGCGGGTGTGTGTCTGTGTGTGTTATAGCAGATCTCAAATTTGTCTGAGCTTTATAAAAGTTTTTCTCTTTTTAGTGAGGAAACTTTTCTTTCAAAGCAGTCTTTTTTTGTTTGGTTACATTTTCTGTGTCAGACCTGTGAAGAATTGGCATGAATTTGACAGGAAATCCAAAAATAGGAAGGGTGTTTTTTATCTTGGCTGTTGAGACGGAGTGCGTTAGATTTGTGTCAGTGTGTATATGTGTATGGCTGAGCGACACAGTGCTGACAGAGAAGTCTGCTATTCTAAATAGAATGCTTTTATTGTTGAGTCTGACAGCAGTGCAGAGACTAAATAGTGACACTACAGAGAAACCTCTGGATGACTGTAACCAAAACACAGTCGTTTTAGTTTGCTGTTTTTGGTGAGTGGGTGTGGAGGGTGGGACTCTGGGTCACTCTGCCCAGACCTCCGATGTACTGGGAAATTGAACATCTCACCCACTGTCTTCTAATATTTAACAAATATGCAGCTATGATTCATATACATTTCACCCTTGTTACTTGCAAACTTGGCAAACAAAGTGTGTTGTTTTAGAAGGGATGTCGGGGAGATATGTCATCTAAAGGTGACTTTTGATTTGTTTTGCAGTAATGTAGCCCATAATGCTGTTTTTCAGCTTTTATGGAGCGCTGCAACAAATGACGCTATTAATTAATAATGAAAACAATGACTAATTAGTTTCTCAATAAATTTCTTGTCTACAGGGTAATTAAAGAATTGTCTCTCGCTGACCTAAAATTGCGTCATTCGTGAGACTAACATTCTAAAACACAAAAATATTTGTGTTGGAATTCACAATCAAATGATTGCACCATGAATTGTCCATCACTTGCAGCTGCTGTCTTCTCTGTCTCAAGGTATGATTCACCGAAGACATCGCACCAATGATACTGCAGCACAGACATACCCATAATGTTTTGCAACTGAGTGGAATTTACCCTTTTGCATCTAATGGAGAGGAGCTGAGTGAGAATGAAGTTTCATTTCATTATGGAGAGACGTAATAGGAGTAAATATTTACTTCATTGGAATGTGTACAATAGCAATAAATGTGAGTCTTAGTGGATTAAACCCTATTGTGACACTCCTTATAAATACACTTCAGTTTCCACCAACTCTCTGTAGATGGCAGGAATTTTAACACTAACTACAAATGGTTATTATTGCTGGTGTTTGTGAACTAGATTTTTTATTTTTTATTTTTTGCAATAAGGCTCACATACATAAAAAGGGGTCCATTTTGCAACAGAAGATATGCATATTACCTAATTCAAATACTTGCAAATAGTACCGGAGCACAGAGACACTGTTTGCTTGGCAGCACGGTTAGAAGTGAATGTCCCCCCTTGCAGATGCTGTGGGAAATTACTCTGTTTTGTTCTTATTTGTGCAGGTTCAGTGGGTGCAATTCTTTAGTGAGTTCACCCGTCACTATACTATCACAGTAGACAAAGGAAAACATCACATCCTCCCAATTGCCAAGCATTTCCGATCCACTTTGAACTTTGTCACCAAGGGAGCATTTGTCTTGCCAACATTCACATTAACCTACCTGTTCTGGACACAAACCCAGAAAAGGCACATGGTTTGAACCTCTGAGACACCATGATGTCCCATATTGCTTGGCTTTTATTTTATAATGGCAAAGAAATACTGATGAACAAATATCCTGTGGGGGAAACCCTGCACTTATAGGTTAGTTACGTAATTCTGCATTCAGGCCTCTCTGACAAAAAAAAAAAAAAGAAAAGTTCTCTGAGATGGTGTCTTACATGGTATCATATCTTATCATGTAACACTTTTCTGCTTCCTTGATGTACAGCGCTGCTTTTAATCAATGAATAGATAGATTTGGGTGTTAGGTTCAACTGATGGTTGTGTTAAGGTTTGAGTCAGCATAGGTGAGACTGATGATGTCTTTTTCTGTTGCATCCTGTTTTAGTGCTTAGCTTCTACTTTTTGTCCCCCGACAAAAATGATGGGCGAACATCAAACATTATACATGTATTAACCATAATAAGAAGTTGTGTCTTTTGATTTTGTGATTTTTCTACAAATCTTATTTTTTTTAAAAACTTTTGACTCTGAAGGTTGGTCATCTTATTCATAGCATATATCCAAAACAGTATACTCTAGGCTCACCAAATGAATGGACGATATGTCATATACGGAATGAATTTGTTGTAACAACAGTTGGAGTAACATGAAGATTCATTCGGTCTCTGTTTCTTTATAGTAAGTATAGTGAATTTCCTGCTGAAGGCGAGAACTTTCCTGTGTGGCTGTGTGTGCAGAGGAAGAATGGGAAGGAAGGACTAACTGAGGAAACCTCCTTGCGTTGGTTTTTTTTTTTTTTTTTTTTTTAAAGTTGTGTGGACGAATGAGGAGGACAGCAGGCAGAGATGTGTGTGTGTGTGTGGGATGGGAAAGGCAGGTCGGGAGAATTTTGTCAAACAGCTGCTTGAATTTTTGGTGAACTGGGCTGAGCTCTGTCCGGTTATATAACTGTGGGTGTGTGTGTCTGTGTGTGTGTGTGTGTATGCGAGTGTGTGTGTGGTATTAGCCTGCTGAACTGCAGCAGCTCTCCACCTCAGTCTGAGCAGCCGGTGTCCCCGCCGGCACTTCACCTCCGGATCGCCTCCTGGAATAACTGTTTCTCAACAAACAAACTGCAATTAGGAACTTGTGGTGGAATTTTACTGCACGTGGGAATATTTGAAGAATTTACTGCACCTTTTAAACCACATATATTGGAATTTCTACAGCTCTGCTTGTTTTATAGGTGGTTTCTAATAAATCCAACTTTTTTTAAAATCACCTGCACAAAATTTCTACTCCTTTTTGCCATCGCTTTTTTTGTCCCACATAAATAGTGATTTTAAACATAGGCATTCATCTTCAATGGATTACACCGTGGCACTGTAATTAGGAGGTTTCAGACTTGTCAGTGCATGTAAGCAGGTTGAAGTCCTCTCTTGGAAAAAAGGAGGTGTGTTCAGTTGTGTGTGTGGATCTTACTCTGGACATCCCGGTGTGAACTGGTTTGGAAAACGCTGAGGAGCAGCTGCAACATGTGGTTTTCTGTGGTGGGCAGGAAAGACCAGGTAACAGTGGGTTAATAATCATACTTGTGCGAGTGTAACACCTGCATAATAGTGTGCGTTAAAGACAATGGAATTCTTAGCTAAAATGTTCTTGTTTTTTGATCATCTCCTCTCTTAAGTCATTTGAAATGTGTGTAAATGCACGTGCAATTTCAAGAGATAAATGAATGTGTTTGTTCTTTTCGTTCATTTCTGGAAGGACTAGATTACTGTGCATCCTCCTCTTGTTAAGATACTTTTTTCCTTGGTTGAAGGTGCATAGTAAAGTTGCCAGCAGCTGACTGAATATTGAAGAAATGTGGATAATAGTTATAGTTTACCCTCCAATGTGATGGCCTCGTGGTTTGTCACTTGTTTGCTTTAGGGCACTTCTGCTAATGGTTACACTTAAGTACACAAAAGAGGCACGGATGGTAAAAACACACACACAGTTTGGGCAAAGTACTCAGTAAGGTTAAGTCTTTTAATTAAATGTTATTGATAACATCTTTTTAATAGACACTGCAGCAATATGCACGCAATAAATGGTATTTAATTGAATTAGTCTCTTTATTCTGGCTTTAGACTAAAAGCCATTAACAACAAAAAATAGCAGTGTTAATCATAGCATACATGTATTTTTCTCCCTCTGTGTAACAAATGAATGCTAGGCGTTTTGATGTGTGTTAAAATGGATTTGTATCCTAAAAAAAAAAAAAAAAAAACTACATTAGTTAAACTCATATCTGTGTGTTCAAAGCTATTGTCTTGGTTTTGCTCCAGACAGCTGGGTAACTCTCTCCCTCCTCCTGCACCTCCTGTGTTGGTGTATTTGCTCATTTGCCACCACAGTAAAGAACAGAACATTCAGTCAGCTAAGCTAAATTTGGAGTATGCTGCAATCTATGTTTCTCAAATGTGACAAATGTTTAATACAAGTGAGAACCTCTGTGAAACAAACACCATTCAGAAAACTTTTTCTGCTTTGGTTGTAGGCATAGAGCAGAACTTAGGATGCATACGATGTATAAATATTGAACACACCGAGATACACCATATACATTAGCAAAGGTCTCGTATAGTTATGCTACTTTTTTTCCCTTTTTTTTTTTTTTACTGCAGCATGAAATTGCTGAAATTTTGAAAGCCATTTTAAAAAACTGTTTACGCAATCAAAAATGGGAACCTGAGTCTCAAGCTGAAGTATCAAGACAAGAAAGACTTTGTTCACATCTTGTCCAAACTCAGAAAGCTTGTTTCCACAGTGGGTTTGAAGTATTGATTGTGAGCTTGTTGTTTGTTAGCTTGCTGAATGGCACTAGAAGTGGAACAATAGTATGAGAGGACTACCCACTGTGAGGCCTGAAACAATAGGAGGATGTGCCGCACGCACACACACACACACACACACACACACACACACACACACACACACACACACACACTTTCCTGTACAGCTTAGAACAGGAGGTGTTTACAAGGTGTGTGGAAGAATACATCTAGGAGCTGATTATGACAACCACCCTTTTGGATGCGTTGGATGCAGGTTATATTTGTTTTTTCAGGTCCGATAACGATTATTTGGTAATTAAGTAGACCAATAACCGATAACTGGAACTGATTTACATTGACAGTAAAAATAAGAATCTAAGTTTGGGATATGTAACGGTATGTACAGTAACAAAGTACAATTTACTCAAGTACCATACTTGTATGGTTTTGCAGTACTTAACTTGAGTATTTCCATTTTCTGATACTTCAATGTTCCATTCCACCACATTTCAGACACAAATATTGTACTTTTTACTCCACTGCATTTATTTGACAACTTCACTTACTAGTTACTTTGCAGATTCAGGTTGTAATACAATACATAAATACTATAATATGTTAGTATAATTCGAAACATTTAAAATAACTAATAGAAAATATCGAGGAACATCAAACATGCGTATTGTATTGCTGAAATCAAATTTAATTCAAAGGACCATTTATTCACCCCAGATGTGCATCTTTATTTTAACCATATCAGTGTTACTACATTAATTTGTCTTGTTACAGTTGGGCCAACATAATTCAACAAGGAATAACATAATTTTGCCTTGCCTAGTTCAACAGACGCACCTGATCTGTCCTTAGTCTGTTAATGTTGGTGATCGGATCACATGACCAGCATACATGTTAAAAGAAAGCTTTTTCTGTAGTGGTGGTGAATAAGCTCTGTTAGAGAGAGTGAACAATGCTAAATGCAGCTGTTCTACTCCATAGTTCTTGAGCTCAGCGGGGGTATTGAGAGTGCAGCCAGCAAAGCTTACCTTACAAAATTGTTAGAATTATAGCCATGCTGCTTTCTACACCAATCTTAAATCCACATACAATTAATCCCTTACCAGGATTTGATCACAGAGCGTAATGGAGACCTGACACAGTACATGCATGACAGGATGCCAAAGTTTACATTTAAAGGAGGAGTTAAGTGTAACTGCCGTCATGGAGGTGTTCTGGTTTGTTCATAAAATTCATGGAGTTTCCATTAAAGGCTTTGGTGGGGAGCATGTTTAAAGCAGCTGGCTCCTTCAGGCCATTCTCACTCTAATAGAGGCCTGGCAGCTTTAAGGCGTGGTTGATTTGTTGTGTCAGACTCTTTAAAGAACCAGAACTATCCATTAAATCAAACCGCAGAGCGCTCTCAGGTATTCCAGCTGTTCTTAAGAGATCTTATTTAGTTCTATAAGCAGAACATGTATGCACTAATTTTCTCTTACATGTTTTGTACTGTAATGTCTCTATGTGGTTTAGTGGATATGACATCTTTAAAAAAAAAAAAAAAAGACATGTTTTTCTGGTGACCAGTGGATAATGTTTATGACAAGCAATACAACTGGGTTCACTTTGACCTTGACCCAAAACGTCTACTTTTTTTCTTCTTTCTTTTTTTTTACAGCTTTAAAAGAAAGTCTGCAGTTTGTGCATTTGATAGGAGTTGGTGCAGCAGTGACGAGCATATGTACCACATTCATGCTTTTCTTCTGAAGAAAAGCTATTTTAAAAGAGTTTCCAGCCTCATACGGACATAGACATAACAGTTTTGATATTTTTATTCTGTACCAAAAAGGTCTCAAACTCTTGTCATAATGTTTTGTTAATGTGAAACACTTATCTTGACACAATGCATCTGTCCTATTTCACTGATGTGCATGTCAACTCCCTAGAAAAGCTACAATACACAGTCACTCCAAGATCAACACACACTCAGCCACTGTATCTTACCTACTTGTAATGTGTCCAGCGTATGCCGCACAAGTCAAGCAATTGCTAAGGGCATGAGGTAATGCCTTTTGATGTAGCTGAGCTTTACAAACTCAAATGAAATCAAACTGCTGCAGCAGGCATGTCCACTAGCGCATTTACAGTTCAGTTTTGTAATCATCTGTCACATTTATGCCCAAGTTAACTGAAAATGCTCAAAAATCCTTCTCAAATCCTCCCTGGGACTCCTTAAACTTGCTAAAAGTCCATCTGAACACCCTCTGGGGAGTCAGGGAATTCCCTCAAGTGTCTGTGGAGCCTAATTTAATTTAGGGGAATGAAGCTGTGACTCCATCTGAAACAGAGGTTCTTTAATGTCTTCTGTAATGCACAACAGACATAAAACAGTCAGAGTGATTCACTGTTCTTCTCTTACAGGAAATTCATGCCTGCATGAATCCAGCCTCATTATTGCATATACACACACATACAAAGAGTTGAAACATTGTGGGTGAAATAGTTTGAAGGCCTCACGTCTCTGCTGTCCTGTATGCTGTAGAGACTTGGACACAGATCTGTGTCTGGATGATGGATGACCTAGTACATGCAGAAGATTGATGAGTAGATGGATGAACTACCAAGAAAGTAATTTGAGGAATTATTCTTGTTTGAACAATGGCTTTCAATAAAACAATTTCACCCACACTCAAAACAAATTTGGCTGAAATATGTGAAAGCAGTGAAAGAAGGAAGACTTTTGTTTCCTTACGATTATATGACAACACAGAGCTCATTGTTTTTTTGTATAATGTACTAATCAGTTCATTTGAACCCAAATTATTATGTCTTTTTATATTCGAGACTTCTTTTGTGCTGCAAGAAGTCAGTGATCATCACAATTTGCAGTAAACAAGTCTTCATCCAACGGGCTCATAATCGGCTGTGTGTATGATTATTGAAATTGTTTAGAACATAAAATAGCTGCAAATTATGTCCAGAGTAATTCTACTTTAATTGAAATTTAAAGAAATGTTAAAACGTTACATGGTTGAATGTAGAAATTCACCTTTTAAAGTCAAAATTTGACTTAGATAGGTTTAAAATCGGATTTTTACCTTGAGAAATGCAGTCAAAAAGTTCAGTCGCAGTGAATGAAGGAAAGTCTGAATCAACAATTCGTTACAAAGGGACAAAGTCTGTTCATGGGATTGTTTCCAATTTCCCGAAGAACCCTTAAACCATAGATTTTTGCATGTTATTTATTTTTCAAAATAGACGGTATGACACGCAGACAGCAATAGATGATATTTAAAGAAATATTTAATTATAAGCAAAGATATAACCATTATGCAACAAAGATGGAACATCGGCAACCTCAGGCTGTACTGCAAGTCTCTAAAAGTTAAAAAGCATTGAATGGTTAAGGATAAGCGTATTAAATCACACTTTATGTGGTGTTTAAAAGGTCTTGAACAGCCTTCATTTCAATTTGGTGAACATGGTCATAGTCCCTCCAGCTTATTTTAGTGTCTGTATCTTCCTCATGATGAAACAGTGCATGCTGCCTACAAATAGGGTCCAACTCAGCTTAATAAAGTCTCTTCTTTAGAAGTATGTGGCTGCACACACACACACACACACAGCTAGGTGACACATGGCAATCTTTTATTCCACTCCACTGTTTAATGAGCGAGTTTGTAGACACGCTGTGATTCTGATTGTGTACGGCGTGTGTGTGAACCTCTCCTGGGATGTTTTTCTGGTTAAGCTTTCGTCTGGGCTTTAAAATAAGCAAGTCTGGAAGTAATCAAGGGCTTTTAGTTTTGTAGTCAGTTCATTAGTTCATCATTATTAGACAGATATTTAGCACAGCAGAGGGCCTCTATAAAAAGTATTTTCCTGGTTTCTGGCTCTACTGTTGCTCATTCTTATAGGGTAAGCAAGTCAAGGTGGTAAAGGAAGCATGTGATATCATACGACTGATAACATGCCAGTACTTGGCTGCAATGTAAATCTCCTTCCCACTTAGCAAGAGAAGACGCACACAAAGAAACTCTGTTTTGTGTGTGTATTTCTGTTCCAGTTTACAATCTGCACTTCTGTTTTTTGCTGTTCTTTTGCGACATGCTAAAGAAAGGCTTTGGTTTAAAGTAAATATTAGGACATAAAATATCAACAGATTCCCATGGGGTGATTGGATTTGTTTTAGGAGCAGGTAAACAAAACATGGGAGAAGAAAAAAAAAAAAGTGTGAATGTGTTTGACTGCTGCTGGTTATCCATAAATACCTTGAAGTGTTTCTGTTTGACACGTTATTGAACTTCGATAAAAGAGGACTGGCATGCAGGGATAACAATATCTTTCAGTCCAGCCATGCTCTCCTCTGTGTACACAATTTATTAGTTTTTTACAAATGTGCATTTTTAAATTCCTGGGAGTGCTGGCTTGTAATCAAATCTAAAGGAAAGCGAGAGGATGCATTAATGTTGGGGATCAGGAATTTAGCTTTATACTCATCCAAATCCAAACACTTGTCACTGTGCTTCTTTGGATCCTCACCCCTTACAATTGTAGCCTATATGAGTAATTTACTAATTGTGCCTATATTCAAATACATTTTGAACAGAATTTTGAACACATTTGTAATTGAAATCCTTCCTTTATGTATCCTATCAAAGGGTCAAGTTTTGAAGTTTTTTTTATGATACAGCTTTTTAAGGGAAATGAATGTTTCATGGAAATTTCAGGGGATATGTCACATGTATGACCAATATGCATGGTGTGAATATGGTGATCTGATAAAGGTTAAAGATGCATTTAATATTTAGTTTTGCTCGGTATTCCTACCAACCTGACAAATAGGACTGAAAGAAAAAGGGGAAATAAGAAAACAAATTTATTTTTATCTGACCTACCAAACAAGATTTTGCAGAAAAAACTGTTAAAAAAATTCAGAAAAACTTATTTTTGTGTCTCATGTTTTGTATTAAAATGTGTGTAATTATTTACTCTGCGGTGTACACCCTGCTGAAATGATCTCTTTGTCTCCCTGCAGGGTGCTGGTCAGGAGAAGCTGGGTATCTACATCAAGTCTGTCGTCAAAGGAGGAGCAGCTGATGTGGTTAGTCAACACACGGAAAGTGTTAGCATGAAAGAAAATTATGTGGCGGAAAAAAACAACAACACACTGATTGTTTGTGTTTGTACAGGACGGTCGTTTGGCTGCAGGTGACCAGTTGCTGAGCGTGGATGGGCGAAGTCTGGTCGGCCTGTCACAAGAGAGGTAAACACAGTGTTCCAATCAGTGCGGATATTTTTTCAGCAGCCTCAAGTTGTTGCAAGAGGAATTTGAATACTTCAGAAATTGCTTTATAATATGATGCAATTTTAAAATGCCTACTATTAATGCCTCATTACGCTGATTTCCTTTTGCAACTTTGAAATGTTCCAGATGACTCACATAAATGATATTTAAACCTTCAGTAGTGGGTAGTAAACACCAGGCAAAAATGTAGGTGCACGTGATGTTTTTCTTTGAATATGTTCAGCCGCCCGCCGCACTTGTATTGACAAATTAATGGTCAAGCAGTGATGAAACTCCAATGGAATTCTATTTTGAGAATTAAAAACAGGCTTGAGACGGTCTTGTCCTTGCATTGAGACACCTTATTTGTCCCTGTAGAAAAATTCCAACACGTCTGGAACACACAGCAGTAGCAGAAAGAGGGTGTGTATGTTTGGGAAACCGAAGTGAATTACTCGGTGGCTAACGCCTCACTCGGATTAAATACTCATTCCTCTGCCTCAGCATGTACAGATTTGATGTTCACGGTTGGTGCTGACTGTGCCTCAGCACCAGGTCAAACTGAATTTACAAATCAATTGCTTAATTGCTTTAGCGTGCAAGTAACAGGTGGGAGGGGTTCATTATATCAGGCCATTTCCCAGAGTTAATCAGATCATTTTCCTGTGGATTTCTGGATAGTATCATCCTGTGGTCATCTCCTGTCCTCCTCCTCCAGGTTTCTCCCAGCAGGTTTAAGATAAAGAATGATTTGCAGCCCTTAAGTCTGGAATAAGTTTGTGTAAAAGCTAAATCCGGTGATATTTCCAAATGTGGATTTAGAGCATGTTCTCTGCTCAGCATCGAACAGTTGATGTTGCATTCCCGGAGTTCCATCCAATCAAACACACGGCTCATTACTTTGTATGATGTGCCCTTCAGCTATTTATAGGATTTGGTTAAAGCCCTGTGCACATGTGGCTGTTGAAGAACATGGATGCGATGTGTGTGTGTGTGTGCGCTCGACACAGCAGGATTGTACCCGAATTAAAGTGAAGTGAGTCTCTGGCAATGACAGCTGTAATCCCTGTTTCCTCTGGTTCATAATGTAGAAAGAGTCTTCTCATAATGATTAAAAGATTGTAGTGCGTCTAAAAATACCCTTTATTGGAGAAACAAAGGAAGAAACTTCAGCGTAACAGCATACATTAATCCTACATACATTTGTCTAGCATTCTAAACGCCTTCCTCCCTCTCTCTCTGTGTTCAGGGCAGCGGAGCTGATGACGAGGACGGGCTCAGTTGTGACTCTGGAGGTCGCCAAGCAGGGAGCCATTTACCACGGACTGGCTACACTCCTTAACCAGCCCAGTCCCATGATGCCTAGAGGTGAGCACATGTGCAAAATGTTGACAGAGGCCTTTAAAAGAGCTTACCGACTCCAGTACAGACTTAACATTAGTATGTTCTTACTGTACAGTTTCTTTTCCTTTGAGTCCACAATAAGTCTGAAAATACATTAGATGGACTTAATTTAGGAATTAACAAAATGATTGTATTAAATCTAAATCCAAGCAAAAATGTCCCATCATTATCTGGTTCCAGCTTCTCCACTTCGATAATTTTCTGATTTAATCTATTTAATATCACACTGTACACTGAATATTTTTGGTTTTCAAATGTTAGCTGGATAGAACAACTTAAGGTTTCAATAACTGTAATGGCTTATTTTGTTTTTGCATGTTTAATAGACAATAAACCTATAATAATTTATAACTAAATAATTGAATTTAATATACAATTAATTAAGTAACTCATAAAATATTTGCCACGTTAATCAGTAATGAAACTGCTGGTACAGTTTTAAGGGAGAAGAGAACAACATGCATTTGTTCTGTTTTTCACTACACACTACAGTATTTTACACCGAAGAACCACACTAAATGCTTTAAAAGCTTAAAAGATCACATGTGATGCCAGTAATGTGGTGTTGCTCATGAAAGAACAGAAGCATCGATTAGTGTGTCCACATTGTCTTCTCTGTAGTGCAGAGAAAGAAATGGACTGAAGTCTGTAAGGAGTGTTTGTGGCCACAGCCAGATATGTGTGTGTGTGTCTGTGTGAGATGAGCTGCATGTGGGTCCAGACATAGACATTCACACGGCATGGAGTTTACTGGCTGTGTGGTGGTCTTTGTCTGGTGGAATGTGACCCAAACTCATTAAGGGAGTCTTCTGGCTGGGCTGGTCTGTGGTCCAAGTATGACGCTAAATGGGTGTTTCTCCCAAATTCCCTTGACCACAGTGTGTTCCAGAGCAGACAGCGAAATTTTACTGGCAGGCAGTGAAAGACGCTGGTCATTCTTTGGCAAACTTAACGTTAGGAAGTCAGACACGTGTTTATTCTCACAGCCTGGTGCAACTATTCTGATAAACAAATGGGTAAGACGTTTGTACACTTCAGAATCCATCTAATGATTTGGATAAACCTACACTTGTAGTCAACTTAAATAACCATCTTAAATCGCTAATGATGAATATGACACCTCATGAAAATGGGCTTAAACCCCTAACTAACTTCAGGTTTGTTGGGTCGAAGAAGGGAAATGTGGCAGTCAGCACTTTTATACGTAGTTTTCAAAACATAATGAGTCAAACCAAGCTTTTTTTTCATCCATTCCATAGGTAAAATCATGAATATCAAGCTAAATGCTTTAAAAGCATCATGTGAGCAAATGGGAATTAAACTAGACTCCAGACGTAATGTCACTCAATCATTTGCCCAAACTGCATTTGACATTAAGGAGCATCATCCAGGAAATTGTGACAGCATTTTTCAAAATGACCCGAGCTAATCTCTCTGGATTAGTATGTGATATTTTCACATCTTTCTAATAACATCTGTTTTTGTCTACATTCTTATTTATGTGCAGCATCAGACCGAGGCCGTGACAAGAACGGGAAACTGCGACCAAAGAGCGAAGGCTTCGAGTTGTACAACAACTCGGTGCAGAACGGCTCTCCAGAGAGTCCGCAGGCCGGCTGGGATTCTTACTCCGAACCAAAGAAGATGAGCGGCGAAGATCGACTCCTCAAGAACCGTGCCGACCACCGCTCCAGCCCCAATGTTGCCAGTAAGCCGTCCAATTTACCAACATTTAACCTTTGTATTCACTTAAACTACATGAACTACTACTAGGGATAGTCGATCTTCTGCTTGTGTCTGATAATGATTCCTGATCATTTTGCCAGTCAAATTCAGTTTTGGAGGATTTGCTTATCCCTTATTGCCTCTATTCTTCTTAATTTGAATCTCAAAATGTTAATCTATATTTCAGATTTTTACTGGTCTGACTAAACTTCACCTGTTTAATAGCGTAATGCATTTGACCTCTTCAATAATAAAATAATACCTCATTCATTCATTAAAGGGCAAAGATTTTGAAAGCAGTTTATTAACACACTACATGTCACACCACCAGAGCATTTCCACGTAATTTCCACTCTAATTTAATAGACTTGATGGAAACTATGGTAAACAAGTTGCTGGAATTAGACTTGGCAGGGGCAATAATGGAAATAGTGGGGAGAAAAGTAAAACTACCCTGGTGTTATTCTTAAAGTACTCCACCCTGATATGGGAACAGTACCATAGTACTATTGGGCAATAACACTGTCTGCAAAAACTCTCTCTGAAACAACATTCAGGAATCATTTAGGGTAACTTGGAATTTGTTAGTGACTCGTTTGCTCTATGAATTTGCTGCTTATTTTAAATATTGTTGTATCTGTCCTTGAATTCCCTTCACTGTACTAAAACTCTGTCCTGCCCTGTCATCAGACCAGAGTCCTGCAGGCAAAGCAGTGTACCCAGGAGGACCTGGCACTAAGATCACCTCCGTCTCAACTGGCAACCTGTGTGCAGATGTAAGTAACCATACGATTGAAGCCAGTGGCGTCTTTATGTGGAATGTAACAGCAGACCAGACAAGACTAGATTGACACAAACACTCGAGAACACATGGCATCTAGAACAGTGATGAAAAGTAATTTATCATGGAGCATTTTGATTCAGACCAGGCCAGTGTCATCTGTTAGGTTTTGGGATAGTCTTCCAAATATTTTCCTTTCAAGTAATAATTTCTGGTTTCATTCATCAGGATGAGTCCTCCCCTCCCCTTCCAGAGGCCTACCCCATCCCAACCCAGACCTACCCCAGGGAGTACTTCACCATTCCGGCCTCGAAGAGCCAGGATCGGGTTGTTGATCTTGGGCTGGCGCCCTCACAGCACTGGCAGGGCATGGAGGACAGAGAACGCCTCCCTGTGGTCAACAACATCCACAACAGCATGCAGGTAGAGCAACGGACACTAACTGGTACCGTTTAAGCTTTGTCTGCCCCCCTGTTCTTGCCTTTCATTGGATGTTTTTGTCTCTTCCCAGCGGGTTAACCATTCCCAGGAGGAATTGTACCCGCCACCAGGAGGCATGAGGCCCGACGAGCGCATGCAGCAGCACTACCAGCAGGACTACCATCATCGAGAACTGGACTACCAGCATAGAGAGCTTGACTTCCAGAGAGGTCCGCCAGGTAAGAAGACCAGATACCTTCAATAAGGGAGGCAGAGAGAAGACTGGAATATATGATAATGTTATTTTCAGATAATAAGACAGCAACGTAGTTTTCAGCATCCAAACGCTTCCCTAAAGTATCATCAAATTAATATAATTTAATAATTTACATGAATGATTATGTAATATATAGTAATCACAGTATTTTATGCAGGTTGACTAGTAAAATCTGTGACACTTTATCTGTAAACATTACTTACTTAAGTTTTACAATGATCAATAGATCGTCATTAGTTTGAATTGACAACAAGGATAAAATGGATGTCTGAGTGTTTTTATGTGATTGCAGGTGTTGGAGGTCCCGACCACTGGGCCCCACAGCCACAGGTGTCCTCCTCATTGGAGTCATCCACATCCAGCCAGGAGCACCTCAACTTCTCCGCCTCCTCATCCTCTTCCAACAAAACCCAGAACCAGAAGACTGGGCCGGGCCGATGGAAGACACCCCACGCCCCTCACTCTGTGCCGCCACATTCGGCCCAGCCGCCATCCCGCTCTGATCTGCCCCCTCCTCCGCCTCCACCCCCAGCCACCTACCCTGAAGCCTACGACCCCTATGACCCTCAACCTGACCTACCGCTCCCTCCACCTCCCACTGCTGTCACTCCCGTAATGGCCCAACAGGCTGCTGACCGCAAGAAACGCGAGGAGCAGCAACGCTGGTATGAGAAGGAGAAAGCTCGGCTGGAGGAAGAGAGGTGGGTTTTCTTTTGGTTAGATTTGGTAAATTATATTTTATTAGATTTATCAAAATGTTTAAAGGAACTATTAATTTAACTACAGAGGCTGTGTACAAAAAACTTATAAAATGAAAGACAGTAAAATAGGCACAAAAAAGACTACTATACTGTTTTCTAGAATACAGAATGTGACAAGACAAAGGAAATGAAGCACTCAAAATAATTTTTATTCATGCAGCGTTTTGTCCCACAAAGTTTTCATCAAGTGAACATGCCTCACTCTTCCACCAAGTTGCATGAAAACCTGTCAAGTCGTTTTTGGGTAATACTGATGATTTCCCAGGGAAAGGAAGAGGAGAGAGCAGGAGAGGAAGCTGGGTCAGATCCGGGCCAACCCTGTTATGCCCGTCCAACCTCACAACAACGGGGGATCGATGCCGCCTCCTCACCACCAGCCTCCACTTCCCACTGTGGTCCCAACTCAGCCCTACCTCCCCCCACAGCCTCAGGCCCATCCTCCCCCTTCCAGACCAGAGAAGCTGGCTAGCCTGCCACGGTCAGCTGTTCCTCCACCTGCCAGTGCTTCCAACCCTGCTGGTAAGTCAAACATACGTTTTATTTAAAGTTTTAGATACTTTTTCTATATGTAAACCTCAACCACAGTTACACAATAAATAAAAAATGTACTGCAATTGTAGGCTTGGACACAGTGATCAGGGAGCTACTGCCACAGCAGCAGCCACGCACCATAGAGAGGCGGGACCTGCAATACATCACCATCAGTAAGGAGGAGTTAACGTCCAGCGACAGCCTGTCTCCAGATCCCTGGAAACGAGATGCGCGCGAGAAGGCAGAGAAACAGCAGCAGCTCCACATCGTGGACCTGCTGGACAAGGAGATCCAGGAGCTCCAGGTAGACACAATTTAAGCTCCGTACAAGGGGTTTGTCTTTGGTCCCCTTTGTTTTAACTTAGGAAGATCTTAGCACACAAAATCAGCGATGGATTTACTAAAAGCTGGAGAAACTCGATGCAATTCTCAGCATATTTTATTTTACAGGCTAAACCGGAACGAACGGCAGAAGAAAGTGACCGCCTCAGGAAGCTGATGCTGGAGTGGCAGTTCCAGAAACGACTGCAGGAGTCCAAGCAGAGCGACGAAGACGAAGAGGAGGAGGATGACGAGGACGTGGACACCATGATGATCATGCAGAGACTGGAGGCAGAAAAGAGAGCCAGGGTGAGACGGGGGCAGTGGTGGTCGCAGGAAATTTTAGAGAGACTGGAGGACAGTAAGGGTGGAGGAAAGTGAGAAATAGGCGAGAAAGTTGAAATGGTAGGCATAAAATAAGTCATATCATGTGCAAAGGCCGTTTGGTTGAAATAGAACATTCCAACTTGTGTTTTTCCATTAAGAATGCCATCAATGTGTAGTTAAGAACATGAGAAACCACAGGAAATCACGCTGAAATATGCAACCGACACTCAAATCCTAGAGAGAGAAATGAATCCTCTGTGGAGGCGCTCCCACTCTGAATGTCCTGCAATGTGCATCTGCAACATGCTTCTGTCATCGCTTTGCCATGCTGAGCTGCTGAAATTAAGCTGATTGGCTGGAGGGGTGGACGGGAGGGTTTTCAGCGCAGGCAGGATGTTGTTAATGCTGCATTTACATCGTATGGACCCAGCTGTAAAAAGCTACGAGTGTGTTTAAACATGTCTTGATTTACGTGTAGATTTCGGTTTCCTGCACTCGGCACAGGTGCTTAACCAAATAAGGGAGTACGTGATTTACAGCAAACAGCTGTATCCTGCTGTGATAAGACAACCTGCATCACAACTAGTTTAAAGTGAATGACAATATCTGTTCCTGTTTTTCCCTTATTTTCCCACGCTGAGGAAGTCATGATTTATTTTTACTTGAATGTGGCATCTTATCTGACTTACGTAAATGCAGCATACATGCTGTATTACATAGCAAGAACCAACTATGACCACATTGTCCCCCATGTCAACAAGGTCCTCTGCATCCTGAGTGGATTCAGTGGATCCGTTAAATAATACTGAATGGATGGTCCATTAACACCCCATCTTGATCTATGCTGTATTTTTACAGTATCACAAACTGTATCACATCTAGAAAGTAATTATGGAGGGTATGGAAGCCATAGAGCATCTCCACTGGCTGATGATATCTGTTAGCACTAGCATCATGTCCTCAGCCATTATTCTCTGTTCTAGCACTAAAATCTCCAAACTGTTTTGGCCAAATTCTTGGTACGTCCTGAAATTGCTATATTTTCTTAATTTCTGAGTATGACTGGGCGGATGCTGGTGGATGCAGTTGTGTTTGGCATCTGTGTGATGGATGTGGTGGGGACATGGCTTGGAAGTGTTGAGTCTGTATATGGAGGATGGTGTGTCAGTTGATATGGCTGGTTTGGTATTATGTTTTTTGGACTCTAATGAAGTAGTTTTGAATTGATATTCTGGCTTTCTGTGCTCTGCTTTTAAAACTCTTCCCGGCTTCAAGTTGACCATAAACATGGTAATGACAGATCGGATGAGAAAATAAAGTTTATTTATAGCGTATAGCCCAAAATCAAAAGGTTTTTCCATCTGTACAAGAATAGAATTGTTGATCCAATCTATGGTTTTTGTGATTAGATTAATACAAATTTAATTTCTTGTTTAGTTAAGGGTTTTTTTCTGAAACAATGTGAGGGAATAGAGAGTAAAAGGGAGCCAAAATTCTGCTCCAATGCCCCTCAACCGTTGAGTCCAACCAAAACTTAATTTTGAAAACAAAACAAGTAAATGGAGAAGTAAAAATGCATTAGTGGAGAAAAAATTTGGAGTAAAGGCCATAATTAAAAAGAAATAAAAATAATTGGCTAAATTACTTGTGCTGGTTGTGTTGCAAATGTTTGATTTCTGTATCATTTTATGTATGTGTTTTTTCACCTTCAATATCAGTAAAGTATATTTAATCCAAATTTTCTTAAAAAAAATAGTGAGTTATATTTTAAGCTGTGGTTAATGGTGCATGGTTTTAGGTGGGTTTGATGGATTAAGGAGCCAATAATCAGTCCAATGGAGAGAAATATAAACTTGAGCAAACGTTTTCACTTTACTGTGTGTCCTCTTCCTCCCTTCTTTTATTCGTACTGTGTTTTACTCCTCAGTTTCTCCTCCCACCTTCCGTACTCATTCGCTAACGAAGTTTTATGGATATGTCCACACCTTCCTTTTCAGTGTTTGGGTATCTTCCTTTCCCCTCCTCTATCCCTGTTGCCCCCTCTCTCACTCTCTATTCTCTTCTTCTTCTTCTTCAGCAGCAGAATGCTGTCCCAGCTATCTCTGTTCTAGACTTGGTATGTTCTACCTGTTAATGACAAGTGTCCTCTCCCTGCAATTACATCACTTCCTGTTTTCTGTCCCCAACCATCTGGGCTACTGTGGTTGTTTCATTGGGGTGGAGGTTGGAGGCAGGGCAGTGCCATGATTAGCTAAAGAGCAACCAGTCATGGAGAGGGCGTCCTGGGATTCTTGATGTTGTTTGGCTGGGGAAGCTGTCCATCTCTCTGTCCACTCAAAACAACTGCAGGGGGACGGTGAGTGAAGCTGCTGCTTAGCAATGGGGGCATACTGGTGTTTCCAAATCATAAAAGCAACAAAAAAAGCGATTATTTACAAGCTTATGGTTCAGCAGAGCTGAGGTCTGTGTGTATTTTGACAGCAGTGATGTTTTGAGTGCATATGGAGGTGGCGCCTGCATGGCTGAATGCATCACAGGGGGCGTACAGGCCTAGATCCATGCATGATAGCCCTGTGAGCCACAACCAGTGTGCCTGCACAGGGCCACATCATGATGTTGTGGTATCCATCCATCTGTCCATCCATCCATTTGTCCATTTGTATGTGGCCAGCTGAGCCTCTTCTCAGTTTTCTTTCTGAAGTGTATGTTCAACCAAAGCAAAAAAAACCAACATATTTTCCCACTTAGATTTTGTTTTTCGTTCAATGTATTTGTTTTGTTTTTGTTTTTTTGGTATCCATCTCTGAGATTTCTACCTGTGCCACAAGGCATCAGGGATTGAAGGACAAACCATATTTAAGAAAAATATCTCAAACAACAAAAAGTTCAAATCAGGCTAAATAATGAAAAACAATTTCATTTCAATTTAATAGATGTATAAATGACTAAAAGTAAAAAAAAAAAAAAAAGCCAAAGCAAATTACAATTGATATATAAAAAAGCAATAATAAAACAATAATTTAAAAATGAAAAAACTAGAATAACTGCATACCTTTGCTGAACAATCCTATAAAAACCTGTTTAGCTTGCCTGGCCCATGCCACACCCCTGCTCAAATTTTTGTGGAAATTGGTATAGTGTTTTTTTGTGTAATTAGGGAAAATGTCTAAAAAAAATACCCTGCCTCGCAATGTTAAAGAAAGCAGGAAAAAATTCCTGGATTCACCCTTTAGTCTGGATCTCCACCAAAATCTAATATTCCCAGTGCACACGCCCCCCCACACACCAAGTGTCGTGTCAGTCTGTCCAGGAGTTTTTGCGTAATTCTGATAAGAAACAAACCAAATAAACGGTCATGGGTGAAACATAAAAATAATGAAGCTAATTAAAATAATGCATACAATAATATACACAAAACAATATACTATATTAAATATTTTATATGATATTTTCTGTTACTTTAGAGTCCCCCCCCCCTTTTCAAACTACTGTTATTATAAAATCTAATTTTCTGTTCCTTGAGCACCATAAACAAAAACACACCAAGTCACTCTCTAGGGATAAGTGGCAAAATATGTTGTTTTGTATTTTGGTTGAACTGACCATTAAATGGCCATCCAGCCCAGAGAAGGGGTCTGTTTGTTTGGTGTGTCACCATATCCCCCCTGGGTTTGTGTTGGGATGGTTTTTGACAACAGTAAATTTCCGCAGCAGCCCTTTTAGCTTGCAGTTACTTCAGGTATGCTTTTCTATTTCTTTCTCTTCTCATGTTTGGCTGCATAGTTTTGTATGCAAACAAAATTAAATAGACCTTAAGTAGCTGAAAGAAGGGCTGTGTATTTTTAGTTGCCAATTTCTGATTGCCTTTGTTGTTGTTGTTGTTGCTGTCTGCATGTTTAGCAGTGTGTGTGTCTGCCTGTGCTATATGTTTGCAGTGCACACTGCTCCTCTCCTCTGGAGCAGTCCTGTGAGACAAAACCAAACTACCACACAACATGTTAGTGCACATTAGTGTTCAAGCAGTTAAACAGAGCCATTTAATGTGGAAATACCGTGAGAGTTTGTGTTTGAATGATGTGTTGTTCATGTTGTACTAATTGTTCCTTTGTATGCATGTGTGCCTGTCTTTGCGTTGCATGTTTGTGTGTTTGCACATGTGTGTGATCAGTTGCAGGACGAGGAGCGACGGCGTAAGCAACAGCTGGAGGAGATTCGTAAGCGGGAGGCAGAGGAGCGAGCAAAGCAGCAGCAGGAGGAGGAGAGGAGATGGAGGGAGGAGGAGAGAGCCAAACGAGAGGCAGAGGAGAAGGTCGGTTTGTCTGTCTGTAAAAAGATAGGACTTCTTTGGCTAGAGTTAATGAAAATAAATGAGTGTAGGATGCTATGGATGCGTTGTTATACTGGATATCATACAACAGGAGACGACAGTGCAGAAATGTATCAGTGTTGACCCTGAGTTAGTCATTATCTTCAGAATATCCTCTCTTTATTTGATTCATTACTCTTTCAGGCTGGAAAAGTCACTAAAATAGTATTTAGACCAGTCAACATTAAAGCACAATCCTCCACTGAGAGACAAATCTCTTTCAAATTTTGACCAACGGCACCAAGAGAAGAATCTAATCATGTGGAACATCAAATTGAGTTAAAAAAAACAGTTCAAAATTATTTTTTTCATTTTTGTAGATACTGAACTATAACCACACACCTCCATTATATTAAAGGGAGATGTAATTTTCTTTGTTCTAGATTAAAGGAAATAAATATTAAAAGCTTTGGTCCAACTCTAGGATGTACATTGTATTAAATTAACTTTTTTTTTGGGCAATTCTACACTCAATATTCAAGTCACTGGAGCATATTTAGTAATGAAAAAATACTCTAAATGCTTATTAAAGTTTTTTTTTGTGATTATGGGTTATTTAGCGTAAAATAATCAATATGTATATAATAGAATAAAGTGTCCAACGAGCCAAAGGATCGTAATTTTTTAATATGCTGAGCGCTGAAATGATTTGTCTTCTCTACCCTTTGTCTAAGCTACTCTGTTCATTTAGACTACTTAGCTCATTTGGAGTTTTTAAATGACCAGTAGTCTGATCTGGTGTCCACCCACTCATCTTTCTCGTGTTAAACGTTAAATCACTGTGCTGTGACTTCACCACGATGCCATTATTCTGGTGCATTTGTCCTGTGAACTGTGCACCAATGATCACACCACTGGTTGTTTGAAACTCTTGAAAACTTGGAAGTTAACACCTCCACAGAAAGATGGTTTGGTTTGTAGAACAGAAGTAATCACAAGTATGTCACAGCGATAGTTTAACGTTGTTTAATGAATGTCAAAATTTTACAACTGTTAATTTGATGTTATTTATTGTTAAGATGTCCAGCTGCATGTACTCATCCTGTGTACCCCCCCACCCCACCCTATGTGATGTGTTGCTGTGTCATGTTATGTGCTCCCACCCACCTTAAGCATGGGGCTCCCATTATGTTGTTGTCGTTTTCGGTGTGTGTTTCAGGGCATTATTTCAGTTTTTTGGGGAAGCATTTATGATTTTGTGAGGGTTTTATTTTATTTACTTGTCATCATTTCCATCCAGCATCTCTCTAGAAACTATGGTTAGGGAATGCCGCCTGCCCTCCCACTTTACCCAAAAACCACATGCTTTATAATTAGTTCATCCACATGCACACAGAAATCTACACCCACCTGGCTCATTCCCACCCTCAACCATCCATGCTGCACATATTCAGAAAACCACCAGCTCATTCAAAAACCCACACACCCACTAATCCCTCCCAGTTTCTTCAGATTCAACCATCAAAAGCAGCTCGGATACATCCACTGCACTGGAGACCACTGATCTCGACTACATTCAGCCTTCAACACATGAAACGGACCAGAAACGTAAAGATGATCTGACATCAGAAGCATAGAAATTAAGCACATGTGACCCGGAGGGGCTGGCTTAGCTCCAAACCCAGATATCTAAACACATTCCTCCTGTGTAGATGCATGTATAACATCACAGGCCTCTCCTTCCCTGAGGTGTGGATAGACTGGAGACAGGGTGGGCTAGAGTCAAAGCCCACAAACCCATCAAGCATAAAGTGAGGATACACAGAGAAGTGAGACACACATGGACACATGCTGTAGTTTCTGCACACATGCATACACACCCAGACCGATGAGGAAAAGGGAGGCTGTTCGACGTGGTGGTCCAGAAAGCAGGGCTGGTTTACTGTTTTGCAGCCAAGTAAGTGTTGGATGGAGTTTTTAGGTAGTGTGGACCGGTTGGAACCTGTATCTTCAGATTGGTGGAGTTAAACAGCCAGATTAGTTCATTGGTTTGTTGTTGCTGTACTTGATAACATTTATGCAGAAATAGCTTGCTAATTTTAGTTGATCCTCAAAATTTATATTATCAAGCAAGTCAAATGTGAGCATTTGCAGCTTTTTTTTTGTCCTTATATAATTTTTAATTGCATACATTTTTATGCTGTTGGTCCAGACTGAATGGGCCAAAAGAGTAAATTATTTAAAATTGATTTTGTTGATTTAAATGACTTTTCAAAAAAAATAATGCAGCATCTTCCAAGTGGATGTATTTGTACTTTTAAATCATTGCTTTAAATGGAATTAGATGGTTAGACCTTTTTACAAATGAGGCCTCTGATCTAGGACCAGTATGTATTAGCTGTGATGTGCTTCACCACAGTCAACTGGTTGTATGTTGTGAGCCGGCTCAGTTAAAGCAGGTGTGGTGACAGCCAGAAGAATTTTGTTAGGCTGGTGTGGTTTTACTTGTAGTAGAAGTGGTGTTGTGCAGTAATTCAATAGCTCCCTAGCTGTATAGCTGATTAGCCAGTTACTGTCCTTTACTGACGTGAGAGCCAATGAGAGTGGAGCTTACTAACCGGTTGTCCCTCCCCTAGAGGAGACAGGAGGAGGAGTACTACACTCGTCTGGAGGCAGAGCGGCGCCGGCAGCACGAGGAGGCTGAGAGAAAGCTCCTGACACCTGACGAGCTGGCCGGTCTGTACCGGCCCCCACTACCCCGGGATTACCAACCCCCCGCCCCCCACAACCCTACTAACACCCCCCCGCCCCCCCCACAGAGAAACACCTCCTACCTCAAAACCCAGGTCACTTCCCCCGACACGCTCTACACCGCCAAGTTTGTCTCCTACGCGGGTGATGAGGAAGAAGACGAGGAAGCAGGGAGTGGCGGCGGCAGCCAATCAGGTCAGGTGAAGCTGTCGGCGACCCGGAAGTCGTATGGCGACCTCCCGGCCTCCGCCTCACCCAGTCACATCAGGCCTCGGCCGCCGCCCACTGCACGCAAGCCCCGCCCTGTTTCTGATGGCATCTTCCTATCTGGCTCATTCCAGCCTCCATTCAACAACTCCAACAGTACAGCCCCCCCCCTTCCTGCCAAACCCAGCTCCATGCCCCCAGGAGGCTCTAAAGGTAGACCCAGAGAGAGGAGAGAGGAGTCAGGCTCGCCACAGCGCCCTCAAAAGCTCTCATACCTCCCTCTCATTCACTCATCTCTTCATTTACTACCTTCGTAGTTTAGTTTTGTGTTTATTTTTTACCTCCTTTTACAGTAGACAAGTGTTCTGCTTTTAAATTTGCACCGTCTATTTTTCTCCTCTTTACATGTTTGTCCAAAATTTTTGTCGTCAATCAGTCCCTCCGTTCACCACTTTATGTTCGTTATTTTTTATATGTGAAAATTGTCCTCCTTCTCCTCATGCCAATCAGAATGTATTTGTATTTATGTTGGTTTGTTAAAACACCTCCTTCTGTCACCAGTAATTTTTTCCCTCCTCATCATCCCCCAATCAACACCCCCCCCCCCTTCGATCAGCACTGGCAAACAGAAAAAGCAATCGATAATCACGCCACCACTTTTTGCTGCAGATTGAGACCCATCAGAGTCAATCATAGTACTGTTGGTGTTGTCGCTCGCCGCCTCCTTTCTGTCTGGTCTGCTGCTGCTTTGGACGGGAAGCGAGGCTAGCCGTCAGTCTGCCTGCCTGCACCCTTCCAGCCTCATGGCTCTGCTTAGCGGTGTTGGCTATAAAGGGAAGGAGACACGCCATTGGCTTCACACATTCATCAATCACTCGACTGAAGAAGAATCAGTTCTCATTTCATAAACTTACACAAATTCACACAGCAGCCTCTTCTTTGTCTGTGGCTGTTTCAAAAGCTTCTCATGGTTAAAAATCTTTGCCATCAAGCTGGATCAAACTCTTAGCTTCTGTATAACTCAAACCACAACATCTCCTAGTGGCAGTCATCCATTGCTCTCAAGATATTAAAGGTCATCACCAGGCCGTAGTTCCTCCCAAGTGAAACATATTTATCACAAGGTTAAAAGTATTCATTCTGAACATAAACCAAATATTAAATATCTGATTTTCTTGGTTTGTCCTCGTCAAATATTATGTCAAGATATGTATCAGTGCTTTTCTTCAAAATGCCTCGCTGTTGGGAAGCAAACTCTTACAGTAGAGGGGTCAAACTGCAGTCAGTTGGCAGCTGTCTAGACCAGCACTGTTTGCACAGACAAGGAAATAGTAATTAAGTTCATTTGTTTTTCAATTGTTTTGCTACAGATTCTCCTTAGAAATAAATTAGATCAGTAGTGAATGAAAATAAGAAAACAAAAAAGAAGAAGTTTATGAGATTAATCTGAGGGTTAGTTTGATGTTTAAATGGCTAATAAAAGTTCCTCAGATGAAACATTAACTCTTAAACTTAAAACGCTCTCATCAGATAAATAGCTGCCTGTGTTAGTTATGGTCAAATATTGAGCGTGCCGACTCTTTTTCTACTTTTTCATATCAATCAGATTTGTAATATTGTTCACATATTCTGTGATCAGATCTTATAATAAAATTAAATAAGCACAGGAACTCATATAATGCATTATATTTTGTTTATGGTCACCGGCTGACCTTATATGAGGGTGTCAGCAGCACCTTAACCCTCCTTCTCTTAGTGGCAAAGCTGTTTGAACAGCCACAGACAAATAGAGCTGCCAGCGCAGCACAGTCGGAACATCACCACCAACTGAGGTCCAGGAAGTGACTGCCTGCACTTTCAAAATAAACCACCTCCATCCCTGCGGCCTCATGGAGAACTTGGTGTTGCATTTTTTTCTCTCAGTCCAATCAGATAAAACATCCCCCTAACATCCCTCTACCTCCCTCACCCACCCCACCCCACCTCCCTCAACAAATAAATCAAATCTGCATGTTTCACCATCTCACACACACACAAATGCACCATAAATACAACACTGCACTCTGGCTGCCAGCAGCTCACCCCAATAACCGGCTTGACGTCTATTGCTTTTTACTGCTCATAGCTTTCACCAGGCGGCACTTCGCTTCTTTATTTCTTTCTTATTTGTGTGTTTGCATCCCTCTCACCCTTCTGCCTTCACTATCAGTTAATTAGCCTTCCCAGAGTGCTTGACTTCATTCCCTGTATGTGCTGTGTCGTCTGTGTGTTTGGGCTCTTGTCAGCTGATGAGGCTGTCCTTCATCTTGCCCGTCTGTCTGTCTCTGCTGTCTAATGCTACAGCTTTACTAAACCTTACCGCAGTGTCCACAGGGTATTACAGCAGGTTCAGGTGACCAAGGCACACCTGAGTCTCTTGGAATCTCCGAATGTATCAGCTGGCAGCTCCCAAGGTCTGGCTTTAATGAAAATGTGGCCTCTTCTTGAGACACAGACATCTTTGTGATCAGAATAAAACCACAACAAAAACAATACTGACCGCCAGATTGCCTCAGGAGATGCACAAACTAGAGAAAGATTTAAAGGAAGAAAAAATTCAATTATCCCCAAGGACAGATGTTCAGAAACTGTGTATGGGTGCAGAAATACAAAAGCAATTAATTTTTTAGAATCCACTGGCCTCAAGATATCTTAAGTAGAGTAAAAGAAAAACATTCACAACTTTTGAGAGTCCTTGAAAAGCTGAAGAATTTTCACCCATATTGCCAAAAGTATCGTTTCCATCTCTTTTGGCTCAACAGAGGAATGTTACTGGTCCTGAACCACGGCCGTTTCTCTGTGGTTACTTTGTTCTCTGCCAGTTTGTTGTGTTTATGTGGTTTGAGGCTAAAGTGAAACCCTGCTTGATCCCATTCCAAACTACACTTCAGATCTCAATCCTATTTAGAGTTATAAAAAGCACACAAAATGGCCTAGGAGCTGCCAGATGCATGAATCCATCTGGGTTCACACCCTGTCACTGTGTCCGACTACTTGAGACTGGAGTTTTAATGTTGAAGTCCTGGGTTTTTTCCCCCCCCGAGTCAAAGCTTTGCATCATCTGGTAGGATTCAACTACTGTTTCCAACAATTAGCACAACAAGAGAGATGAACTCTACTGTTGGGATCCTGCCTTTGGTGTCAAGTATTGTGCCATGAAGAGCGTCTGCAGGGTTTTATTCTCAATTTAAGCTTTGATGAGTTTCTATTCACTGTTTGCAGGTGTGTTAGCAAGTGTAATGATATGTTGTCGCTGGTGTACTCTCTAAAAAGTCCCATGAAAAGACTAAAAACCCATAATCTCTACGATTTGTGACTTCTCTGCCCATCTATGACGTGCAGCCCCAGTCTTTCTTGGAAAAAAACAACTCATGAATATATAGTTTTATATTTAAAAAGGATCAGTAGTTATCTAAAAGAGCTGAATAGCAAACAGGAGTAAATAGTTTGTTCAGCCACAGATTAAAACCCATTTGTAGAGCTATAGTGAGGATGGTGTAGTGGCCACACTTGGTATTACAGTATCAGGTGACACACTGGCCCAAAAGTACTTGATACCAATACATCACAATAGTGACAGACGTAAAAGATGATTTGGACAATTGGTTTGGAAATAAAAACCTGCAGACCTCTGGCTCACATGTTTGTGAAGCGCTCAGGCAGATTTGGCGCCAGCTGTGACTTGTTTTAACCTGGACATTGCTGGTATTATTGGAAGACACAGGGACACATGAGCCAACATTTTTTTTTATGTCTCCTTTTGAGGGGGGGGGATTCAAAGGTCAGGGTCACCTTCCTCGTGTTAGTTCCACGGGCTATAACCGAGGTTAATATCATTCAGTTGAATGTTTTTATGGGTTCAGCTTTTGATCTAAGTGACAAAAGGTAAAACTGTTTAGAGTTAAAGTGGTGACAGAATGACCAAATGTTAACAAATGTAAGACAAGTTTGATGGTGACCTTGGCCTCGGATCCCACCAACTCTTCCACAGACCATTTTCTGCTGCTTTGGAATGGCCCTCTAACAGCTCTTTAATGCTCTCTTTCTCTTTTGTCGGCTCGCTGCTCTAGTTTAATGAGATCTGATCGTTTCTGCCCAATGCTTTTCCAGAACTCCTTCCCTTTCTTCCTCCCTTCTGCTCAGGCTGGTCTGTGGGAAATGAAGTGGTGTCTGCTGGAGAAGCTGCTGGTTACTGGTGACCGGGGTCTCTGGTCTATAATCAATACTGTTGTGGGAAAATAATCTGTTTTTTGTTTTTTTTACTGCCCAAATGCCTGCAATTCCTTAAGTTATGGGTGTAAGGGGAGATGTACTAGAGATCTTATCAGCCATCACCCAGCAGCTTCAATCTCAGATGTTTTCAGATGAAGAAAAAAAAAGTACATGAACGATGCTGACTCATATCTAACTGCTTCATCTGTCTGCTGTGTGACTCCTAAACATCGGACAGGATTTAACTCGTACACTGGAAACTCGGCAGGAGTTGTAGGATCAGGAGAAGTCTACAATGACCCGCGAGACAAATGGGCGAAAAGGTGAGACTCTCTTTTTCTAATTCCTTGGTTTCAAAAGATTCAACCAAAGAAACGTGTCAAGATTTGTATGAGTAGCTAAGAGTTACACCAGATGCACCAGAAGATTACATTTTGAGGCGGATCCAGGTATGGACGTGGTTTCTGGATGACTTTGTCAACATTGCGAGAAGAGGCTTTTTTAAAAATTATTATTTTTTTTTTTTTTACATTTTGCCAATATAATGGGGAAAAAGGCCAATCAAAATAAAAAAATCTGCATTATAATCCTGATCTGGAGATCCGGAGGGGGTAATAATAAACATGATTCCAATCACTAGGAGGAGGTTTCCAAACAACAAATTCAGGTAGCGACAACAGCAGTACTGTATGCTCTGTACATCGGTATAACCTACACTGTGTATGTGTGTGTTGCAGTCAGGAGCAGGAGAACTCGATCCCCAGCGGCGCTCCGGAGAGTCTGACCTTCAAGGAGCGCCAGCGTCTCTTCTCTCAGGGGAAGGAGGTTTCCAACAAGGTCAAAGCTTCACGCAAACTCATGGAGCTGGAGAACGAGCTCAACACCAAGCAGTAGACCCGAGCCTTTCATCTCCCAGTGCCACCTTAGCGACGACTTCCCCACAGCGGCGTTAAGGTGCTCCTGGGAAGAAGAAGAAGAAGAAGAAAGAAGAAAAAAAAACGGGTCGAGAGAGACAGACAGCGCTCGCTTCCCTAACACTGACCGTCGTCTCCTGTTCGTGATGTTCTCCCTCTTATTTTTTTTTTTATTTTAAACATTGAATTACTGGACCATTCACTTTTTGACGTAGCTATATCGTTGAAATAGGAGACATTTATGGCTTAAAACTTTCTTGCCCTCTTAAGGTCTGTCAAAGATATATAATGATAAAGCACTGTAAAAAGTTTTAATTGTATCTAGTGAGAAATTGAGAATCACACGACAAAGGGGGATATATTTTTGTTTATAAAATGGTTTTTGGGGTAAGGGATGGAGAAAAGTTTGTTCTCATCTTAATTTTTTTTTTTAGCTCACTACAATATGAACAATTTTACTGTTATTTTATGCTCTTTTTCTGCATCATGTTTTCACACTTTTAATTCCTTCTTGCCAGCAGAAATGCCCACTGTTGAGCTCCAGACCAATCTTTATTTTTTTATTTTATTTTATTTTATTTTTTAACATTCAATTCTCAGTGAGTGGAAACACTGTTATTTCATTCCGTAGTAACAAAGCATGACATTTTTTGTGTGTGTGATGTTTTAGAAAGACAGATTCTCCGGAGGAGCATCGAACAGCCCAGAGAAGCCCAGAGAAGGATCTTTAAGTGCACAACATTACTGTAAATATTTGGGTCCACAACTGTCTCGCTCTTTTACTACTGTAGAAACCTGCCAGGCTACTAAAAACTGCAAAACTAATGTGATTTAACAGCATTTTTGTGACAGATAATCCAAGAGATCTGCTAAAACTGGACAGTCTCCCCACTGCTCCTCACTATTGGTGAAGTAAAATATTTAAATGTTTTGCCCCATTTTTACTTTCTTTTAAATCTAGCAGTCAGTTGTGTGATATTAATTTGATTGATTGTACCTAAATTCAAGACAGAAAAAGGATTTCTGTCAGTCACAATGTGATTAATGTTGGTTTTCACACAAAAAATAATTAAAACTACTCTTTAATTCCTTGTTTGCTTACAGATATTTATTTCAAACCTTGCACAAGAACTTGTTTTTGATTTTACTTATGTATCTGCAAACTGTTCTGAGAAGTGGATTACATTTGGGACCTCTTGTACTGTGGTAATGATCTGCGTTTTTCTGCAATAGACAGAAAGGTGTTCTGTTTTTACACCAGCTGTAGTTTATGGAGATGCAGAGGTTTTTTAGGACTGGAGTCAAGGTGATATAATTGTGATTGTAAAAAGAAATCTATATATATACACATATATACACACAAAATTTCCATGGTCACATTCACCACCACTACTGCTCTACTGATGTAGAAAAGGAATGCACTTCAAACCCCGGTGTTTCCAACAGTTTTAAAATAAGATAAAGTAATAGTGATGTTTCAAATGTATCTCTTCTGCAGTTTGTTTGAGTGACTCCATCCTGTGTGTGGATTTATTTTTCTCTCCAGGAGCCTCTACTAGTGCTCATCCTACATGATGAGTCATAGCTGACCTACAGACGTGTCTCCTTCCCCCCCACAAAAACTACAACTCCTTTTTAGGTTTCAAAATGAACTGAATCATTTAAATGGTTTCATGTTTAGCCTTTTGTAAATCATTAATAAATACAGATTTTTCAACAGTGCAGGCTGGAAGTGTGTGTGTGTGTTTTTTTGTCATTGCAATAAAAATATGCTGCTATCCTATAAACTTATTTGACTTCTAATCTGTGCATTGATGATTTCATGCAGAACTTATGAACTGATAACAGAGTTTTAAACTGGTTTCCAGTACTCTTTTCTTTTTCATAATACTTTTCTATATTTCTTAGTAGAGATACCTCTTACACAACTACTCTGTTCTGACAGGCATATTGTAGATACAGTAGTTAAAGTTTTAGAATAGGATTTTATCTGAAAACTCCCCCTGCAACTGTAAAGCAGTTAAATTACAAATTAGCTCTACTTAAAGCAACCACATTATCATTTCATATATGTAAATGAATAAAAAAACACTGGACTTTTTTTAATACAAGAGTGTGGATGATATGAAGCAAAATTCATTCATTCAACTTACTACAAATATTGAGAAAATTCCGTGTCAGAGAGTCCTCTACTTATCATTAGATGCCTATTTTTTTCAAACGCATTTTTGAACCATTGACGTGGAATTTGTTTTTACAACTCGTACGTCGTAGATGCAAGGTTGTATATACAAAGATTTAAACAACGATAATCTGTAAATGTAGATGTTAATGTCGTCTGAGTGTCCATACAGTGGCTAATAGCGTAACATGAATTCTATGGTGTCACAGTTAACCCTCCTCTTAGATTGGTACAGATGACATGACAAAAACAATGCATACTATCCCGGTCTATATTTTACACATCGTCAGTGGTTGATGAATTAATCAGTTCCATGTCTTCCTGTCCATACAAGTCAGGATGGCCGAGCGGTCTAAGGCGCTGCGTTCAGGTCGCAGTCTCCTCTGGAGGCGTGGGTTCGAATCCCACTTCTGACAATAACCTTTTCTTCAATACGAAAAAAAGAATGATGCATTTAGGCAATTGGGCAGAACAGCAAAACATCTCAAAATATTTTCTTTCTCTTCTTTTTATAGCAATATGATATGTTTTTCATATTAGATCCAAAACGTTTTGTCAATACAATTATTTAATCAATGGTTTAACAGCCATTACTGTACCTGACGACGGTCCGTGTATTTTTTGGTAATTCGATTTTCGTTTCAGAAACGGATATCGAAAAACGTTTGTTTGTTTTTAAAATTTTAAATGACCGGATGCGACATCCGGCTACAAAATAAGAGCGCCAAACGCTAAAGGGGGACTGCGGGTGTGTCAGAGTTGATTGATGGATGAAATGAAACATTTCCGCAGAGTAGAACGTTCAGTGTTTCAGTAGAATGTTCAATGTTCTTATTGAAGAATGTTCAGTGTTCTTGGCTGTATTGCATCTTTACATTCATGCTAGCACTAATTTCACCGCTCCGCTACCGGTAATTTCATTGGAAAACGCTCTGTATTTCAATTTTGTTTTTTAAAACGAAAAATCAAATAACCACTTGTTTTTCATTTTTTGATATCTGTTTCTAAAACGATTACCAAAAGATATACGGACGCCGGATATCGAAAAACAAGTGGTTGTTTGATTTTAAAATTTTAAATGACCGGATGTGGTCATCTGGTTACAAAATAAGAGCGCCAAATGCTAATGTGGGACTGCCGTTGTGTCAGAGCTGATTGATGGATGAAATGAAACATTTCTGCAGAGTAGAATGTTCAGTGTTTCTTGATGAATGCTCAGTGTTCCTTCAGTAGAATGTTCAGTGTTCTCATTGACGAATGTTTAGTGTTCTTAGCTGTATTGCATCTTTACATCCATGCTAGCAATAGTTTAACTGCTCCGCTACCTGTAATTCCACTCGTCCCTTTTTGGCCACAAAAAGAAAAACGCCCTGTTATTTCAATTGTTTTTTAAAACGAACTTGTTTTTCCTTTTTTGATATCCGTTTATAAAACGAAAATCTAAATACAAAGAAGATATACGGAGCCCTTACAATTTGGTTAGTTTCCCATTCACTGAGTACTCATTTAAAACTCCACTATAGACACCACTTAATACTGCCTGAATGATGAAGCGTCCGACAGCAGTGCAGGAAACAGGACTTCCTACAAGCAAACTATCTTAGCTCAACAGCGCCTCCCAGTGGTGGAGCATAAGCATGACATTTCAGGACTGAACTATAACTATGATGAAATCCCTTCACTCACAAGAAACACTTGTTAAAAGTTTTCTCACACCTATATAAATGCACCTTTGTCCCAATACTAATCAAGAGAACAAAGTACCATATCTGAAAGCAAAAATAAGTATCAATAAAGTTTTAATTATGCACCCGAATGGATCAATTGTATTCAACTCACTTTATTCAACACAAGGCAGTTTGGTATAAGGAGTTCAAACCAAAGAAGTGCTCAACATTTAGTAACTAAGTTAACAAACTGTAATTCAATTAACTCAAAATGAACAAAATAGACAGCCAAGTAAACATTTTGTTAAATAATTTTAAATTATGAATTTTATGCTGTTATATTTACTTCCCATCGTCAAAACAACACAAGGTACAGGTCTTATTTCTATTCATTAACAAAAAGCACTCAGATACATAAAATGAATTGAACATCCATCAACACTTGTAAGGTATAGATGTTAAGAATGTGTGAGAACATTCAGTTCAAACAATGGGAGACACCTGTAAACGCATTGGTCACTAACTCAGATTTTTTTGTGCTTTAAAGAAAAATGGTGCTGCTGTCTTTCACATAACTTAAAAAACAATATACCAACTAAAAAAATTAATGTTTCATTGTAAATACATACAAGGAAGTTTAGATATTAACATTTCAATATAAATCAAAGCCAGTAGTCTTCATTTTAAGTGCAATAAATCACTTTTATGTAGATGTGGTTCTACAATAGCTCTCCCTCTCCAAATGCAGAGGCTCAACAGTTGGACACATCCAACAAGCAGCAGCATCTTCTTTGGATGAAACGCTGCCTCCAGTGAAGTTGTGACAGGGCTTCTCGGCTCATTTTAGAGACAAGTTACAACGGCAATATTTTCACATCAGAAAACCTGCAACAAAAGAAAACAAAGCAGTGAAATAACTGTACTATTCACCGCTGTTATGTTATTGTACATAACTGCATACGTTTTCCAAAAGCTGTGGATTTTTAGGTTGATTAACACATTTCTATTATTTATTGATTTTTGTGTTTGAGATAGATATTTTTTTAATTGTTTTTTGTTTAGAAGTTTGATTGCCAGGTTTTTGGAATTGTTTGATTGGTTTTCTGTTGAAGATTGGAGTTGTTGTGTTACTGTAAGATTTTTGTTGATCAGTCTTTTAATACATGCAACAAGAATGCTACATTTACAATGGAAAAATGAAAGACTTCATATTCACTACTAAGGAAACCTGTTTAACACTTTAGAAAGTAATGGCCAGCAATGGCCGGTGAATCTTTGCTGCAAAACTGTGATTAAAATCTTTGAACAGTCTGTCAAAATGTGTTCAAACTAGTTTTCTTACAATGATTAGATCCAGACACTCCAACGCTGTGTGGCACCTTCCCCTCTGCTTCATCAGTAGACTCAACGGAAATATCACTCTTCCCGTCAGCGACTTCATCATCCTGGCCACGCTCTTCCTCACTATCAGGGCTGTGAGGAGCAGCTTTACAGCTCTGTTCCTTGAACCTAAAGGTAAAAATACAATTTCTGAGAGTTAATGAGTTTAAACTGATTTCCAAAGCATCAAAATTGTTTTTTCCTGTTCCTGTTGTTGTGGCTGTACAAGCTTACTCCTAACCCCTAACCAAGAAACCTAGGGGGAAACACTGGAATTCAAATTAGTTTTGAAAAGAGCTGAAGGGCCGATTAAAGGTTGCTTTAATGAAAGTGTAGTAAAGACATAAGCGAGTCATAGGACCATACCTCACTCCCAGAATGCTGTCTGTATAACTGGCATGTCCAGCATCCACCAGTTCCGTGGCAACATGAAGGCCATCAGCTAGAATGTCCACTTTCCACTCCGTGTTTGACACAAACTCTCTGAAGAAGATCTGAAGATTCTTCTGGTACAAACACTGCTCGAAGAAGACCTTTGCCTCTTCGGTCCACTGTCCATCGGCTCCAACAGGCTTCACCCCTCTCAGGATGCAGGGGTATATCACCTTTGGCGAGTTTGTCATCTCCTCTGGAAGCCTCTTCAGCTTTAAGCAGTTTTTGTAAGGGATGCTTTCATAATGACCATAATCCACCAGATTTAGGATCACTGCGCTGTCACATTGTACGATTTCTGCCCTGCACCACTTGTTTTTGGTGTCTGATTTCAACAGGCAGCCAGTGCCAGGGACGAGGTGGGCCTCAGGAAGAGGACACATCTGCCCAGACAGGTCGTCCAACATTATGGACACTTTGGTCATGACGAGGAGCGAGTCCTCTAGAACAACACAAAAGTCAAAGGGAGTTATCACTGCAGCAGCACAGCCAGAGTACACTTTGTCTATATCAATAGGAGCAAATACAAGTTTCTGAGGTTGACTTGTGTCCAAGTGTGATTTTCCTGCTATTTCATTTCCGCTTTCAGTGGCTGGTGGGATCGTCTCTTCATTCTGCTGAAGTGCAGTTGTGATTTGATGAATGAGGAACAGTCCATTCATTATTATTTCAACTCTCCAAAGTTTATCAGCTGCTGAATAACACACAAACATCAGCTTGACTTCAGTGCCTATCATTGGTTTGAGAGTTTCATACCAAGACTTGTCAGCTCCCTCACTGAACCCCAAGCTGTTCATCTTACACAAAACTGCAAGGCCCTGGATTTTTGTCAGGTCGCTACACTGTCGTCTGAGTGAGCAACTTGAAATTTCTTCCGTTAGTCCATGGTCCACGAGTAGGACCTGGCATTTTCCCTGGGATACGCTTTGAACAACAGCCCTGTGCCACTGCTCGTTCTCTTCTACTTGAACTAAGCACTTGAGGCCTTGTTTGACATCCTCCTCAGCCAACATCTTGCACTTGTATAGGTTGTCAGCTATGCGACTTTGCAATGCAGGAAGCAGTTCACTGGTCCTATTTAGTCTGACGTAAAAATTGCTGTCACTCAGCACCATCAGAACTTTACAATTCTCTGTGTCTTCAGCTTGGATAGTAAGACGCTTCATTTCATCTGTGCAGTCACTCTTTGCTTTGACAGAGAATTTCACAGTTTTAGTATGGCTTTTGTGTCTGAGGCATTTTTTAAGGGCCCTCCATTTTCTTACCTTCAGTTTAGGCGATGGTGTGGCCCCTTGTGGTGTCACCACAGGAGGTGGCAATTTCAGAGTGAAGTCTTTCTCTTCTTTTTCAGTTTTGGTGCTACTTTCAGCAGCAGCTTCAAGTGGTGCTGCAGGACCAACTGTTCCATCAAGATTCTCAACCTGGACCTCCCAATGAGCTCCATATTGACGAACAAAATCAACCATGAGAGGCTTCTCCATTACAGCATCAGTGAAAGAAGAGTCATTTTTGTAAATGCTTGCGTCCAACAGGGAGCATGGTATGCTAAATCTTGGCTGAGAGAGATACTCCTTTGGTAGAGAGTAGATCTTGTCTTTCCCCATCACTGCTGAGTTTCCATAGTCCACAAACTCAACTTTGAGACAAGAACTTCCTTCGTAGTCCTTCACAGCAGAACGATACAGAGCACCGTCTTCCTCATACTCTGCCAGAACAAGGTCATTGATTCTCAAAGATGTGGTGGTCTTTAAGGAATCTCTGAGGACACCAGAGTTGAGGTCCTGGCCCATTTTTAGGATGGCAGGTTCATCCTCTGACAATTGAAGGAAAAAACTGTTGGCAGAGTCAATGTGGGAAACAAAACAAAACGCCCTGAAACCTTCGGTCACTTTCATGTCAGGCAAACATGAGAGCTGAGGGTTCTCTGTTTTCTCTGTATATTGTGGTTGTTCTGACTTAATGTTTGTGTCTCTTTTTTGTTTTATATGAGGGTTATTCTGAGGTTTTACTGGGACACAGCTCTTTTTTTGGTCCTCATTTTGTGTTTTTACTTTTGTACTTTTGCTCTGGGCTTCACCATGAACGGGTCTTTTTGTGTTTTCTCTCTGTCTGTAGGGTGCAGTACCAACCCGACTCCCTCGGTGGGCATTTGATGTGGCTGAATTTGAAGAATGCCCTCTGTGTTGACTCTTGCACTTGAAAGAAGTCTTTTTGTCTCTTGGGTGGAGAGATTCAAGTTTTGTCTTTGTTCTCATGTCATAACTCACAACTGACTTCGGTTTAGGTAAAAGACTGGCTATGAGATTCTTTACCTTCTCATTGATGTTAACTTCTCCATCAAACAGTTCAACATCAAACGTACCATCTTCGACCTTTCTGACTATGTGGGCTCTCACTTGCTTGTTGAGGATCGCATCATTCAGCCATTCCTTGACATCTGCATAGAGCTCCTCCTTGGACACTGAAGCAAGGTTACATTTCATAGCCTGCATGGGAGTGTACAACAAATCACCACAATCTCTGGGGATAAACACAATGTGGGTCTTCTCTGATATGTCTGTGTTTCCATAATCCACAAAAAACACATTGAGATGCAGAGGTGACTGAACAGAATGTGCAAAGCCCCTGTACCATTTGCCATCCAAGTATTTTGCCAGGCATAGCTTCCCCCCAACAGCTCTTGCACTGGCCTGCACTAATTTGTCACTTTCCTCAGAGATTTTCTTATTAAGCTCTTCAAAGATGTCAGTATTTCTCTCAAGGTGGCAGTAGACCTCCCACTGACTGCTAACATGAGTTACATAGACTTGCTCATCGTTTCCAGGGCTTAAATCAAATGAAGAGAAGACAAACGACTCAGGAAAGACTGTTGGCAGTTGCTTTGTTGAGATTGTCACTTTTCGTACCAGGCCCTGTTGCAAGAGCAAGTTTGTTATGCTCTGTTGGGTTTTGGTGCTGTAGAGGTCTACAACATTGCACATCCCTTTATTTTTCACATTCAACAGAGAAACAACTTTACATCTGAGACCACAGGTGCTGTCACGGACAAAATCTTTCAGGAAGTCACACACCTCCGGACTCCAATTTCCCCAGTGCTTGGAGTCAGCAGGTTCAATCAGGTTGTAAAGGCTGCACCTGAAAGCCTGTCCTTCCAAATGAACATATTCTGGTATTATTGCTTGAAGATTGTTGTCCTTGATTTGGATGAAATGACCATAGTCAATCAACATCACTTTGGCGTGACCTCTCTCCTTTTCTGTGATGAAGGCCCTATACCATCTTCCATCTTGAGGTGACTTGGCAACACAACATAAATCCCCTGATTGGAGGGGGACTGTGTGAGTTGAGTAATATAGTTGAATTTTATCCATCAGGTCCTCCAAAGCTGGAATGTTACCCAGAGGCTGGCACCAGAAATCTGATGGTGAGTTGATGCCAGGACAGCACACAGCAAACTCAAACCCAGGCTTAATGCTTAGTATTTTGAAGCTAAGAGGAGCTTGGGCCATCTCAGTTTCATTTTTGCAGTTTTTCTCTTCCTCCTCCCAATCCCCCAATTGTTCTGTATTCCCATTAATGTCTGATGTCACACTATAACTTAGGCAACTTGTTTTTTCTGTCACATCTGTGTTATTTTGCACCAAGAGCTTTATGGGAATGTTGTTCCAGTATTCAGCTTGTTTTGAAGAGATCATGAGTTCAGTGATACTTTGACTGCTGCCACTTCCAAACTCACAGAGATTAACAACACATTTGTTTTTTCTCATCTGGAGAACATGGACTTGCAGGGCTTTGTTTGACACAGCCCTTCTGAAAAAGTCACTTTTGATGCTGGTCCAGGCCTCATCCGAAGGTAAAACATTAACAAGAGAACAACAGAAGGCAAACGCTGATTTGCTGGCAAATGTCTTTGGTATCCTCTTGATTAACATGTGTGGCACTTTCTCAATGTTCCCGAAATCAATAAAAAGAACTTCAGCTCCATGGTCAAGAGTGTCTGTCACTACAGCCCTGTAGAAATGCATGTCTTCCTCATAAAGAGCACAGCAGAGTGTCCCAGGCTCAGGATTCAACAGTACATCTTCCTCCAGTTCCACTTGTCTGAAGTGATCTGCCATTTCTTCCATCATTTTTTCAAAGTCATCATTGCGTTTTTGTGTTCGAATCCAGAAGTGGTTTGGATTCTGAACATGCTCAACATAGCCCACAAAGACAGAGTCAACCTGAACATCTTCTGCTTCCAGTGTTTTAGCAAATGCTTCACGCATGACTGTCTCATGGTATAAATAGCCAAATTGAGATGGCAATTCCTCAGTGTCACAATCAGACTTCACCTTGATTTTAGGAAACTCTTGAATGGGCTCTGGTTCCTTTACATGAGTGTCTTCAGCACCAATTACTGTGATAGAGTAGAGATGCTGTTCTTCATCAAAATGTCTGATCTCCACATCCAACACTTTTCCAAGCAAGCCCTCCTTGAGAAAACTCAACTGCTGAGCTTTGACCGTCTCATCCTGATCACTCCTGAGCGAGCAGGGCAAAGCCATGATAGGGGTTGAATCAAAATCAGGTGGCAACCTGTGGACGTTCTCAACTTTGACAGATTCAAAGAATCCATAGTCAATGAACAAAACTCTCACTTGTGAGTTGACTGGGAGAAACTGCACAAATCCTCTGTACCATTTCCCATCTTTGCCTTTAACAGCACACAGTAAGCCCAGGTTTTCTGAAGTCTTCTTATTGTGTTCTTTGGTTCTGTACTCACAAACTGCAGCCAGCCTCTTTGACATTTCCCAAAGATCTGTTTCACTACTGGACATCTGACAATAAAACAGCCCAGGGTTGACAGCAGCAGTTACATGCACTTTAGCATGGGTCCCACAATCCAGCCTAGGCCCATAGAATGACAGAATGTCTTCATATCCCTGCAAACTAAACGATTTGAAGCAAAACTCTTGTCCCTTTGGGTTTTCAATGAGTAAGTCAGGAACTGGTTCTACATTTTGTTTTAGTGGCACCTCTGTGAGCATCTCAACCAAGAGGAGGAAAGTATTTGTGTCCACATGCCTTCCAAACCCTTGTCTAACAAGGTCCATGTTGATGTCAGGGGTTTCCAATAACAGTACTTTGTGGGGCAGGAGGGCTTGGATGTAACCTGTGACATTTCTTCCGATCTGGTTTGAGAAGTAATCCTCCATTACAGAATTAGGACAGCCTTGAAGTAACAGTACATTTGCAAGAAAGCCACAAACTATCTTTGGAGGCAGGATGAACAAGTCATTTGAACAGGAAGATACGTTAGCAATGTCAACACTCAAGACATTACCGTGATCTATGAGGAAAACATCAAAAAAGTCCTGTTTTCGGTTCTGAACTCTTCCTCTGTACCAGCGAGCTGAATTCAAGTCCTCTACGAGGCAGAACTCCCCAATATTGACTGCAGCTTTATGCTTTGGTACGTTCTGTATTTCACCTTGCAAGATGTTATAGTCAAGTTCACATATGGTAAGGTACTGTCCCTGGAAGTGTATCAGGGTTGCATCAGGGTTCCAGTCCAAGTGAGTTAACTTGAGGTCCACTGGCCAAAGGGCACATGGTGCAGATGGACCAGACCTGCAAACATAATTGATTTATATTAGTTACCTTCAGAAAGTGCTTATAATTAGGTGAGTTTATTTAATTCATTTAAGCATCAGCTGTCCTGAGTCCTTTTTCAGATCCTACTGTCTGGAACAAAATAAAGCCTGTGCTGTGTCTGCAATAACTCCCTCATTCACTATTCATATATAATCAACACTCAATAGTTTACACTAAAATGATTTTCGGACAATTAAGAATCATCATCATTTTCCAACGTCTCAGGTGTGTTATTTCACACAGAGAATAAAATGCACAAAAACGTAGGATTAAGTGTGGGGCACTAGGGTTGCAGAGATTACCGGTTTCACATTAAAAACCAACAAGGATTAGTCTTAGAGGACGGATACCCAGTTTGTAAGAAATATGGAGGCAAAGTGCTGCTAAAAGAGGAAACACGTCCAACTAGTTCACCCATCTTCATGAACATGATATCATCCCTTTGTCAGATCACAGTGTGTGTCCCATTCAAGAATTTAATCTCTTAAAAAGAAATGTGCTCAACAAAGAACGACTAGAGGAGACTAAAACTATTGAAATTCATCAGCTAATTTTCTACCGAATCTGCGGAGAGACAGTCACAGACTGAGATACAGACAGACAGGTGTATCTCTACAGGATCCTCTCCATGCTGGCACTCTTAATAAAATTATGAGCCGATAAGTGGCGAAAACAAGTACTTTATGTCTATGTGCATTACTTCCCCATAGGATTACATTTAATGGCTATGTTTAAAAAAAAAAAAAAAGTAAGTAAGTATCAATCATAAAATGTGCTACTGAAATAATTTTCCTAATATTTCACCTAAAGATAAATCCTGGATTGAATTTAATACATTTTTTTTAAGGAGCCTGTTCCATTTTTCCTCCTAATTTATTTTCAAACAGGAGATGTGCAGCTTTCTGAGTTCATTTATTTTCCAAATGGCGACTTTTTTTCAATCATGCTTCCATTTAAAGAATAGTTCAATGATTCCACGATAATAAAGCTTCAACAAAAAAAAAACATGTTTTCGTTCCTTTATGGGTCACTGTAAATACCATGTATATTTTACTACTACTAATTACAATAATCGTTAAATAACCTGCGGCGTTTTCTCCCGGCAGCCAAGGGATACTGGCCGCAGTAATAGCTCATCTGTTTACATTGTCTACCCTCCAGTTGGCTTAAAAAAATTTCCCCACGCCACACCACAGGAAATACCATATACCGTGATATTTTCTGAAACGCTTATCATACCGTGAAAATTTCATACCACTGCAACTCCAGTGGGGACTAATTTGTCAGTTCCAGTGTAGTAATATTGAAGGCACTATGTAATGCATTTCAAACAAGGAATTTTAGAAACTCAAATAAAATGGTGGGCAGCAACTACAGTGCACTATGGAGTAGGGAGTATTTAAAAGGCAGCCCCAGTATGAGCTCCATGTCAGGTTTACTGTCATGAGCATTTATATTGAAATGAAAGATTCATTATTGTGACTATAGCATTGGAAAAAAATGCTCAAACATATGCTGTAACCTTAAACTGCTTAAAAGAGGAAGATAGAATCTAACATTTAAGAAAAAATATTCTCACATCTAAATTGGGAACAAAATCACATGTGGGGCCATATTTGGTGTTCCACTAAAATGTATTCTGCTGAATTTTCATATAAAAACCTTTAAATATAAAACTACAAAATCATAAATTCATCCTATAACTGAGCAGTCAACTTATGAACCAGACACTAAAACAATGAAAAACTAATTAAAAATTTGCCTAAATATGATAAATAGTAATTGAAGTAAGAATGTGCATCACTTTACTTTTGCCACATGGATTTACTTACTTTTGATGTCCAGAGCCCTGTATTGACTGCATGGCACCAGCTTCAGTCACTGTCAATGGTAAATTGTCAGAAATAAGTAACTGGACTTAATATCAATAAATAAAACCACACACATGAACCAGAACCAAACCGGCACTTAAACATTAACGCATATTGTAGACATGTATAACCTTACCTAAGCTCGGCCTAGGCCTGTTACAATTATCATGACTATATGAGCAAACCACAATTACTTTATCTGTATAAAAACTGCTAGATGAAACAGAAACGTCAAATTTCTATAACCATTTCCCACCATTTGAAGTTTGATTGGAGCTCGTTAATGACATAACTGGTTTGCAATTATTCTGTGATCAATGAAAATTTGCCTTTAGCTCCACCGACTGTTTATGTCATGAGGCGCTAAACTATTCCATGAGCATCTACTGACTTCATTATCATGTAATGGGAAAGCCAAACCCACCACAGTCTTACAAAAGACTAGAAAGTTATTGAATGTAAGTAGACTTTAATACTTGGGGTTTTCTTTGACTAACATAAGTATAAACCTAAGTTCAATTATGGCCAAATTTTTATTTGGATGCAATATGCACCTGTAGAAAACGTCGAATACGTTCGTGCTTTGATTTTTATGATTTTCAGACGATTGGTGAATATGGCGCTTCCTAAATTAACACTGCTATGCTAACTTTGACTTCAGTCATCATCATTGGCGGCATTGATATGAATAAATTACAGTATGTTGCCTGATCCCTATCATTTTCTTATACAATGCTACGTCAAGTACTCAATGCAAATGTGATAATTCTTTTTTTAAAATTCAGCTTTATGTTAATGCAATGGAAATGATGACAGCATAAATGTGCAGCTAGCTTAGATCTATGAGATGATTGGCAATTTAGTTTGTTAGCCTACGAAGCTATCTTAAACTTATGGTTGTGCCAAAAAACAAACAAACAAAAAAGTAGAAATTTCCTGACGCTGTTATTTCTCTAAATCCAACGAGTAAGCCTACAAGAGCATGTCCGGATGAGTCAAACTCCATTAATTTGACTTTATATGGCGATGTAAATTGACATTCAGCAAATTAAAAGCAGCGGAACTTCCTTAGCAAAGTGCTAACACTTGATAACAAAGTTAACATTCTGCTAATAAAAGACGGCGCAGAAGCTAACTTCATTCCGGTAGTCGGTCCGGTTGGTCATTCTACATGATGGTCGGCTTCATCAAATTGTCCTCAGTGACTGAAGACACTGACATCTTTTCTGACTACAGTTACATCAGTCACATTTATCCGGTTCTTACCTTTAGCAGCCCCCCATGAGTGCGACCTGTCGAGATGCTGCAGACCTCCAACATGAATCTGACCTCACTTCCTGCTTCTCTTTCAAAAACACCAAAGCTGAAAGTCCTCTTCGAAAAGAAAAGAAAAGAAAAAAAACAAATATAATATATATATGCTGAAATAAGTTTTTGATTAAATGAGTAGCACATCAACAAAAGATAGACAAGATAAAAATAATAATCTTAATATGATTCAAATCATTCATCAAGCAAAAACTGGCCACCATTATCTAGTTCCAGCTGCTTAGTTGTGATATTTTGCTGCTTTATTCTGTTTTTTTGTTGTTGTTTGGGACAAAAGAAATAGTAGATATTATGATTTCTTAATAATGTCATCATTTGAAGAAACTCTGATTTCTTTTGATATGTTACAACCCAAATAATTTATCAAAAAATGTCAACAGATAAAAATAGTAATCAGTATATCATCCATACCATTGTGAATTTCCCCACTGTGGAACTAATAAAGGGATATCTTATCTTATCTTATCTTATCCACTCTAGTGTAGTGTAGCTTATGCAGTTGAAATAAAATCTTCTTTCTTTCTTTCCCTATATTTTAGCTTGTAAAAGTCTTACTGTATTTAAAATCAACCAATTAACAGGACAAAACAACTGCTGCACAATATTATCTTTAAAGATGCATATATATAGTAGGAAGCCTATTTAATTGTTCAAGACTAAATCATGTGAAATCAAACTGACTGAACAATTCTGACTGAAATGTCCCGCTGGTCTTCATGCATCAGGGTGACTGTGGGAGGCTGGATGGATGGACAGATGGATGAGGGTTTTTCTGTTAATCATTAATAACCTGGACTAGTCCCAGTCTTCTGTAAATATGATGAATGCATCCACAGCTTCATTAGCTCTGCCTTCCCCCAGCACAGCTTTATTATTCTGAGGTTTCTCTGTCAGGTTTATCAGCAGTGCAGTTTTTACAGTTTCTTTAGCTCACCATCAGTGGTTGGATTAAAATGTTGGACATGATCTTTTTTATAATTTCTTGGACTAATGTGGATTGACAAACAATTTTTAAAAATTGTGTTCATAGCTTATACACGGTTTTAAGGGCAAATGAGCTTAAGTGAGTTCAGTGGACTGTTTTTTCATTGCAGGCTGACCTAATTTTTTCTTCTTTTACCAACCAAATAGGTTGGTTTTTTAAAAGTCAACTTTTATTTTATATGACTATGCCGATGAAACGCAGCAGTGAGAGTTCCGCCAGGGAAGGAGTGTTTCTTATTCACTCTCTAACCAAGACTTTGTGCAGCTCACCAGAAGAAACAGACTTCAACAAAAAAACACATTTTCATCAGGAGGATGATTCTGGAATTAAATCAGGTAATAAAGTAACCATCAACTCAATACTGAGAGCATAATGTCTTATATCAATGTACTTTTTATCACTGCATCTACTCTTGTTTTTTGTGAAAAAATTCACTCTATAACTTAAAAAATCTGAATTTTTTCGTCTTCTGAAGTTACATTTCAAATGAGCTCCTGCAAAAAATTTGACCCAGATTGACCACATGGTGGTGCTACAAGAGACGACACTTATGTGACAGCAAGATCCCATTGATTTCCTTGATAAACCTTTCTGGTTAACACATGTGAATGAGGTTGGTGATAAAGACATAAAAATAGGGGAAGGAATTACAATGTAATTTGTACATGACTAAAGTAAGATAGATCAGTAGAGAAAGAAATGTTAAATAAATAAAGCAAATTCAGTCACATAGAGAGAGAAGCTCTAAAAGGAAGGCGGATGCACTCCATTTTATTATTTTATTTTATTCTAATGACATTTCATTGATAGTGTTCATGTTTTGTCTCTTTTCTCACTTTAGTTTGCAGAGGGAAAATGTAAAGTCTTATAGAACAAAAAGCAATTTAAACATTCAAACATTCCAGTAGCTGTTCTGGCGTTTGTCATAAAACAATGGTCCGTTATTTAATTTTTTAACAATGTTCATACTGGTGACTCATCTATGTAAGGTGATGAATTAAAGTGAAAATCAATTAGCCAAGATAGGAAAAGCACTATAGATTAAAAGAAATAAAGGCTGCAGATCTTACAAGGTCATGCTTGAAGCAGATGAGGTTGCTCGAGTCGCTGGAGGCTAAGAAGAAACTAAAAGAAGAGTAAATATAAATTATAAAAATGTTCCATTAGTAAGGAACGATCAGTGTGGCACAGCTTCTGACCTCAGCCACTGCACTGAACTAATTCAAGGTTTTTACATAAAATATTCTACAGGGCTTTAGCTGAAAACTTAAGAAGACAAAGCTGGGATGTAGCTTTTTTTGCTCTCTTAAGACAGTGATAAGTAAAGGCATGGTATCTATTAACCACAGGCTACTGAAAAAAGACAAGGTAAGTAAAGAATTAAGGTTTGGATTTCACTTTAAGTAAGTACCGCATTTCAATATGTATTTTTCCTACGAAGATATACACAAACTAGAATGGCAAATTAAAATGCCTTTATTGTCACAGCATGGCCATGTTAGACCTCAGAAACAAACTCCAATGTGTTTCGGTATCAAGCCATCAACCCCCTTCCCCCATCCTTTCAATCATTGTCATGGAAATCAAAATATTTTTTTCCAGAAAAACAAATAAAGACGTTTCCTGAGGCAGAGCACCCCACGTAAAATTCAGTGCAACACAGAGTTTACCTGTCACCTCCTATGTGCCATATACCGTATTTGTCTGTATGTTTTCCTAGAAGCAGAGGACAGTAATGAGACACCGTCCTCTGAGGAGGACCAGGACCTGGTGGACTTTAACCCAGACCTGACCACCAAACAGAATATCTCATCGTCCAGGAAGACCATTAGTCAGATCATCAAGGACAAGAAGAAACAGACACAGCTCACTCTGCAGTGGTAGGAACAATAACAGCAGTCTGCTTACATAAGTAAAGGGCCACTAAAAGACAGACTCATAGAGCCTTCTTTCCTACATCCCACAGTATGTTGGTTGGCACTGGTCTTCACAGTCTTTATTTTAGTGAAGGTACTAGTACTACACTGTGAAAATACCTGACTACAAGTAAAAGTTCTGCATTCAAAATCCTACTTAATTAAAAGTACGTAGGTTTTATAAGTACTCATTTACAGTAAAATGTTCTTTGACAATGTTTTGCTGTTATTTCGGATGTTTTTAGATTAATATTACTGTTGCATTAATGTGTATGCTGCATTGTACTGCTTTAGATGTTTGAAGCTGAGGTCATTTCAATACTTAATATACTGCAGGATAGTTTAATCTACAGCAATGCATTATATTCCCTGAGATCATCCTATGTATGTAATGTCACTTTCAAACATTTACCGTAAAATCACCGCACTTGCAGATGCATATTTTCACTGCGCAGGAAAGGTACGAAAGTTTGTAATCTGCAAAATAAGTACAGTAGTAACTAAAGCTGTCAGATAGGAGTAAACAGGAGTAAAAGGTACAATGTGCTGCTGTGAGACGTAGCCGAGTAGATGTATAAAGCTGCATAAAATGGACAATACTCATGTCAAGTACAAGCACTCTGAGTTTGTACTTGTATGTACTTAAGTGAGTGATTTAATGTAATTAGTTACATTCCACCACTGCAAAGTTCATCTCACACACTGCTGTGATAATCACTGTGCATTAGAGATTTTCTGTCTAATGCGCCTCAACAGGCTGGAGGAGAATTATATAGTGTGTGAAGGAGTCTGTCTGCCTCGATGTATCCTCTACGCTCATTACCTGGACTTCTGCAGGAAAGAGAAGCTAGAGCCTGCCTGTGCTGCTACCTTTGGAAAGGTGTGTGTGTGTGTTTGCATAGAAATACAAAATATGTCTTCACTGTCGTCTGTAAAATCAGGTGTTTGCAGAGTTCTTATGCTCTATTATATTAACTCTATAACCCAAATGATTGGTGCACAAATGTCCTCTTGGATTCCTCTGTGGTGGATAAAGTGTCCTCTCTGGATCCAAATGCTGATTCAGTGACAATGGAACTAGGAATGACTTACATCGTCAACATCTTAAATACAAATAATTAGATTAGATAGTAGAGTAGAATAGATACTAGATGATAGATTCCTCCAGGAAAACGGAGCTCATATTGATCTAACCTGAATTTTTATTTTTACTTCCTTTTCTCCTCAGACGATTCGTCAGAAGTTTCCTCTCCTAACAACAAGAAGACTGGGCACCCGAGGACACTCCAAGTAAATGCAAAACATCTGCTTTCATATTTTGAATTTTTGTAAAATGTTGTTGTTCTGTTTAAATTGAATGAAACATCTTATTTCTAACTTCTCCCTTACTTCGTGTTACTATATTGACATTATGCAGATATCATTACTATGGAATTGGCATCAAAGAGAGCAGCGCCTACTATCACTCTGTGTATTCTGGAAAAGGTTTGACCAGGTAACAAAATACTTTGCATGGTTTAGTCATGCCTCCTCGTCTTCCTTTTACTTGCATGTTACGCTGTGTTTCCATGTTATTTGCTTGCTCATCTATATGTGGTTACATTTTGTCTGTTTGGTCTCACTCTTTGCAGATCAAAATCATGTTTTGCTTGAAACTATGAAAAATGTATGTTCTGAAAGATGAAATCTGGTTTTCTTTCATTGCAGATTTTCAGGGAGCAAGCTTAAGAACGAGGTAAGTGAAAATGGTAGAGTAACTGAACACCAGGCTGTTTGCTGCCCTCTTTGGTTTAAAGTTTGTCAGGTGGTTCCAAATCAACCGTCTTAATAAGTTGTGGTCAGAAATATAGAAATATGTCCTATTGCACATGTAACCACACCAAACAGTGATGCCAGAGTCCTGTAGTCACTGTTAAAATACTCTTTAAATAAACTCAACAGCGTAGCGTTCGACTATAAGAAAACGAGCCTGACGTCGTTTATATTTCAGGGAGGTTTCACCAGGAAATACTCTTTGAGCTCTAAAACTGGGACGCTGCTCCCTGACTTTCCCAACGCTCAGCATCTTCTGCTGCAAGGAAATATCTCCAGAGAAAAGGTGAGTGATAAATTAATCCCACATTAATATTGAGATGTACAGTTTACAATGCAATCTGTATTTATTGCAAACAAGTAAAGTCTATCTACGTGCTGCATAGTTGTACAGAAGAGAAATTACATTTAAAAGGGAAAAAAAAACTTTTTTAACAAATACTTATTTTAAATATGCAATATTCTAATTGTGACATAAAGATTCTACATCAAGCAAATGTATTTTCTCAACTATATCACTATGATATTAGTTGTTTGACGGGCTGGCTATAACTGCTTTTCATTATAACTATTTCTTCACAGGTTGACACTCTGATCATGATGTATAAGACACACTGCCAGTGCATCCTGGACAATGCCATCAATGTCAACTTTGAGGAGGTGATAATTACTGTCACGGGAGCATTTTGTTTTACATGCACCGAGGGAAGTAAATTGAGCGAAGCAGTTTAAACACAATCAAAAATGATATAACACTTCAAATGTTTTGTTTCAGATCCAGAATTTTCTGCTCCATTTCTGGCAGGGAATGCCCGACCACCTGCTGCCGCTGCTGGAAAACCCTGTTATAGTCGACATCTTCTGTGTCTGTGACTCCATTCTCTATAAGGTTGATATGAAATACTGTTTCTGGATTTTCTACAGAATAACAGTGCATATCAGGCATTCAATAAAAATTTTAATGAGTTCATTATTAATATAAAATTGAAATATTGCTCAATTGTTCCATATAATTGATAACTTATCTGACCAGCAGGCTGTTCATTAATTCATACCAGCACATTAACCCCCCACAGTGATGTATTGTTGTCTAGAAGCTGATGTTTTTACACAGATAGACCTTATGAATGATGATCCTGTTATCCTCTCTTACTCACTGATAGACAGCTACCTGCATTAGCTGCATTTACTCCGTTTTTCCTCACGTGTTCCTTATTTCCTCAGGTTTTGACAGATGTTCTCATTCCTGCTACAATGCAGGAGATGCCAGACAGGTTTGTCTAACTTCACTTGTGTTTTTGTCAAATTAGATGTGATGCTCATATGATACAGGGGGCCAAACCTTAGCCTATAGGAGAAATGAAGCTCTTTGTGACCCCAGTGGAATCCATGTCACTGGGGCTAAAACGTTAGAGTCACATTTCACATAGACCCACTGTAAGACCTTTCCATGTATCCTGCATGTTAAACATGTTGGAGGGAATTCTCATGATTGACAGAAAGCGAGTTGGACACGATCATGTAAAAAGAAACGAAAGCAACAAATCATCACAGTGGGTGATTGGCTAATTAATTTACCGACTGGGAATTAAGAGGAGATCTGTGTAAATGTTGTTCATCAGTCTGTTGGCAGATATCCGCAACTTTGCTAAACACTGGGAGCACTGGCTAGCCTCTTCCCTGGAGAATCTCCCAGAATGCCTTGCAGAAAAAAAACTTCCCATTGCGCGCCACTTTGTTTCCTCCCTAAAGAGACAGACCTCATTCTTACACCTGGCACAGGTACAAAATATGACAAGAACAATAATAGAATACATGGATTACAGTATACTCTAATGTGTTTTTTCATCTCCCCGTTTTGTCCAGATAGCCCGTCCCGCCCTGTTTGACCAGACTGTAGTGACCAGCATGGTGTTGGATATCGACAATGTGGATCTCAGCAGCATCAGTTCGCAGCCGCTGCTTAGCATAAACACCACTGGAGACCACGACCCAGACATCTACTCTGAGTGTAAGACAGTTACGCAACATCTGGATTTACATTTACATTGAATCTGTTGATGGACAATGTATTGACTATGATGCAACTCACCTCTTCCTTCGGTCTCATTCTTTCCAGATGACTCCATCACTGTCTTTCAGGAGCTGAAGGAGCTGCTGAGAAAGAATGCCACAGTCGAGTCCTTCATCGAGTGGTTGGACTCTGTCGTGGAGCATAAAGTCATCAAGGTAACGTCTGTTCAGCTGGCACTGTGTGCGCTCGTATTTGTCCTGCAGATGTCCTATTGTGCAGACAAACAGTTCAATTTCCCTGCTCTTCTCTCTCATCAGCCCGGTAAGCAGAGTGGTCGATCAGTGAAGAAGCGAGCTCAGGATTTCCTCCTCAGGTGGAGTTTTTTTGGCGCCAGAGTGATGCACAACCTCACACTCAATAATGCTTCTAGCTTTGGTAAGAATATTTTAAAAGTTGCAAATTGATTTCATCTGACGGAAGAGTAATTTAGACATAACAATTGTTTAAGTCTTTATTTATTAAGTGTATTTCAATGAGAGAGTCTCTTACGCAGGGATGCAATGATTACACTTGCACAGTTACATACATTCATGGAGCAGATGGGGGGGTGAGTGCCATCCTCAAGCGCTGGTAATGAAGGAGGGGCAAGTGCTGCTTTTCACTTTCCCAAACCAAATGTAACCTTTCAGTCCCAACGTCCACGGCTGGTAATCTTCCTGTCACAAACCAAAAATTGCTCAGTGGATTTTAAAACATTTTGGATGCTCCTGTACAAACTGTGTGCTTTGTCTATTTTCTGACATAAAATGAAGTTAATGCCTTGCAGGGAACATATTTTATGTTTGATGCATATATAATTACATATTTCTCAATATATCTTAAGATATTTCTTCATTTATTGCAAAGATCTTTAGTCTTTACTTGCTTATTTTTGCCAAGACCAAACCTTTGCATGCCACTGTATATAGTATGTAAAACAAGGGTGGACCACTCTACATAAGTATTTTAGCTTTAATTAATTTTAGGTGCTTTTTATTAGTACTTTAATACAATTCAAAGGGAAATACTGTCCATTCTACTTCCCTATAATTATTTGACAGCTTTAGATATTAGTAACTTTACAAGCAAGATATTTGCATGCTAAAGTTTTAAAATATAATGTTTTGTTATATATTGAATCACACAGCAATTTACACAACAACTGCTGAAATGATTATTTGATTCACAGAAAAATACTGGGAACAACTTTGAGAATCATCGACGGTCATTTTTAATGATACCAGCTTTTAAATTGTGACGATTTGTGAAAGTGTCACCCGGGAGTCTATATTTGTCACAATATTTTGAATTTTACTAAACCAATCAATCGGTCAATTGACTTAAGAATGAAAATTTTCATTATTTGCTTCACCTCAACCATCTACAACAGTAGAATTCCGCTTTTATATTAATTCCTGAGTAATAATAATCTAGTGATGTAAAATATGAAAGTATGACAGCCTCAGCTGCCTTTTTCCACAGTAAGTACTTTTACTTTTTAATACTTTAAATACATTTTCTGAAGACCTGAACACCATGAGCATAGTTTATGAGTAAATCAGGCAACATTAAAACACAATTTATAAAAGCTACGTGCGGAACATAATAAAACATGGTGATTATTATTTGTGAACTGGCATTCATCTAATTAATTTTGTGCTCCTTTCTACTCCATCATCCAGTCTGCAGGATGTGTCAAATACACGCATGCATGCACAGACACACACAGACACACACACACACACACACACACACACACACACACACACACACACACACACACACACACACACACACACACACACACACACACACACACTCATACAAGCCAGCTCGGGGCAGATTGCTACAATAGCGCCATAAATTGTAATGGCCAGACTCGCCTTGATTAAACAAAGTCTTATCTGCGGGTCGCGTGCTCTCTGTTCAAACACACGCACAAAGAGTACGTGTATGTGAATAAACACTAACCATTTGGTGGCTCCCAGTTAACCTCAGACACACACAGAAGGTTTTCAACCTGTGACCCTGCAGGTCAGAAGAAGCTCAGATTGACTCAGGTAGTCAAAAAGTGATAATTGCGCTCTGACAAACTCTATTTTTCTCATCTACATTGACATTGGCAGGTTCCTTCCACCTGATCAGGATGCTTTTAGATGAATACATCCTGTTGGCTCTGGAGACTCAGTTCAACAATGACAAGGAGCAGGACCTGCAGAACCTGCTTGACAAATACATGAAAAATGCAGGTATCAAGCTTCACAAATGACATCGAGCTGTTCAGGCGCTGACGTACGTCAACTCAAACCAGATGCACAGCTGGTGTACAGTCTGTTTAGAAGTTTTATTTTCAGGGACATAGTAAGAGGACTGCCCATGTGTCTCCAATTTACAGTGAATCCACAATGTCTTTTAAGTCGAAATTATTATAATTACTACATCTGAAAGATCAGAGATATACTGAATATAAAAAAGAAATCTTTAATACAAACTACTACTAAAGTATAACTCTTAGGAATGGCAGTTTTACTACATAATGGTACAAGTATCCAAATTTGATCTTTTTGTTATACAATATATGGAACGGATATTCTATTGAAGAGTAAGCATTAGCATGACAGTCAATTCAGTTTACAATTGAGGTAAATGAAATAGAAAAAATACATTAAAAGACAGTGGAGAAAAAAAAAATTCAATTACAGTAGACAAAAAATACACAACAAAAATCATGTAATGCGAGTTACATACACATGAATTGATTGTATAGCTGTAGGAATGTGATTTTCAGTTTTAGTTTCATCATTATCATCATCCCCACATACGACATAATGGGTTCCAAACAGTTCTCAATGGCTGTGCTACTTTGTCACTTTCAGATGCGAGTAAAGCAGCACTCATGGCCTCCCCCAGCTCCTGCTTCCTCGCTAATCGCAATAAGGCCAGTGCTGTCATTGACCAATCGGTAAAGAACGAGTCTCTGGGAGAACACACCTATATGTCTTTATCCACCAATCAGCAGCCAAGTCTACAAACAAGCGCCGCCATCTTCCAGGGGACAGACTCTACTGTGTTCACAGCTTCAGGTAAAATGAAAGTAATGCACCTTATGGTTGTCTGCTGGCCTCCCTATGCCTTTTTACACATCCAGGCAGCAAAACACACAGCAACATTATTATTCTTTTGTAGACATGTTTCTGGTGATACGTGAAGTCAGTCCAATAGTCATTCTCCTTTTAGCTCTGTTTTTGGTCTCAACCAACTACTGAGGGAAATATCTGATAACTACCTCACTGTGTTCACCAGCTTGGCTCTAACTCTGTCTGTTTGCCATTTGGTGCTGGGCCCGTAGTGTACAGTGTTTAAAAAAAAAAATGTTTTTATCGTTGTCATTGAAACCTGATGCCTGCTGCTGTTGGAAACAAGGCAGATAAAAGTGAAGTAGAACGTTAATTTGCGTGCCATGAAACCAAAAGTAAGATCCTGCAATGCTGAGAATTTGAGAATTGTCTGTGGGTTTCCCCAAGGCATATTTCAGATTACTTGTCATCATTTAAACCGTTGTTCTTTAAAAAAAAATATGGCAACTTTAATTATGACTCACTTCGTTTTGCTGTGTATTTATTCCAGATGCTTTGCGTACTTTCTCTCCCCCTCACAAACAGGAGGTCAGATGGACTTCTCTCAGGTCAGCGGCCCCCTCATGACGCCCCCCATCTCTCCAGCAGCGTTAGTGCACAGAGGCTCCGTCATCAACCAGGGGCCCATGACGGGGAGACCCCTGGCATCTTCTTCCTCTTCCACCACCTGTTCCTCCTCCTCATCTTCCTCCTGCCTGTCTTCAATCAGTGCCATGACTCAGCCCACCCCCTGCTCCTCATATCCGGAGAACCTGTACCACTGCTTACCCCAGACCAGCTCTAGTTACTTCCAACAAAGCAGCGGCACCACAGGCTCAAACTACCAGCCTGCACTAAGGTCAGCTTCATTTAGTACTATGCATTTATACTGTGTTTTATGTCACTTTAATGACACTGACTGGTGTTTTATTTACCAAATTGAAAAGATGCAGTCTAGTCTTTATCATTAAATATGGTCTGGTGATATTTTATTAAAATGTATCATTTAAATACAACTCCTTTTATAAAGACTTGTCCAGAATTGGGCTTACAAAATAAAATTTTTTGGAAGTTGGTATAATTTTTAAATATCTATGTGGCTAGAAATTCAAAAATTCTAACAATATTGTTACTATTCCTTCAGTAGTACAGTATAGTGTGCCATTGTAATTGTTGCTATATGTCCTATTCTACCCTGAAAAAGATTCTCAAATTAAATGTTTGCAGTTCGTCATTATGAAAATATCAAAATTTCTAAATATTAAGCTTTAAAGTAATAGTAAAAGCTCTTTTTTTTTTTTACATTTCCTGAACCAGTAGGAGTTTTTATATTATTTCTATTCAAAAAAATGTATTGTTAAAAAAAACTGCACCGATAAATTATTCTGTCAAATATGGAATTGGTTACTGAGCCCTTAGGTCTCAGTCCAATCTTTGAATCTGCAAACACCTGACAGTTAAATTAAAGATGTTTTGTTGTCATGCATCTAAAGATATATTTTATCTGTGCTTCAGGCCTCAGACTCAGAGCCAATGTCTGGCTTCAGTTCCGTCTCAGTCTTCGTCAATGACGTACAATCTCTCTCGGTACCCCTCCTTCAACGACCAACACCTGACCAAAGATGTGTTATACAGTCACCATCACCCGCTAGCCCATCACCCATCTAACAGCACCAAGTGCTCCCTGACACCTTATGGCTCTGCAGTCCGACCCACATCCAGCTACAGCTCAGCTTCGGATCCAGGTCAGCCTGAACAGGGACTGGACACTCAGACAGCAGCTCAGATTTTGGACTCAGCTGAGGGGTTTGGATTTGTGGGGACTGGGCTGAATCCCATGGTTGCTGGGTGTCAGGCACAGACATACTCTACTGCAGGACACAACGGTAAGGACAACTGGGACTGTGGCATTAATGTAGATAAAAGCTTTGTGGGGTCATCTGGTGGGTCATACAGAACTTAATTTTAAATTTCGGTCACAATTTCTGTTCATTACATGGAAATAAATGTAGATTTATGCACAAGACACCTTCAGTTCCATTTGATGTAAAGGTGCCACCCTGTATGTCTTAGCTTTAAGTATTTGTGAGTTGTGCAAGTCTTATATGATGCTGATGACACATCTTTTAATGTAAAACAAACATAAGGAGGAAATAAAGGCGAATCTCCTCTGTGTTGTGTCGTTACAATACAAAGCATCAGTCACATAGGCCAACTACACATGACCTGCCTGTTAGTTTTGAATGAAAATGAAACTTACTGATATTTTACACACACCTTTCTGTGCTTTTTAGGTGCAAATATCTGAATATAGTCAACTTCTGCTGACACAAAACCATAAGCTTTAAAGTCAGCAGGTTTATTTTCACAGAAATAAATGCACACCACTCCCTGAACCCTGAGGAGGTGTTTAGAAAAGCAAATTATATAATACAGAAGAATGACTGCGTTTTTACAATATGTTGCCAAACTACCGTCTATGTCAGTGGTTCCTAGCCTTGACTTTCATTTTGTCACACAACTCTTCACCAATTGAAAGTAATTAAAAATGGCTTTTTGCCTTGTGACCCCTTAACATTAAGGTGAAAGTGATTTTTTTTTCTTCTCTGATTGTTTCATTTGGAGGTTTTTCACAGACAAACCAGTATTTCAAAGAAAAACAAACAAACAAACAAACACACGACACAACAAGCACTGCACAAATAGCTTCGAATTGTTAACACAGTTCTTACAAAACAAGAACTCAATGCCAAACCTTCATCCTGTGGCAGGTTACTACAACAGCAGTTACCTGGACAGCCAGCGCATGACATCACTGGTCGACCAGCACGTGTCTGTCATCAGCAGCGTTGGGAGTCTGCGACCATTCCCCTCAACCTACTCTGAGGTCCACGATCCGCTCAACATCCTGGATGAACCAGGAAGGAAAACAACAGGACTGTATTTCACTGAGGATGAAACTGGAGCAGGTCAGCGGCAAAACGTGCAGCACTGATGGAGGTTGGGGTGTGAGGTGACGGGGCTGCAGTGGCAGATGCTCCAAACTTTGTTTACAACATTTTGTTTAGTTAGAGTGGCCGTTTAACAGTTTTACTGTGAGTCAGCATCACAAAAATCTGCAGTGGAGTCTAAAATATCGCCACTATTGGTACAAACAGAAATCCTATTTTCATAATAGATAGCAGTTAATGGATAGCTTCAGTATAATTCGACTGGTGCCCAGTTTCCCCTTGTTTTTGTGTGTAATGGAGACAAGGATATTTGAATTTGGTTCAGTTTGCTGCAGCAGGCATCCAGAAAATATGCCATCATTTCACATCAATGCATAGAATGTCATTCAATGCCACAATCTCGAGATAATGAGATAATCGACTCGTTCTTACAAGAAAACACAAAGTTGTTCAAACTTGTTACCATGTCCTATGCTTGCATGCACGGATGGTGTTTTGACAACTGTAGCAACAGTTGGATGAAAATATCTGATCGAAGAATTATTGATGCATCAAACTATATGTCAATCTTTTTATATACATACTCTATTACAGCATCCAAACACTCAACAATGTGGTTAGTTTCTGTCTTTGCCTATATTAGTGAGAATTCATTTGACTGTAGCCAAGTTAACCACTGTACGTAAGCCTATCCCTTACAGCTATTAGCCATAATGTCAAAAATCTCATATCAAATCTCCAGGGTGAAAATTCTTACAAAAAAACTGCCAAAGTTCATAAAAAGGTTTGAATGTTTCTCTTTGAAACTCCAAAAGCGACCCCACAGAGCAATGAGTGTACGTCAACATCCAACCAAAGTTGTTTCCTTGCGATAAATCATTATGTGATCTTGTGAAATCAGAAATCTAAAAATTCATCTTGCATTGCTTTGCAGCAATTTATTCCTTCTGATTTCTGTTGTTTCTTCCTCAGATCATTCCCTCCCCTCGTCAGGATCTGCTCCCTGCATGTTTGGAGTTCCCTCTCCGTTCACCTCGCAGGACGCGTTGCTCTCTCAGCATCGTGTGCCCTCAACGTCAGAGGTGCAGGGCCTGGTGTCCTCGTTACCTCCCATCAATACTGTCTTCATGGGAGCGGGAGGAGTACAATGACGCACAAAACTTGTGTTGGAGAGGTTCTTGTTTCCTTCAGTGCATCCCAGAGCCAGAGTGTCTGCATGAACTAACGATGTGAGTTGATGATGACAAAATGAAGTGGAGCGAGTGAGAGGACACACGGCCAAATTCAAAGAACATCCAAACCATGAGGTACAGTATGCACCATAAGGATACAGAGATACTGTATATGGAAAGACTGTTTTCACATGAAACCTGCCAATTATTGTGAATCAGGAAGAGAATATTAATGATATTTATTTGTATTAAAATATGGATTGTTACATATAAACATGCAATGAATATGACTCTAATGCAGATATTTATCGTTTATCAAGCACGACACAAAATCTTCTGTGTGCAAACTGTTATAAATAAATATTTGATAGTCACAATGTTGTGCCATTTATTGACAGGATGATAAGTGAAAAGCAGCCTGCTGTTGCAGAATGACAGCAGCATGCTAACATGCTCACGGCAGGTATTACATTTATCGTGGTCACCATCTCACTTCAGCATGTTCACAGGAACCCTTTCCTACACCAAGGCTGTCTTTACACTACAGGTCTTGATGCCCAATTCCGATTTGTTGCCTATATCCGAATTTTTTTTTTTGACAGCCTACTTACATCTGCTTTTAAAAGTGACCCATAAACGACATCTGCATTTACACTGGTTAACACTTGGGGCAACGTCCCGCAAGCGTAGGTTTGACCCGGAAATGTCGTGTTGGAAATTGTCGACATAACTGGATTAAGTAAATCCAAGGAATTATTTTTTTGAGCGCAGGGGAACATGAATCAACCAAATGTCATGGAAATCCATCCAATAATTGTTGAGTTATTATAGGACAAAGTGATGGACTCAACAACTGACTGTCATCCATTCAAAGCCATGTGAGGTCAAAAACATAAAAGAGCCTCCATAGCTGCTGCAGCTCTACTGATCACATGAATTATTACCAGGTTGCTTCAGGTCTTCTATTTATTTGCAGTTAATAATGGAGTTACTGAGCAGAAAAGACCTGGGATCAGTTTATGTTATTGCTTTTGTCTGCCTCTGTAGCAGATTGACTTCCAGTCACCCCAATACGATCTTTATCTCCTCCGATTCAAAGACCATGTGTCAGAGTGCTGAACACACGACTGTTTAATGGCTGAGATTACAGGACAGAATCACAATCGAAGACTGCAGATCAAAGTTGGGACCTTTTGTCTTTATTTGGTTTGTAGCACAATGGGGGAGATATGACTCAGATAAAGGTGTTTACCACAATGTTACGAGAACCAACACGGGGAGAGGGAGGAGGGCTGCTGCATGGTGTCTGAGAGCAAGCTGTTAATATCACATCATGGTGACCTCAGTAAAACATGGAAACATGTCTCCTTGTGGGTTTGTTGCTACTGGAGCAGATGGGACATCATAAAACCTTAAGATCAAAGAGGTTTGTAACAGGAAAACCTGTCATCATTCATTTTGGAATTCACTAAATAGATCCATTCTACTACTATCCATTTGTTGGGGGACTCAACTGAAAGAGTGTGAGCTCACTACTTCTTAATATCTTGCAGGAAGTTTCCTGGAAGAACAATGTAATGTAATATTAATTATAGTGAAGAAAAAAACCCCGTCTGGCTTTACTCTGAACTACACTAAAAATGATTTGACTTGAAACAGATGGGGTTCACCAGTTTTCTAATAGAAACAGACAGTTAAATGCAATTTCTTTTTTATATTTTCCATTATATCATGACCATTATATCAAATTAATGAAGATTGTTGTTACCTTATGACATTTTTGCATAATTGCACAGGAAGACAGATACGACAGGCTGCTTTTATGTAGCAGTTTATATATTGTTATGTGTAAAACGTGTTTTGCTTTCTTTTGAAGGGGAATGACAACTTGAAGTATTTATAGGTAGTACTATTTTGTTGCAGGTAATTGCACTTTTTCAATTTTTTGAGATGCCGTTTTCAAGGCATGACACACAAATAAAATGTGTCCATTCATTTAAAAAAAAAATGTTAGAACAGAATTCAGTTCACTTCAGTTCATTTTTGAAAATAAAATACAATCATAGAAATGCACAAAATACTACTTGCATAAACCGTAGGCAAATAATTAACTGTTTTCAAAAAGAAACAGTCACAAAGTAATTCAAAAATTATATTATTGCATGTCTTCTCATCAAATCAGTCATATATGGATAAAGCTGACCAGCTACTCGATACAAATGAATTCTGGCATGAGTCAGAATGTTTTAGATGAATGGCAGCGGCTGCGCTCCCCTCCTCCCTTCTTGATTGGTTTTTATATGTTATCTACTCAGGAGGAAAAATCCATTTCAGGTGCTCATGCAGTGGCACAGGGACAGATGGCGGCATATGTAATGATTACAGAATCCCCACGTTAAAATACTTTAATTACTAAGTCAATAATGGCTGCAACAATTGCTGGACCTTTAGTGTAAAAACAACAGAAGGCAGAAGGCAAACTTTGGGCCAATGTTTAACCAGAACTTTGCATTAGAGCTGACTGAGACAGCCTCCATATGTGAGTGTCTCTTTCTCTCTCTGTGTGTGTTTAGGTAAGACTTACCTGCTGTACCTGCTATGAGAAATAATAATAATAATATTAATAATATTATTTCCACTTTCACGGCACGTCGGCCCTCCTGCCCATGATATCAGGACAGCATGTAAGTGTACTATACAGGAAAGGATTCCTTATGATGTCACAGACTATGACTTCTAATATAATTCTATGGTAAAGTCTGTTTGAAACTAAATGCTCTAAAATTTAAAGGAGACACATTCATTGTGCAATAGATAAAAAGCATTTTACAATCAATTTTGTGTTTTAATTTGAAATTTAACACAACTTTATAAGGAAATTAATTGACAAAGTTAATTAACTTTCATTGTCTCCTTGTTTTTAATGGACAATTCCATGCAAATCTAAGATGAATCAATTTAGTGTTTCTTTATCTATTAAAATGATAATCAATAAAGTAATCCTCTAACTATTTGTCATCATAAGTAAAGACCATGATTTGCACTCTTTAGTTTTTTCCACAATTGTAATCATCTATCGATAATAATTCCTTTTCTATAGCCATAGAATAAACCATATCTATATAAAGTTGATAATATTCATTCTACCTACATGACAGATTAAAGAGGGACCAGGTCACTTATTGTAATTTTTCATCTTGCTGCATTACACTACATAAGATATTTAATATCATTTATACACATATACATGTCAAATATTAGTGGACTCCTGGATTTTGGTATTTTATTATAACTGTAGTCACCAGTCTGGTGCTGGACTGATATGCAACAGTTAAAAGGTCGGGCTGAAATGATACAGGTCCTCTGATTACGTGTCTTTTCTAGGGGAGAACTATTACAGACAAGTTGTTCAAAGGTCCATCAGAGGGCAGCAAACTCACATTTTAAGTGCTGTGTCTGCTCACGAGAGAACGTTCGAAGACAGGTGGACTTTAGTTTGTCATAAAAGTCTCACAGTGCAGCAAAGCCAAGGTCTCCATTCAGAAAATTAAATATCCACCTCCATTTATACACATCAAAATATGATCCAAGTATTATTCCAGATCTGGTGTTCCAGAATGGTTACATTTATAGGGCTCACAGAAAATTCACTACTGTGAGATAACATAATAATAATAGTAATAATATAGTATATAGTATATATACTTATATACATAATTCATATAATGAGGGCCAAAATATCCCAGGACTATTGCTTTTGGATGTAATGGCATAATGGAGAAACTGTGGTGCAAAGTAAGTTTAAGGTAATTGCACTTTTCCGTTATTTTGTACTTTAATATACTTGCATTTCTACATTTCACAGCCAAAAAAAAAAGAACTTCTTTCTTTGTTTTTTTGTTTTCTGTCGTTAGTTGTGAGATGAATAATCAGAGATTAGCTCCACCTCAACAAATTCTAATTGAAAAATCCTGCTAATAAACATTTTTCTCAAAATCAACACTTGAGTGTGATCGCATCCCATGCAGACAGAAAAACATTCTTATATTATAAAAGAAACAAACTACTCAGCACAGTCAAGCCTGTCCCTCATATGAAAGTCTTTAGTGGTTTCTGCTCTTGTAAGACTCTTCCCTGACTTGGCTCACCTTGGCAAGACCAACAGACATTAATAAGACTCCTAATTACATCCTTAGCAGCGCCTCAATAGATGCTTCATCACATCAAATTTGAATTTAATTTCAGAGTTTCAATTGTGTGAGCTCTCTGCTCTTCAGGGGCCATCTCTGATTTCTCAGTTGTTTTCCCTTTTGTGGCCTTGTAATTATTTCTTTTACTTTCCATAAGCGTCTTTCACATGCTCAAGTGTGTATTTAGTGTATGAAAGCTTTCTTTCAGTCATAAAGCATGTCTGCTACTGATAAAGCTGTGTTTTATTTCTCAATGTGACTTGAAATACTGAAATGAGTGTTTTTCTTTTGCCTTTAATGTAGAAGTGGTCTTGTAAACTTAAAACAGTGCAGACATCATGCTATGCTATGCAGCATTGAAAAGCAGAACGAACATGACAGCACACATGTTTGCCCTTCGTTTAATGCATTTTCTGACGTGAATAGAGTTCTTATTGCTTCATTCTCTCATATAGCACAACACAGAAAGGACATGAATTGCTCTTTGAGGTAAACAAGACTGTCTGAGACAGTGCAAAAGAAAAGTCACAAGAAGGTGACGGAATTATCCATTCTTTGATCACAATGTGCCATTTAAACCCTGTTCTTAAGCCTTTAAAACATCCAAGGTAAAAGCGGTTCTTTGTAGACTTGTATGTTTTCTTTAGGTGTCTTTGCTATTTGTGTTGTAACTTTGTTCTTCCAGTGTTGTTACTGGTCATAAAGTGCTCATGGAGCAAACCTATCGACAATACAACAGGCTAAAACTCTGACTTGTGCTATTAAATGTGATGTGGCGCAGATACAGAAGTTCCTTCAGTTCTGAGAGTTTCCTTTTTGTCTAGCCCAAAGTGTAACAAACCACTAGCAGCTGCATTTTTAGCTGCACTGTAAAGCCAGAATTCCTTGACACAAGAAGTAGATGGTGGGGTATATCTACAGCAAAGGTTTTTAATTTATAGTTTAGTGTCAAATGTCACCAGTTGATATTACCATTGCAACACCAGGCGGATGCACCACACTGTGCTCATTCCCAGGTTGTTAAATACCAAGGCTTTGCTACCCTTTCTGTATGAGACACACTAGCCTTTCACCTAACCCCAGTGCAAACCCTTCTGTGGCAATAGAAGACGCTGAGAGTGTCAAAGTCTGCACAGGGAGACGGTTGTGGTGGATGGATAGGTCAAACACAGAACTCTCCCCCAATTATCATAACCCTCATTATCACCAGATCCTGAGCTCATAATTACAATATCTTATTGTGTAATTTCTCTAATAATTACAATAAGGGCGGCATGGTTGCACAGTGGGTAGCGCTGTTGTGTCACAGCAAGAAGGTCCTGGGTTCAAATCCAACTTGAGGACCTGGAACTTTTCTGTGTGGAGTTTGCATGGTCTCCCCCGTGTCTACGTGGGTTCTCTCTGGGTTGTCCAGCTTCCTCCCACCACCCAAAACATGCAATATAGGTGAATCGGTGACTGTAAATTGACTGTAGGCGTGAATGTGAGTGAGAATGATTGTTTGTCGTTCTATGTGGCCCTGTGATGAACTGGCGACTTGTCCAGGGTAAACCCTGCCTCCCACCCAAAGTCAGTTGGGATATGCTCCAGCCCCAACTCATGACAGTGACGTTATATTCAGCATTCTATCATAACGATAGTGATCTTGGCGAGGCGCCGTAGTCATAACCGATGACTTCACTTCCATTGAAATGTCTGATACACTGATACACTGAAATGTTTTAACATATTTTTGTTCAAATTAAATTGAAAAAATGTGAGTCCTCTTTTAAAAATATTCCACTTAAAGTTTGTTTCCTGCTGCTGATGATAGAAAAGAAAAACGGGACAAAAGGACTCTTATTGCTGGGTCACATTGGCAGAAAATTTAACACGTAAAGCTGCAGATCCAACAGTCTCCTGTTGCCTCATGCATAATTTTGGGGTCTGTTTTTTTTTGTTAATCCCTGAACAGGTAGGTTGACCAGGCCAGACTCTGAAAATCCACAGTATTACTTTAAAGTAGATCCACCACAAAAGCTACAAGTAACTGAAGGATTGATGTGACACTTGCACTACAACGTGTAATGATAATATGAATGCAAGAATGGAAAATGAAAGAGAATTCACTTAAGTGAATATTCAGTCCAAGGGCACAGAGAGCGCAGTGTTTGCCAGGTGTTCATGATGTCAGACAATCCTTTTTGTGAAGCCTTGTCTCTTCAACCTTGAGCAAATTGTTTCCATTTGTAAATCCCACTGAATGTATCAGAAGTCCATTTCAGTTTGGTCTGCTAATGGACATTGAACTGGCAGACTTGTGATAGAAAAATTATAAAAATGCAACTTCTTTCAAAAACCTATATCCCACAGAAAGAATTCCCTTTTAGACAAATCACTCAGCAAAGGGGGATAAGTTTGATTCCTTTTTAATTATTTGTCCTTGAGCAAACAACAGCCATGTTTTCCTCCACTCTCTGTGGAGAGGAGAGGAGAGGAGAGGAGAGAAGAGGAGAGGAGAGGAGACTTATTGGCAGCTATTTTTCTTCTACGAGTTGCGAAGAAACATCAGAAAACCACCTGCCTGCCCACAACTGCAGACTTTCTGACACCACCGAGGGTGGGAGAAGAAGTTAAAATGAATGAATGTGTTTGTTTGATTAAAAAGAAAATCAATCAAGTTATAACTTGTGTTGTACACTTGTGCTTTAACTGTGAGGATTATTGCTTTGCTTAGCTGGTGGTTCATAAGATCCTGGTCATATCTTGTAAATGTTATTCTCTGCTTGTAGTATCTTCTATGTTTTAATACTATTTTTTGCACTGGAACAAACAAAAGGCTTAGACCTACATTTAAAATGGAAACGTTTTAGGACAAATGCAACTAATTTCAAAGGGATTTATAACCGGTGAATTTGCCTGCAACAGTGCATCGGTGCAAATATTTCACATTGAATTTGAATTTGGGGACCCTCCCTCGTCATTTAAGTCTGCTGTGTGGGAACACTTCAGTTTTGTAGGCAACTATAATGACGATGGACAAAGACAAGTGGATCGCACCAAAGCCGTATGACGACATTGTGCAACATGCAATCGGTTATGTAGCTGGTAGCACATCGAACATTCTAACTCATTTGAAATGGCATCATGAATGTTAAAATTTGTGGGACAAGGGAAAACAAAAAACGAGTACAGTGCAAACCCAGCTCTGCATGGCATTTAAGCAGCCGCTTGCTAATAATTCAGACCACGCTAAAACAATAACAAGCGCCATAGGTGTTTTTACAGCAGCGGCTATGCGACCGTTCTCCTTTGGTGATAACGCAGGGTTTATTGTTTATTAAGTGTGTTTCCTTTGATTTACTTCCGTAAAATGTACTTTTTTAGTTAAGAAAGACACAGCCGTAGTCTGTTCAGTTAATGAGTGTTGAATAAAAAAAGAAAAACCAGATAAGAGGTAATGGTACGAACATACTGTTTGTTAACCTAATGGTTTTTTGGATCGCCGAATTTTTTTTAAAGATTTTTTTCTTGATTAGAGCCAATTATTAGCCCTGTCTTCAGGTCATTACTTTATAGTACCAGTCTTATGACATGTTAACAGACGGGAACAGATTCTCTGCTTGTGCCAGGCCTGGTCTAACAGCCACACATGTGTGTGCTTGTGTGCATGTGTGCATGTGTCGTGCATGCCTGTCTGTCTGTGGTTGAATAAAGGAGTATTCTATATTTCCGTATTGGCGTCTCCCTCATCTCCTTCTCTGACCTTCTATTGTGAGTTGCTTGGAGACTGACAGAAAAGAAGTGCTGTTCAGCCCCTTACACACACTCTCTCTCTCTCTCTCTCTCCTCCTCCATGCATCAATCCATCCCCCTGTTAACCTCCATCTCTCAAACCCTTTACCCCCTCATGTCTTTCTTGTTTCTTTTCCCTTACGATATCAAACATGCTCTCGTTGTCTTCTTATTCACAGCATCAAGTCAACTCCCATACAATGTTGGTGGTGTCTGAGTAATAGGGTGGACACACACACACACACACAGACACACACACTACCTTTATTCACAGCTTTTCATTGTCCCCACTCTCATTCACGGGGTATGAGACATTGGCCTTGGGATTTTTGCGTGTTAGACCCTGTTTGCCCTGTTAAACATTTGATTTTTTTTCATCTGCCTTTATGTGAACCTATTATTAACATGCATCAATAACTTAAATTGAGTCTATACAACCTAAAATTGAATTGATCAACCTCCCCTGCTGAGTAGCCATCAGTGATTGTATACAAACACAAGCACCAGCTATAGCACAAATTGATTGATTCCCATTTGTCTGTTGTCTGTTTTGCACCTGTGTTGCTGGGATGAATGCGAGGAATATGCCACATAGTGATCTTTCTCCTCTTAACAAGACAATTTATTAGGTGGCTCCTAGGTCCTTGGAGAACGTGGGTCTTTTCATTACCCAGCCTCTCCGTCTTTTCCTCCCCCTCTTTATCTGCCAATTCAAAGAAACCTTAAACAGAAACATGAAGAGAAAAAAAAAAAAAACCTTTCCTCATCGTAAAGAAAGAAGGAGTAAATGACAAGAAAGGCAATGCTCCTTTTCTTCAAAACTGGACAAAGAAAAGAGGGTGAAGATGAGTCTTTTAATTAAGGAGCGGGGAAGATATAGCTGACAAGACAGTTCTAATTAAGAGCGTCCTGCAAGGTGAGGAGGTGATGCTGTGAGACAAGACACGTGAGGGATACAAAACAAAAACGTTTTCAGTTTAACATCCGAGACTAGAGAAAGGAGCAAAGCTGAAATGCGAGAAATGTTCATCAAATGCTCAGCTTTTGCCTTGCATAATTACCAGTTTTGTGCCATTTGAATGATCTGGATAACTTCTCTCCGCCGGCTTTAAGAGTCGGACTCCTGGGTGATGGAATATATTTCGCCAACAAGTGTTGAGGCTGTTTCTTCCCCGGCCGAGCCCCGGATCCTGACACCTAGTAACAAGAATGTAGCTGCTGCCCCCTCTGCCTTTATCCTCCAGACCCATTCAGCTAATCAACAACAGGTTGGATAGGGAGGTATGAAAGCAAGAAAAGACAGGGTCAGGCTGAGAAGATGTAAAGCAGGATGGATAATTAAAATATAAAAATTATATATAAAATTATATGCGCTGTAATCAGACATCGACAAAAAGAGCTTCGTAATTGGCTTCTTTGTTGGTTAATGTAGTCACAGTGGTCGAGTCTGACATAGTTTCCCGCTTGCTGCATATATAGATGGCACTTAATGATGATTAACTTACGGCTATGTTAGAAAATACAGTTAGAAAACTAAAACAAAGATTCAAAAGTCAGACAAAATAATTAATAAAGAATTTTAAAGAATCACAACACAAAGAGATGCTGGATTTTAACTTTTTTTAATTTTTTTTTTTTTTACAATGTTGGCTAAATAGCTGCCTGTGCATATGGCATGAAATTTCAGTAAATATCCGCTCCTCACATGTATTAAGGATGTATTGTGTTGTACACGCACATGTATTAATTGTCTGACATTGATTTTGTAAAAAAAAGTATAATAATAACATTAAAACCTTGAAAATGACACGTACTCATTCTCCCTCATAAAAAAAAATTTCCAAAATATGTTAATGTGCAAATATTTTTCATTTCAGAAGTTTAAGTGGTGGAGAGAAGATGTCTCCCTCTTCTTCTTCTGTAACGAGATTCTCAGTGTATGTGCTCTGGAGGCTTTTATTATATTTTGCTCTCGCTTTGGCTCGTGCACTATCATGTCCTTTCTCTCTCTATCACTGTCGTATGAGCTCACACTCACAAACTCACACACGCTGTAAGAAGAATGACAATCAAGTGTTCCCATCATTGCATGACTTTGAGTGTGTGCAGAAGAACTCAGACTTGCGGACAGTGTCCAATGTGACATTGCTGCACAATTTACGCAGGTACTTCCCCGAAACAGACGACAGAGATAATGTCTGTCCTATCTTTGAGTGAGAGAGCCTCATCCACGAATGGGGCAGTGAAAATTGAGTTCAGTCAGAAAAGAGAACCTTCTTGCAATGACGCGACAGTACAAACAACAGCCATGCGGCACTTCACTTAAAAAGTAGGATCATTTTCTCTACTCGTGCACTTGATCCTTTAGTTCATCAGAAAGATTCTGATTCAAAACCGACACATTTAAATACGTGGATTTCACTGGACAAGAAGGGTTTGAATTTGGCTATGAGATAAACACAAGTATAATTAAATGGAAATAGTAGCAAAGTGCCTCAAATTTATACTCAAAGAATGGTACAGAAAATGCACTTTGTTTATTCCAGCACTGCCAGTGTGAGTGAGTAATAAAAATAATAATCTTTATTTATTGAGCACTTTTCAAAACCTTGCTACAAAGTGCTACACATGATCAGTAGATATGTGCTGGCGTGTATGGTACTAAAAGATCGGAAGATTATTATTATTAGTACAGAAAAAGTACAAAAAGCATTAAAAAAAAAAATCTATCGCTGTACTGTCGCTGTTAATATCTTCCCATCCATCACGCCTCACAGAGTAGAAAATATGAGAAAAAGAACTGTGGAATATGCGGTGATGGGATGGACATACAGTATGTGAAATATTTGCACAGTCTCTTACAACCCAAGGGTCATTGCCACCACGATACAATAAGGTTAACTTTAATTTCACTCATTTCAGCTTAATGTCCTGAAAATAAATGACATGGAATGCTTTTTGGAGCTTCTCTCTACAAAGAAACAGTCCCGATAGAATGTCTTCTATACGTTCAATGTAAAATTACTCTTGACCCAGAATGCAATGTGGCATTCACTTTGTACTAATTGTCACTAAATGCACCGTACACACTAAAGCTTATCTTCATGTGTCATTTTGACCGAATGAGGACAACAACTATATAGTGACATATATGATTAAATGATTGATAGTTTCCATTTCCATGTAAACCTTCACATAACCTCAGTCTGTCTCTCTCTCTCTCTCTCTCACACACACACACACACACACACACACACACACACACACACACACACACACACACACACACACACACACACACACTCTCCTCCAACCTCTACTTCCTTGTTCCTCCCATGTTCCTCCGCTGCCCTACTAAGGTTTCAGCCCTCATTCTAACTTTGTGCCTGTCATTTTTTTTCTCTCTCTCGAACACACACACACACACACATTCAACATTCACGCACACAACCCCCCAACACACACACGGAGGGCCAGATTTCAGGGCCGTTTCTAACTTGGGTACACAAGATGAGGGCAGCCACATGACTCATGATTCATGATGGCGTTCATGGAGCTGTCACACTGGAGGCAGGTGTCTCTCTCTCTCTCTCTTTCCCTCCCGCTGTTGCCTGCGCACGCACTTACACACACGTGCACATACACACACATACATATATACACACTCACAAATAGAGAAAACAGGAGTCTGATCTCATCCATAAACACTGCAAGATGGTGGTCAGAGGCTGGCAGAAGAGTCTTGTTGCCAGTCACAGGACTCAGGCTTCCACACACGCATGCACACACACACATATGCAAACACACACACACTGACATAGACGGAAATTTTCAACAAAATGAACTGAAATCTGATCAAGTTGACGAAGCGCCAACATCATATTAAAATGTATGATTTGGCTTTGACTATCATTTTTGCAAGGAAATACAAACAGCAATGATTTGACTTCTGCTATAGACGCATGGAAACCCTTCCATTTGTTGTTTTTGATACCTGCACGGTGATGCATTTCATAATAATCATAATCTTTATTTATGTAGCACCTTTAAAAACAACTGTTTACAAAGAGCTTTGGCAGACAAAACAAAGACAGGAAACTCAAGGTAACATAAAGAATGCAAGCACAAAACCATATAGTCAGACAAGATTTGAGACATAGTTGTGAATGAATAGAGGAACATTAATGTTGGCTCAATGGCTTACGAAGCTAAGCAAATGTATTTAAGATGACTGCACTTGACCCTGAAAATAAGTAAACAGGAAATTGCAATACACAAATCAAATGTTAAGAAAATACGATGTACATAATTGTTGTGCTTTAATTTTGAAGGTGAGTGCAGCAAACAGCATCAGAAGGATCATGTCTCTGTGTTTAGTTCAGGGGATTATGTGGTTGAGGAGATTATTCATATGCTATTGGTCTTGATGAGCTGGAGGTGGGGGGTCACATAAACAAACAGGCTGTTGGTAATAATAGAAGGGGCAGTCAAGATCCGGCAGGCCTCAGTTTACAGACAAACGACCTCCTGATATAATTGTAATGTTGCATTTACTTCATCTTTGATTTATTTTCCTTTAATATGTTTTTGTTTTTTTATGTACAGCTCCTTGAATGACCTCTGTGTTCAAAGCTGCTTCGCAAATAAATCTATTTCCTCCAAACAAGTGAATTTAATTCACTTTACCCTCCCTTAATCCTCAACAACCAACTTAAACCAATTGAGTTTAACGGACTCATCTCACCTTAACTAAATTTCATTAAAAGTACTTACTTTAAAAATGAATTATTTTTGTGTCATGATAGCTCTGCAAGCCAAGTCATTATTTTTTCATGTAGCCTTCAAGGGCATTTGCTTAAAAGGGCTTTACAATCTGCACAGCATACTACACTCCCAATCCTTAGAACCTTGATTCAAACGCCCTTAATAAATAACTTTAACAAAAAACACAAAATAAACCTGAACTCACCACCTGCATTGTGCAGATATTGGAAAACAGTAATTGTTGGGGCAAACAGCACAAGCCTCTTAAAGTTTTCCAGAAACATTTGATTTATTTATTAATTTTAAATGCTCGTCTTTATGTTCGACTGAAATAAACACAGAAGGTAACCCTCAATATTAACCACTGCTGCTAAATGAATATAGATTTATTCACTGTATGCAGTATATACAACACAATATTCTTTTAAATACAATTTTTATCGTTTACTGTACTACTCTGCAGCTTTTGTATTTGTATTTCCCTACATGCCTTCACTAATATTCATCTTCTTTTTTTTATCTTACTGTAGTCATTTAGAAATAATTTGACTGTTTGGAAACTTTTAGAACTTTTTGAACATCATTAAAACATCAGGCTGATGCAGCACTATATAAGACTATATGGCTACATAAATAAGAGTACATGATAATGACAAATATAATATATAACGGAATGAACAATAAGAAAATAATAATGATCATATGAACCAAGATATAGACTTCACAATATTTAAGTCATATGAATATTCTTAATTGCCCAATTTCATGCACGTTACTAACCTGTAAGTATCGATTCGTGTGGAAACTTTCGGACATGAATGAGTGAAGTATTGAAGAAGAATTGCTCTCCTCATGATCAAACTGTTGTGCAGCGACTGAGCGTAGAGGATTCAGTGTCTCATTTTCTCATGCAGAAATGACCTGTGACAAGCTGTGAATTCCTCCCTTCGATAGAGGATTGGAATTCCTCATTTACAGACTGCGCCGTTCACTTTTGAGTCAGGAATCCATGCCACGCAGGGCACAATCCAACAAATGTGGCAGAATTTTAACACTGCTGCTAAAGTTTCCTGAATGTCCAGTCGTCTCCACGCTCATTTACATCATGTGTTATGCACCAACTGCTGTTAAGTCAACATTAAGCTGCTATCATGTCACTTAGATGGATAGATTAGATAGATAGACAAAAGGGAACACAGCAACACTGAACAGAAGACAAAATTCCAATGAAGGAAAAATAAATAATTAATAAATAACTTAAAGATCAGCCAGAGGTATGCTGGAGAAGAACTAATTACAATATTTTGGAAAATTCGAAATATTGTCTCAATTTGTCCTGACAAAATGCAATGGATAATTTTGTGTACTTAAAACCCAGCATTGTGAAGAGTTGGTGAAGGATTATAAAAACCAAACCCAAATCCCACACCATTAAGAACTTTGTAAACGAGTAAAAGAGGCTTACAATCTATTCTAAAAGATACTGGGAGCCACTGGAGAGCATTGCAATAATCTAATCTATTTGAAATAAAAGCATGAATAAGATTTTCAGCGTCTTTATGGGATGGGAACAGATTTACTTTGGCAAAAGCGTTTCTTCTTTCTGAGCTGTTTTGGTGACCTTCTTTACGTGTGAAGTAAAATCAAGCTCAGAGTCTATAATAATGCCTCGGCATGTTACTTCTGATTTAATCTCAAGAGCCAAGTTTGCAAGATTGTGGATCACTTTTAGCTTTGGGTTCAACTACAAGTATTTCAGTTTTGTCTTTATTTATCAAGAAGTTATTGTCCATCCAGTTTTTTTTTTCTTCTGCTGCCATCCCAGAGGTCAGGGAATGCAAGGCATTATAATCATCAGTCCCAAGTGAAATATACAACTGCTTGTTGTCAGCATGGTTATGAGATGACTGATGGGAGCATATACAGGGTAAAAAGACGTGGACCAAGATAGCTTCCCTGAGCAACACCGAAAGGCAAATCATAATTTCCAAGAAAAGAATTTCCTCATTGAGATGTACAATCTAAACCACCCTAAACGGTACCAGAGAGCCCAACCCTGTTCTCAAGGGAAGTTTCATAAAATGGGAAAATATGAAGTACATTTTCTATTTATCAGCTTAATGATCATCTAAAGACACTTGTAAACTAGAAAACATTTTAAGTAGCTGAAAACATATTTATTTACTTTGGCTTTTAATTCATGTTATTTACCTATTCTTGTTGGTTTCTGTTTTTTTTTTATTTTCTTTTATATATTTTATCATCTACTATCTATCATCTAATTTTATTGTTTCATGTTTTAATGTGCTATACCTTTGTTAATATAAGCACTTTGAGCTACATCTCTTGTATGACAAGGGCTCTATAAACAATAACAATAATACTAATACTAATACTAATATTAATAATATTATTATTAGTATTATTATTATTATTATTATTATTATTTACTTAACTGGCAGTTGGACAGAAACACAGCTTTCTATCCCTACGATCAGTGTGATAAAAGTGAAAGCAGGGAGAGAAGAGTTCGCTGGTCTGAGCATGAAGATTCTCGAGATTCCATACAGCATAGCAGCCATGCTTCGCAGTGTTTCTGCAGCTAGTTAAGAGAGGATGCCAGGCATGGTTCCGAGTGTATATTTTCATTTAGTCCGAATGCTTGGCACACTGGAGTGGTAAACGGAGAGGCAAGGTGGGCATAGACGGCATAGTTACGTTGCACTTGTATGTGATGAGAGAAAACATTCATTAACAGATCTAATTTACATTGCTCGGGGAGGAAGTGCGGGGCACGTGGCTGGGCCGAGGGTCTGTGATTAGCACACACAAACACACACACACACACACACACACACACACACACACACACACACACACACACACACACACACACACACACACACACACACACACACGCACACAATAGTTTGTTAAACTGATAGTTTAACATTATATTTGGAATTTACAGAAGCAAATCTTGACTTTCACAATTTGTGCCCTATTTACAGATCCAAATAAGTGTTTGTTTGTATAACTTGCATCGAGTAGCCAGAAAATGCTAATGCTATAGCCCAAATTTATTCTTCTATGGTTATTACAGCATTTACTTTACTTGTCATTCACATGTTGTGTATCCGTCCTCGCCTTTAGTCCCCTTATCCCATGTGTGTTTGTGTGTGTGCACTTGTGTGTGTGGTGTGTGTCTGTTTATCCGCTGAGCGCCTCTTCTCCAAGTATGGTCACTATGAAGCCGAGCTGTCGCTCAGGGGCCTTTGGTGGAAATTAATGAGCAACAGCCAAGGGCAAAAAAGAGGAGACAGCTGGGCCTGTCAGCGCCTCCAACAGGAGCAGGAGCATCCAGGGGCCCAACAAGGAGGTGAGGGAGCAGAATGAGAGGGGAGAGATCCCTCAGCATGAGGAGACACGCTGAGGGTGGACAATGGTGGAATGTAACTATTTAAGTAAAACGAAAATTGAGGTATTTGTACTTAACTTGAATCTTGTTTACATTCTACTTTTACTTCCACTATATATTAGAGGAAAAAATTGCTTTTATTTTTTTATTTTTTTTACTTCACTACAGTTGTTTGGCAGCCTTGGTAACCAGTTACTTTAGAAACTGAAGATTGATGAGCTTGTAAAATACATTTAGTATAGTACAGAAAAAATTATTTGATTGACAGAAAATTATTGGCAACTATTTTGATAATTGTTTAAGTCATTTTTCATACAAAGATTCCATGGTTCCAGCAAGATTTGTTGCTTTTTCTTTTAATTATTTTAATTATATCAATTAATTTCAAGAATTTAGATATTTGCATGTTTTTCCAGACCTACTTTAGGCTCTGAGTAAGGGTAATTGTAAAGGAGTTTCTCACTATTTTCTGAATTTCTTCAAAATTTTCTACAAAGACAAATCAATTAATGGAGAAAATAATTAGCAGATTAAGCCAACACACAAAGTTAAAGACAGATAGTTTCATGGTAACTATGTACAAACTGCATTCATCAATGAATATGTCAGGGCAACGTTGAAAGTGCATAAATAATTTCAGTGGCAGCTGCTTGTGTGTTTTGATCATATACAATATTTATATCTTATATTACCTTTTGTGTTATTTTCCTGGGCTGAATTTGATATTTGTTTTACACAGACACTAATATGACATGTCTGAATGTTGAGGATTGCTTCAGATATAATTAACTTAAGTACAAGTATGTTAAGAAGTATGAATGGTTTAATTGTTTTATTTGACATGTCAGTTTTAAAATTGTTCTAGCGCCGGATGCTAGACGACAATGTAAGTTTTTAAACTCTCTAAAGCGCCATTGCTTAAATTGATGACTAATTAAGAATCTAGTAAATAAAGTAATTTTCACTTCATTATTCTCTTGATTTTTATTGAATAATTCTTTATTTTACAGGCCTCTTAAGCAATGACCAATTATGTTTTTTTTTAACATCTTATGTCAATTAATTGTTTCATATTTTTACTTCATATCGAGAGTGAGTGCACATGCTGACCCCACTCTTTGAGATTGACTTGAAGCCTTTCAGACTGCGACAGATATACAGTTTTATTAATAGTTAGTGGTTAAAGCCATTCAGTGTCCTACATCTGAATTGTCCTTTTATGCAATGCAGCCATGTGCAATCACCTGAAACTCGTGTCTTTTCACGTGAATGTCCCCATAGCCTCGTGTCAGGGAGCCCGCTTTCTTATGAGCTAGTAATAGTTTCTATTAAGGCAGTCACACAGAAAAGCTTTTTGTCTCCTTGTGGCATGGTAAGTGTTAAAGATTTATTAAATGTTATCTTCACAGAGGTATAAACACATAAAGGCGAGAGAGACGAGCGGGTGTGCATGCTAAAAGGACAAGGAGAAACAAAGAAAAAAAAAGGAAGGGAGTAATTACAGACAGACAGTGACACTCTGCTGAAGTATGTCTGTCTGTTTCTGTAATGGCTTGACAGTATTGACAGTTTAGAGCAAGGATGAGCATGGTCTTTTTTAGTTGGAAGTCTTTAAAGAATTTGGACGAATTTAGTCTGAAGAATAGTGTTAAAGTAAGTTTTGCACTTATTTTGTCAAGCAAATTTGTGACATAATTACCTTCCCAAAGAGATCTGTGTCCATCCATCCATCCATTTTCTTCCACTTATCTAGTTCAGGGTTGCGGGGTCAGCAGGGGTACACCAAGGCATTCCCAAGTCAGCTGAGAGATATAATTCCTCCAGCGTGTTCTGGGTTTACCCCAGTGTCTCCTCCCAGTGGGACTTACCCGCAACACCTCCTCCCCAGGGAGGCTTCCGGGGGGCATCCTAACCAAATGCCCAAACCACCTCAGCTGACCTTTCTCGATGTGGAGGAGTAGCGGCACCACTCTGAGCCCCTCCCAAATGAGCACCTCTTCACCCAACCTCTAAGGGTGAGCCCATCTATTTTCACCTGCTTGTATCTGTGATCTTGGTCTTTCGGTCATTACCCAAAGCTCATGACCATAGGTGAGGGTAGGAACGTAGACTGACCGGTAAATCGAGAGCTTCGTCTTGTAGCTCAGCTCCCTTTTCAACACAACAGACCAATACACAGTCCGCATCACCGCAGATGCTGCCCAAATCCATCTATCAATGTCCCGCTCCATTCTTCCCTCACTCGTGAACAAGACCCCGAGATACTTGAACACCTCCACTTGGGGCAGCAACTCAACCCTGACCTGGATTGAGCAATCCACTGTTTTCCGACTGAGAACCATGGCCTCAGATTTGGAGGTGCTGATTCTCATCCCAGCCGCTTCACACTCAGCTGCAAACTGTCCCGATGACAGTCGAGGTCACGGCATGATGAAGCTAACAGGACCACATCATCCGCAAAAAGCAGAGAAGCGATCCTGAGTCCACCAAACCGGACACCCTCCGCCCCCTGGCTGTACCTAGAAATTCTGTCCATAAAGATTATGAACAGAATCGGTGACAAAGGGCAGCCCTGACGGAGTCCTACTCTCACCGGGAACAAATCTGACTTTTTACTGTGCAATGGGAACCAAGCTTTCATTCCATTCATACAGGGACCGAATGGCCCATATCAACGAACCCGATACCCCATGTTCTCAGAGCACCCCCCACAGAGCACTACGAAGGACACGGTCATATACCTTTTCCAAGTCCACAAAGCACATACAGGAGGTTCTGCGTCCGTTTGTTTATTGGTTTGTCTGCAGGATTGTGCAAAAATTACTAAACTGATTTCCATGAAACTTGGTGGGAGGATGGGTCTTGGGCCAGAATAGACTCAGGATCTGCAGATCTGGACAAAGGGATGGATGCAAGATTTTTTGTTTATACTCTCTTTGACATTGCAAGATAAGGCATTTATGACATTGTCTTTAATTTCTCATGGAATAATGCATGGATCTTGACAAAAATAAAAAAAATGAAATCATGCATATTTAGGGAGTCGGTATCTATGAGTGTGTGCATTTGGGTGCAGATCCAAATAAAAATCTGGATCCACCAGATATAATTATGTTTTCATAGGGGGTAGTCTGCCCTGTCAATTATGATTACAGGGCCATGAGTTTGATTGTGGATAAGACTTGATTGAATTAAAGGGTCCTACCTAGGTATACTCTCTACTGAGTGCCATTCTTATCATTTCATTCTTTTCTACTGTATCTACGGCTTTGGAGTGTTAACATGGCATTTGTGGCACTTGTCTTAAATATAAATTCAGCCGGTGGATTTTTATCGCCACAAACTCACACAAAAGTCTGGGCTGTCCCTGAACCTTAAAGGCTCTCTGTTGGAAGGTCATCACAGAAGTTATTCTTTCAAAACCATCACATAATGAATACAAATCAAAAATAAATGGATTTTCAGACCCACTGTCAAAACACTGCCCTTGCTATACCTGATGCAAGAATACATTTAAATGAGTTCAAAATTAAATGCTTATCATTCATAAAAAGGTGAAAATAATGTTGCCCATTGATTTTGCCCAGTCTTTTATGAAGCCCTAAAAGGAAGAATAGACTCCTTGTAAGATGTTGCAAATGTTTTATTTTCTGTCAAAAGGAACCCTTCAACATTTGATTTAACTTTGATTATTTAAATATGAACATTGGTGGCTTTGATTAAACTTTTTTTTTTTAATCTCTGTGTGAAATGATGTTTGCCAAAATGAAATGTGAAAAGTGAAAAAGGGAATGAGATGTGAACTGTCACACTCTATGGTCACTTGGTTCAAAATATCTTCCCGTGATTTCATTTACGGTTTTACACATTTCATTGAACTTTCTTGCTCTTGTTTATCATGTACCTGTAACTCCTCTACTTTCTCTCATTCCTCTCTTCTTTCTTGTCGCTGTTCTTCATCCTGTCTTTCTTTGTTGTTGTTCCATTTTTTTTCTTTGCTCTTGTTCCTTCTTTATTGTCTCTTCATTGCTCAAGTAGTGCTAAACATAACCTTTTATTTCTATTTTGAAGTTTTAAGACCTGCTTTACTAAAGCAACACGGATGTTCATTCCAGCTTGTTGTAAGCATTATTGTTCAGTGAAACTGCACATATTTTGATGCTAAGCCTCCAATTTCTTTTACCGGTGACTGGTGATTTATTATATTCTTATTCAACCATTCCTCAGAGATATCTTTGTTTCTTCCTGCCCTGTGGTTGAACCACTGCACAGTATTTTGCGTTTACAAAATTACGTTTTATCTATCACTTTTTTCAAATCCTTCATGCAAAATAACATCTATTTGTACAACAGGACTTTTTACAAAAGCAAAAGCATGAAAGATTAATCTAAAATGGAGAGTAATTCTCGCAGACTGTACCAAATTAGGCTTTTGCGGTATGCAATTTCTCCAATGGTAGCATATACAGTACATGCAGAAAAAAAGATTCAGCACATTCTGTAATGTATACTCATGTTAGTTGTTATTTTACAATAAATCCGATGAGGTGGATGTCAGGCGTGTCCAAAGGGTTGACAGGTTGGATGAATGGAGTAGTGTAAGGAAGTCCTCACACGCAGACAGCAACACACAACTTCATTGTTTCTTGATGTAAGTGACAGGTGTGTGTATGAGTGTGAGAGAGAGAGAGAGAGAGAGAGTGTGTGTGTGTGTGTGTGTGTGTGTGTGTGTGTGTTTGCACAGCCTGCTGCCACAGTTGTGTTTCAGAGCTGTTGGTGTGTTTCATTATTAAACAGTTCAGTCATTTGACATAATAATACTATAATATTTAATCTTCCTGGGTCCTCACTCAGCAGGAAAATCCACCTGATTAATCTATATACTGTATATATAATATTAATCCATGTATAACATCTATATCTTTTTATAATATTGTTTAATTCCATCACATGGTAAACGGTGACATTTTGTTTTTCTTGCTGTAACAGGATGGAAACTGTTACATACTGTAGGTTGCAATGATGATTTTTTAAAATTATTTCTTATTGTCACGAAATGAGCTTTTCCCCATTAACTCATAGTCTAAGATACCATAATACTCTAAATGTGTCTCTGTCACTAACTCTCTCTCTCTTTCTCTCTCTCTCTCACACACACACACACACACATGCACACACATAGACAGATCCTGTCCTTGGAGGGCCATTGCTAAAGTGGGTAATGGAGGGTCATGTTCAGGTCTTCCTCATCAAGCAACCAAAAAAAACCTGCACTCACCTCCTCTGTGAAGGAAAAGCAAATGGTGAAGGATGAGTGAGGTTGAACAGGCTGCGGTCTCCCACACATACCTGGAGAATATAATATGAATATTTAGACTGATCATGTATACTGTATATTGTTAGAGCAGAAACAATTATTAATAGTTATAGAATAATTATTAATAACAATAATCAACATGATAACTGTGTTGAGTGTTGTTTATATTAATTCATTTATTAAGCTTGATTTCTGCTGGTCAGACAACACAAGAAATCAGAAGATGTCACTCTTTTTTGATATTTTATAGAACATGAATATAATTAGTGACAGCCTATATTGTTTATTACTTTAGTTATGAATAAATAAGCCAACATGTGAAATGGAGAATAGAATTGAATAAATTTCAAATTTCCGTTTAGAGGGATGCTCGGAGAGCACGTACCTCCCACCAAGGCCAATAGTCCTTTCCTCTACAATATGCAAATCTGCAAGTGCAACTAATACGTGTGGATATATTTCCACGGGTATTAGAAATATGTCAAAACATGGTTTTCATCAGCATCACCTCTCAATCATCACTTATGACCCACTAGAAGCAGATAGTGGTATTAGAGTCTGTATTTTCTTCTTGTTATTATTGTGCTGCACTGGGGACATTTTTGTGTATCAGCCTTTGGTTAGTGGGTTTGGTGTGTCCCGCCAATAATCCCTTTTTTTTTCAACATGATATGTGTTAAGTGTAAAATGATATGTCCAAAGATATATGTAAAAAGAGTTTGCAGTATCAGGCAATACTAAATTTCATACTTTCGTGCAGCAGTAGAATAAATTACTTAAGGAAAATGCGACAATAATATAATTTAAAAATACCAAGTGCAGAACTTACTAATAGTAAGTGCAGAGGTCATGCAGATTCTGATGATGTAGCAGGTCGAGGTGGATAAAATTTTAATTTAGCTGGCATAGTTCTGGCTCATTATATTTTTTTTACTCACCATAATATTACTCTGAAAATTACCTGTTTCAAATAATGTTAGAAGAGCAAACAGTGCAATATTGTACAAATAGGATAGAAGGCAAATGACAGCTCAGTAAGTAAATGTTACTTTCCACCACTGTAAAAGTGGTGGAAAGTAACACACATAGTAAAAGTAAGATACAGCTCAAAGCAGGATGAGGCCAAACGGTTGCGACTGACAAAGCACAGCTGATACTGAGGTTGAGTAAACTCTGATAATGTAAACCTGAGTCTGAAAAGCTTACATGGCTTTCCTGATGGTGTCCCCCAAGGCACACTTTACATTTATTGTTCGTCTACATCAAAGAATGGAAAATTCCTCTGTTGATTGTTTCATCCAACATTTATTTCTAATTGGTAAAGAGCATTGCAGCCTCATGGGACTATTGGAATGGTTTTAGTAACTTAGTGTCATTAAAAAACTCTTTCTTGTACAGAATGTGGAATGTGGAGGTATGAATTTTTTTTTACATTTGAAAACAACAGTGACATTCACAGAAGCCTTTCCTCTTCAGTGTTGAGGAGAAATGAAACAATAATCTGTCTTTCTTTGGGTTAGACATAACATGAGGATCAGCCACAAGCATGCGTTTGTGGTCACATTCCAATATGACTGCTGTGTGAGTGTGTCTACTTTTGTGGAGTTCCGGGCACGCCACAGTCAGTCTGCCAATAATCACACATAGACCTGTCCTGATCACGTTTGATTTAGCTAACTGTAATTATTTTACAGGCTTCAATTCATCTGTGTAAAAACAACTGGATGTAACTGAAATATTATATGTCCATCTCGCATTAATTCAGTCTGTTTCTCCCTCAAGGCGACTTATTGATGGGAATCTTTTGAAGTCAGCGTCATGAATCGTTTAGAGGCAAAGCCACCACAGCACTGCTGAGGACACATTTAAGATAAATGGAACAAGAGCGCCCAAAAGCTTGGCGGAATTTGCAGCAAAATGGTAGAGGTCAAAACTAACAATACCACCAATCTAAGAAAACATCAACTGATCCATCACCATCATCATCAGGGGGCAATTAAATTGCAATTATTTAGAAGCTGATTAATAGTCATCTAGAATTTAATGATTGTGACAGCCCTGCTGACAAATTAGCACAGCATCTTACCTGCAGCTCAGATGTCCCTTTAACAATCTTAATTTACACATGAGGTGTATTTTTGCTCGGCCATTGAAGTCTGGAATTGTGAATTCAAACATGCTTTTGATGATAACAATCATAACATGTATATGACTGCTGCAAAACTAGCCTATATATTCTTTTGTGTGTCTAACCTCTTTGACTGTGTTTCACTTTTATTTGAATTTCTTCAGTTTTAAACCTGCTTCATTAAACAGCAAATGGTTTGCAGATAATAATAAGCTGATGGCTCAAAAAGATTTTATGCCCCTTTAAAAACTCCTTATTCCTTCCTACAGTATGCTCCTTATTTAATAAATCCCAACAAGTCCTTCAATTAAATAACAAAATGCATCATTTGTTACTGCTAGTGATGCATTGATCGGCTCTGAGTTCATCCATATGTGCACATCCATCTGCCACACACTCGAACAAATTATTTTCCTTGAGACCCACATGGACATTTCACTGCACCTCTACTGGTCCCCGTTTTAAATGATGTCAAGCAACATAAGCAGTCCAGATAATTTCTTTATTGTGTTGAATTGATTGAGTGTTTTCTTTAATAATGTACTTAAATGATTAGAGAGGCTCTCCAAAGGAAATAGAATTAAATATGAGCTTCTGAAATAAATATTTTTTTGGTTGAGATGGAGCTCAGGATTTATCAGGCAGTGAACCTGTACAGTTTTAGTGACCTTTGAGATGTGCAGAGGAACACGTGGCATTAATAAACATATGATTCTGACCAATCCTGCCAGTGTGAGATGAGAGATTGAAATGATCAATGAAGTTAAACTGCTGTGCGAAAAATCACAGTCTCTCTCTTAACAGGGTGTTGCACTTTTGTTTCTGCTGCAGGCAATGTGATTATTATTTCACTCATTAAAGATGTGTTATTACACCCATCACAATTAACCAGAATGTCAATTTTTTATCACCCCTATCAGCAGATTAACCACAATGGCCAGAGACAGAACTGCAATTTGAGCATCACTTGTGACTGTCCTTTACAACCACACACAAAAAAAACATTTTCTGGTCTGACATTCACATCAGTAAGATGACATCATCAGCCATTATCTAGCCATTATCTCTACTACTATTAGAATATCTCTGGGTTCGATCATTCCCCCAAAACTATATGTTTAAACACACTTGTTGCGGTTAGTTACCATACTGAAAACATTGATTGTTGAATTTACTTCATTTTATTATGTAAGTTGAGTGTACTTATTATTACATACATACATACATACATACACATTTAGAATTTTAGCTCAATTTAGAGTCACCAACTTACCTGTAATGCATGTTTGTGGACTTTGGGAGGAAGCCAGGGTGCTGCAGAGGGAACCCACACAGATACAGGGATGCCATCCAAACCACACACAGAAAAGGCATTCAAACCCAGGGGCCACAGTGTAACCATCACTCCACCATACTGCACACCTTCTAATCAAAACGGGTGGAAAAAAAAAAATCCCCATCTCCAGAACTGCCAATCGTCTGCACATGCTCAGACATTCTGTAGAAAATAAATTGCACATAATTTTCTTTTCATAATTGAGTGAAATTAACTTGTTAAAATCAAGGACAGAACATTTCAAATTTTATTCAAAAAGATAAGTAGGATTCAATAACACTACAAGGGATCATAATCGTTTTTTTCCGGTGTATTATAAGAGAAAAGGAGGGAGTCAGCTGACTGAACTAGTCTTTAATTAACATTTTCATATCATAAAACAGATTTATGTTTAAGCAGTGACTTTTAATCCTTTTGAATGGCAAGGAGAAATGAAATTGACCTCAGATCAGAAAACACTTCAGTATGTTAGACAAATGGAAAATGGACAAATTAGGCGTTTTGAAATTAAATGTGAAGGATTTGATGTTTTTAGGTATTTGCTGAAATGACTGCTGTAGTTTGAGCACACTAGTGTCTTTGGTCCTAAATTGGTAATATAAAATAAGACTAATAAAATACACTGCAACTCTTAAAAAGGAAAAAAAAATGTAATGGTCAGCATTCACATATATTGTAGAAGTAACTTCCTTTTAATTAGATTTTTAGACGTTCTACTTCATTTAGACTTGGCCTCGGTCTTGAATAGGCTCAGACTGGCCACCAAAAGACAGATCTGACTACTCCTTCCTCTCTTTTCCTGCTGTTGGGAAATGATTTCATAAGCACAGCAGCAAACACCTGATTCTTGAGTGACAGCTGAGGATGTCGAACATCCCTGATAGAAAATTCCTCATTGAACCTTGGCTCCAGTTCCATAATACACATAGATCGATCGTTGAATCGTGCCTGTGAGATGAACTGAGCTGCACTTCAATGGGAGATATTTTGGGTTTTAATAGCTTCTCTGTACCACTTGTGCTGGGGAACAGGTGTGCTGGTGGTTGGAGAGGTCAGCCAAAAGGACATTTGAGTGGCACAATTACAAAAAATGGTACAACACATTATTAGTACAAGTGAAATTTCCATGGTGATAACATAATGTAAGCCTACAAATACCCTTCTTATTTTTAATGCTTATTTATAGCACATATCAGCTGACCATGAATGGTCTCTTATAGAGCTATTTGTCACACAGTTACCCAACTTATCATTCATTAAAAGTTTCCAAACCTGGGCACACATGATGTCATTGCAGGCCAACATCAAATCCAATTAATTAAATGAACATAAGCTGAAAAGTCTGAACACGGATGGAATAGATGTAAACAAAAACGTAGTGATTTCTTGTCTGCTTTTCACAAAGAAGGCACATCAGGGAATATTTGGAAGTCAATAACAATGGGACTGTTTATTAAAAGGATAATATTGTAGGAGAAGTAAGCTACTTTTGCTCTGTCCCATTCAGAGTTTATCAACTGGAGACTTATTACTAAGGGAATAAAGGTTCATGTAATCTGCTTAGAATAAATCAACTGGTGCAACTGACCACAAACTTCCCAAATGTGTTTTCTGTCATTTCACATCACCAATTCATTAGTGTTGGGAATCCCAAGTACTTTTCAGCTGCTGCTGGTGTTTCAGTTGAAAGCATCTTAATAATAGTCAGATGACAGAGCTAATTTGACACCAAGAGGTGGAAAGGATTTACAGAAAACCTATTTGCTACTGATTTGTTAACATACTGCTAATTTGCTACAAGAAACGTATTAGCATGAAACAAAATGCCAACTTATTTACATTTTTATCAGCATTTCAGGTCATGTTTTCATTGTATTTGCAAATTTGCAAAATGTTGACTGGCAACATTTGTCATTTGATTTCCAAGAAGATTCACTCATCTAAAGACAATACCATCATTGTGGTTATCTTCTTGTATGTAGGGTACTTGATCAAGAAGAAAGATCATGACCAAGAGACAGGACTTGTTTATTTTAATAACACTTAAGCAAAACCATGATTATGCAAATATTTATCAAGCTAAAGCCAACAACAAAGATTCAGGATGCATAATAATAATTAAAAACATTCACATATTTCTGATGTCACAACACACAATTTAGTTATTCAAAGAATATTTTAAAGTAATGTGAATATAGACATCTGATTTGAGTTCTCAGGCATGCAGTGTGAACATAGCTGCAGTGGGGCCACTTTACACTTTGCTCGGAGGAAATCTTAATGCACATGTGATTAAAAGCTCATATAAGATAGTGATAGAATATTTCTTGCCACAGTAGGCAGCTGTTGCTGAAGTCAACAATGAACTTCAATGTGCTAGATATTAAGCAAAATTCATTTGGTTAAAATGAACCGAAATTTGAATGAACATAATGACAATATATGGACAACAGCTTTGCCGGGATGCACAATAAGAATGCAAGTTAATTTATGAAGAATGTGTTGGATCATTAAAATGTTTTCGCTACTACAGTAACCATGCTATAAGTAGATATTTGAGTTAATAGCTTTATAGATGCTCTAATTTCCTTTTCTGTGATTAAAAGCCCATTAAGGCAGAGCTGGAGCTTTGGCCTCTGATTGGCTGGAGGGAGGGGTCAGACTGGGTGGGAGTGGAGGGAGGAGGAGGAGGAAGTTGGAGGGGGTTCAGTTCAGTGCGCCCGGCCTCAGTCCCGTGCGTAAAGAGCAGCGCGGCAGAGAGACTCTTTCCACTGTCCACCGTGTCCTTCACTGACGGGATCAATGTTTCCTCACCGACTGAACAGACCTGTCCGGTAAATGAAGCTTGGTTCTTCTCCGTGATTTCTTCGCCATGAGCTGCCTGGATGTGATGTACCAAGTGTTTGGTCCTCAGCCTTATTTCAGCTCCTACAGCCCCTATCACCATCAGGTATGGGTCATATGGTCTTCTTTATTGAGCTCATGAACTTTGGCCTTTATATATAGGCTATTTGAACGTACAGAAAACTTTATTATTGAGGTTTAAGCGTCCAAAGGTCGACCAATTAAAATTCAATTAGGTCTACATGCCAATACAGGAGATTAAACAGCCATTAGCTATGAGTAATATAATTATAAAACTTAATCAATTAACTTAATATCTTTAAAAAAAAATTAAAACATTTTTACCCCATGAAACGCAATGGACTATACTACATGCAAGGAGGAACTTAACCTGTGCGTACATCTTTACGCATGACGCGCATGTCAAACTTTCTTTTGCTTCACTTTAATTGCAATTATATCGATATTAATCGAATATCTCTTGTTTCAACAGATTGTTTGCTCTGTCTGTTCAGTTTAATTTAGTGGAAAGAAAAGAAAACAAGATTGTTGTTGCCATTTAAAAAATAAATGGGCTATTTTCCAAGTCGAAACTGACGGATGTAGTTCCCTAAGGCCACTATTTGTTTTCATACGAGTTTTAAAAGATATTTTAATATATGGACTTTATGTTTTTGTAATTTATGACCATCAATAGTTGAATAAATTATTGACAGTGATTGTAATCCGCCTGAAGTCTCATTTTCCTCCTAATATACTATTTCACTCAGAGTAATTTTCAAATTAGTTGTCATATAATAAAAAATTGTATGTCCCTTTTGAAAGCCACATTTGTGTCTGTCATCTGTCTTCATGCCTGTGACTGAAATGTCTGAGTGCAGCAGGATTTTGTGAGGCCTTTCTAGATCTGTTTCAGGGCTTCTTCTCACTCTCTTAATCTCTCTCTGTCAACATTCCAGCATATCTAACAAAGTGACAAAACCCGCTTTGTCACCTAAACAGACCCTGCATCAGCCAGAGGCTACCTGTACTTTTTTGTCATATAGGGACGTTAAGAAAAAGCTTAAGTGTGTAGGTTTTTCAGTCAGTCTGCAGCAGTGATGGCATAAAGGCACTGCAACAACCATTGTACTCTGTATGTTAATATACAGTGTTTGTAGTGCAATTTCATTTATAGTGATCAAGTGGTAAATTGAAAGACAGGTGAGCAATCAGCTGTAATCGGTGGTCATAAAAACACCAATATCAACATGAATGCAGAAAAGGCAGAACCTTGGGTCAACAGGTTACACTTGTCATAACATGCATTTACATGATTTACATCAGTTTGGGCATAAATAGACGGACAAGAGATTAAGAGGCATGGTGGGCGACCTGTTGCGTCTGGAAAAGAAAATTTTGAAAAACTAATTTTTAAGAGGTTTATAGGTCAAATGTTAGATGTTTTAGGTCTTTAAAGTATCTAAAATCCAGACAATAAAACCATACGCTATCTAAAATCTTTGCAGAATGACATTGTGCTATAGGAAACTGGATGAACACATAGTTTCATTACACACATATATGAATCTGCATATCTTTCATAGAAACTGGCCTTGTATTCTAAAATGCAAGAAACCCAGGATGGCGGCAGCCGGCTCGGCCCCCCTGGACACCCAGCAATCAAAGAGGAGGACAAGGAGCTGCCGCCAGGAGCAGAGTACCTGAGCTCCCGCTGTGTCCTCTTCACTTATTTCCAGGGAGACATCAGCGCCGTGGTGGACGAGCACTTCAGCCGAGCCCTGAGCCACACAACTGCATACCCTGCCACGAGCAGCCACAAGGCCATAAGAGGTGTGTGTGTCTTTGTATGTTTCCCTCAATGTTTGTCCATTAGTGTGGGAAAGTGTCACTTTATCGCCGAGAGACGCAAATGATGTGTTGTGGCTTGATAATAGCTACAGGCTATGATCCTGTAGTTAGTCAAGAAACTACTACCAGCTTTGGAGAGGCCGAGCTGGCGACATGGAGCTCTCCCAGTTGTGATGCAGCTGACAAATTAATTTTCTCGTTTCTTTTATGTCTTAAGTGATTTTTTTTTCAAGCACTACAGGTGTTACCAACACCTCTACGGTTCATCAAAACATACTGAAACCCATGGTTCATATCAGTTGTTTCACTTTCTTTCCCACTGATTTTTTAAATTTTTTTTATGGCCGTTGCAAATTTGATCTGGAGGTGCCTGATTTCAAATGTTGCTCCCTAATTCAGTGTTTTGTAATGACATTTTATAGAATAATAATATTCTGCAAGCCTCTGTATTTGTTTTAATATAATGTTTGTTACTCTGTTTTATATGTTACCAACAGAAAAGAGATTTATCTGTCTCAGTTGGTAATTTGTTTACCCTCTGATGTTGGGTTTGATGAACATTCTAGTCAAAGGATGAGATGGTGTGAATAACACACAATAAATAAAAGATATCATTATGTTTAGAACCAACACTGTTTTATATGTGGCTTGGTTAATTTCAGCTCCCATCATTTTACCGCGTGTTTTTTAGTGACATGTGAAGGGCCTTTGGGTAATTTAAGTTCATATCATGGTTAAAAGGTCTGTTTTTTTTGTTTGTTTGTTTGCTGTTTTTTGTGCTCTGTGCTCAAGTGAATTGATCTTTGGCATCATGTTAATTCTTTTATTATCTTTGTCGGCAACAGAAACATCAAGACGATGAAATAAACCGGAATCTTCATGTTCAAACTTAAAGACTATTTGTAGAAAATATAAATGGATGATAAAAGCTCTTACAGAGGTATTGATGTCTTTCTTCTGATGAATCCAAATCCAAATCAGTAAACCTTCGTCATCATTCACCTTCATCGTCTTTCATGGAATCTCCAGCACCTTTGTTAAGTAGCAATTTTTGAATCAAAGCAGAAATAAATAAAAAAAAAATCATTATTTTATTTATTTATTTGCTCTCAGCGTAATAACAACCACACATTCTTTGCAGTGGTTACAGGATTTTTAGTCAGTAATTGCTTTACCAATACTTTTAGAACAACCGCTTTTCTCAACCCAACCACATTATTCCTCACATGGACGTCATCTCTGAATTTCTAAAAGATGATCTCAAAGTTGTTCACATTATTTTCTCAATTGATAAATTAACTTTTTGACTGTAAATTGTACAAAAAGCCCATTAAAAGTTTCCATCAGTTCAAATAGAAATTCTAATAGCATTTAATTAATTTACAATTACATAGCATAGCGGTCAGAGACAAGCAGCAAATACTCACATTTAAGAGGCAGCTACAAGCAAATATTTAGGCTTTTTTTTTTTTTTTTTTAAGTACCAGTGCGGATTTCTGTCTTCACAGATGGATCATTCCCTATGAACCAGAGAAGTTTCCCTCCGTCTTTCTGGAACAGCTCCTACCAGCCGTCAGTCTCCTCCACACTGGGCAGCGCTCTGTCGGCTCCCCACACAGAGCTCCCCTATCCTGGGGACCCGTACTCCTCTGTCTCTCTACACAGCCACCTCCACCAGTCCAGCTCTGATGCCTGGCATCCATCCCATCACCACCATCATCACCACCACCACCCTTACTCTCTAGGGGGCGCTCTAGGCACCCAGGGCACTTCATACCCACGTCCGGGGGTTCACGAAATGTACAGCACTGCGTTTGACCCACGGTACGGTTCTCTGCTGGTGCCATCAGTGAGACCTCATCATCGTCTGTCGTCAGGCAGCTCAGTAGCGGGGCCTAGCACCTCGCCCTGTGACCTGGGAGGGAAGGGAGAGTCAGGGACGGGTTCGGCCTGGAGCGGTGCCTTCACTGGAGCCGGACCAGAGATCGGACTCAACATGGACACAGGTACTGGGGATTTCTTTAAATATCAGTTACATTTTATTTGAATAAGTCATAAACAAAGCGCATCACAATCTGTGCTGCACACAGCATCTCGGACTTGGTCATGAAAAATTACAAGGTAATTTAACTCTGTTTTAAAGGGTTAAATGCCAAAAGGGTTGGAACCACATGTTCCATTAACCATTGCTTGGCTAGTTATGAATCCCACATAATCACTGATGAGATGCACTATTGCTATTCCAGTACTTTGCATTCACAGTATACACCCAAGATGCTTTAAGAACTTTTATGCAATTCAGGGTAAGTCATTCATTATATCGTCATTAATCAGCAGATAGGCAGCTTTTTCTTATTTCAGTTGTATATGTGATCACGTGATTAGATTGTGACTTTTCTCAGGCGTAAAAACCAAGTGTGGTTGAAACATTGGTGAAGCTTAGTATGCGGTGGTCTAGTCTTTAACCGATGTTAAAAACGCCAATGAAAGCAGCCAATACAGTTCTGTAAATAGCGTCAGAAGTCAAGTCTAAGTTAAGCGGACATCTGTCGTCATTGATAATGGTCAGATTTGTAAAATAAGCATTTGCAAAGCTTTTATATGAACTTTCGTTTTCCATATTGAAACGCTGACAATGTTCTATTTCTGTTGCGTGGCCAATACCTGTCTAATTATTTATTGTCTGCAGCTTTAAAAACAATCAGTGGCAAAGGAACAACTTGACAGCATGAAAAGCAGATTTAAGTGAATATTTTTTGTCTGCCTCAGATCAACTTACCACAAGTGGTTTTGAACCAACAAACTGACTGTCAATCAGCACCTTAACACCAGCTGTCAACTTCCTTTTCTGTCGCTGTCTTGCTTTCATCCTCTCTCTGCCTCGGGCAATTCCTCTTGCTTTTATCAACAAGACATTTGCACTTCTTTTTCTAATCTCCCTTTCTTTGCTTTTCTCCTGTTCAACTGCCTTTTCTTTTCCTCCTGTCTTTCCTTCACTCTCAGGTCTGCAAGCACAGGATAAGAGCAAGGATTTGTATTGGTTTTAGAGACTGCTGAGACTCCCCCCCCCCCCCTCACCTACTTCAGCTGTAACCTCTTTCCTCCACTCCTGCTCTACTCTGTTGCTCTACTGCTGTTATGGGATGACTGAGAGGGAAACTGAAAATCTGTCAGCTTCGGCGGTTTTGTGCTGTAACGGCTTCTGGTCTACTTGCAGCTCGGTGTTACGGCGGACTGTGCAGCAGCAGCACAGCCCTGCTGAGCTGAAAGCCGACAGTGCGGATACACAGCGAGCGTGGAAACAAACGTGGACTCGCGGAGGAGAAAAACAGAGAGAATATCCCATTCTCTCTGTTTTTAAGCTCGACGGATGTGGACAAAGACAAGCCTCTTCTGTGTGCTTCTGTGCTTCTCTGTGCTTCTGTAACAGGCAGGGACAACATTCCTAATCTGTAAAAGTCTGGGGACAGACAGACAGAGACATATGTTCCAAAGACAAACTCCAAAGACAAGCGCTTGAAGGACTTGGCAGGACTTGCCTCACTGGGACAACTGGGCCACAGACACTGGAAGTGTTTTGGCTGGAGGAGAGGCCAAGACGGTGTTAAGGAGGGCACACAGCAAGAATTTTGCAGATTGAGAATCGTGGAGGGGTCTAAACACTTTGGTTTACATGGACTGTTGGTTTAACGTCAACTTAAAAAACACTGTCAGTACTTTATGGCACTATAAAAGGTAAATTAAACAGTTTTGGATGGTTCTCAGCTGAAATAAAAAGCTACAGACTACTGTGTCCCAATTCCATATTATATACAAACTCTAAAGAAGCTTTGAGCATTTTGAAACATGTCTGTATGGATAATAACTTGATTTATGAGATTGCAGTGGATGTACACTATTATCCCACAGACAATGCAAAAATGCAAAAATACAAAACATTAAAATAATTATTACTTGTTACTGTTAATCTCTTTGTTAAGTTTAATTCACAACTGCACGGTCACAGCAGTACAGAACTCAAGAAACCAGTATCCTCAGTTGATGCCCCAATGGATGCCAGTGAAACTACTGGTGCTTACTGATTTTTGTTAGACGTCAGAAGTAAAAATTGTTGAAAAACACAAGTTGAATATTTAAAAAGCCTGTTATATTATCTGTTGTGTAAAATCGGTATCTTTAAAGTAGGAACTGAAGCTCTCAAATAAATTTAGTAGTGCAGAAAATGGCAAAAATGGAAATACTCAGGTAAAATACCTAAAAAATTTAACTCTTCAGTATTTGAGTAAATGTACTTACGTTTATTTCCACCACTGTATACAATAAGGACAACTTTTATATGTATTATGTATTTGGGACAGTCAGATTTTGGAGTAAGATGTTACAGTGATGTAAGCATAGATTTAGGATTTTAAAGACAAATAAAATCTTGACGACTTTATTAAAATCTTGGATAAATTATATGTAAAAAAAAAAAAAAAAAAAAAAAAGGTGACATACGGATCTGTTGTTGTTGATTTATGTCTCCAGATGGCAAAACAAATCATATTTAGCGCAGTTTCATCCAAGAGCCTAGAGATGTCCAGGTAGCCTTTGACCTGTAAATTCTTAAAACAAACAAACAAACATGCATAATGTAAAATAGTGACATGCTTATTTTGGTTCCTGAGATAACTGATTTCACAGAAAGTTTCGATCTATGAAATACAGATTACCTCAGGCGTTGAGAAGTTTGATTGGAATTTTTTTCAAAAATGCACATTTGACACTAGAGCCTCTGAAGAATGGTATTTGTTGTGATCATGTTTCAGTTTTTTTACTGTCACTTACGCAGCCCTAAAAGTACATGTTGTACTGATTAAACAGTTTTATTGTCTGAGTTTGGTAAACAGAGTCTTCAACCTGCTGCAGATACAGTGAGGATGGATATTTTGATAATGTGTCAACCTCGGCAGCAGAATAATGCTAACTGGAGCAGCGTCTTTGTTTAGACATTTATAAAACAACATTCTTTGGTGAAAGCAGAGACTCAAAAACTCCTTCAAATCCATGACAAGAACAGAAACGTAAACTTCACCCCAGTGGCTGGTAGGAGAGAGAGAAAGAGAGGGGAGGGGGTCACATGAATGAGGAGAACGACGGCTATTTGAAGCCACTTGACTCCATCTCTCCCTGCTCCCTTGCAGCTGTCAACGACAACTGCTCTTCAAGTCAGTGAAGACACACACACACACACATTATTATTACTTATTGGGCCATACTCTTGCATTCTTTTTGAGGGTCCATCTCTAGTTAGGAGCAGAGAGGAATTTCACTGTAAATTTAACAACAGTCGTCTGAAGTTGACTTATCCCCCTGGCTCCTACAAAATATTGTACAACAAATGCATCAGTATATGATCCTCTATTCCTGCCTTCCATAACTTTTTTTTTCCAGTAAACCCCACCAACTCAGCGTTATACAGTGCTTTTAATAGGAGCTGTGAGCATTTTATTTGTCCAGTTTAAAGTAAATCTGCTTGCTAAACAATCATACTGAGAATTTTAGCTTTTTCTCTGCATGAACCAGGAAAAATGTCCTCACAAATATGAATGTCCTTGCAAAAAGGGTGTTTTGTCTGTCGGGTCCTCACAGGTACTGCAGCAGTAACTCCGACAAACATTTAGTGTGAGCTGGGTCCTGTCAAACTGGGACAACTGGTGTGATATAAGTGAGGAGAATAGAGAACACACACACACAACTGTGGGGAAAAAAAGTAAACTGTGACTGTGTCAATGTGCAAGTAAGTGTCCATTTGTATACTTACCAGGACCAACTCCACCTACCAACAAAGATGACAAAAATTCAGCCATCATTTTATTGTTCACAGTATTCTCAAGTGGTTACAAGACTTTAAGGAATTGGATCAGAAACAGAAATAGGTTTAGATTAGTAACTGTTACTAATCTAAACCTATTTTAGGGTTAAATAATAATGTCAGCCTTATTTAAACTTTTTATTCTTATCAACAAAAACACCAAATCCATGTAATTATATCAAAGATTGCATTTTGCAGCTTCAGCCTGGAGTCACTTCTATCTCTAAGCCTTTGAATGTTGTCCAAAATTAGGAAAAATGTTACTTTCAAGGACACTTCTTGTGTAATTTAACACATCTCAAGCTTTATTACACATTTAATGAGTTTTAAATAGTAACGTAACAGTAAAAGGGATTATCGTCATGCAACTTTCGTCATGTGACCTTCGCTGTCTTGGTCACGTGACACATGGTCATTGTTTGGTTATGTGTAGCAATTTTCGTTCCGCTTCACATGATAGAAAAACACTGATATCCAAGGTGAACATCAGGTGTTTGACCCATCCACCATTCCACATTCCTGCATGTACAGATTTTCTCTCTCTTCATATTACATCACCTGGCTTTTTTTTTTCTTCTTCTCTTTGACATTCATACCTGAAATGAAAGAACAAAATATTAATAGCATTAGCATTAGCAGCACTAGATGAGACGTAGTAAGCAAATACAAGAAATAGCAGTGGAACCCCAACAATACACACCATTCTGTGGGATATTTTCATTGATTTTGGCCTGTTTTGGCCATCGGCAATAAATTTAAATAATTTAATTGTCCTATTAAAGATTAAATAAATATTACAGGCCATAAACAAAATTAAATAATTACAACTGTAGATTACTCAGGCATTTAATTTATCCCCAATTTTCAGCCAGTCTAATTCCCTAAATCTATAAACCCCCACTGTACTGCCTTTGGTTGAAATAACATTTTGGAACTCCTCACAGCCCTCCATTATGAGCTGCTGCTATACTGCTGTAAAGAATTGGTCTCTCTCTTGGGCCATATTTCCAGTTTTGTAAGATCTAGATGGATGCATGTAGTAATCAAGAATTTGTTGATCCAGGTTTAGCTAATCAACACTGAACTTCAATCATAAAAAACAAAGTAGCTGCATGTAAATTAAATGGATGAACAGAGACTGAGCACATCACTATACCTTGGATCAATTAAGGGATGCATGAAGAACGGGGCCTTAATTCTAATACTATCTGGCAACCAGTTCAAATCAGGTTCCAACAGAATGCAACTCACAACTCAAGTCAAAATTTTTATGAAAAATATTGTTGTTCACATGGGCACCTATAGTAAATCTTTGAAGTCAGACTTAAAAAAATTGAACCGATCCTTTAATATTGATAGAAAGAGACAGAATAAGAAGCTGCTGAGAGAGATAGATCAAAACCATGTAGCCAAACAAAAAAAAAGACAATTTCAGCCATCTGCTCTGTTTCTCAGAAGCTCCATTGCCTGTGCGTAAACTTTATGCAGCTGAGAGTGAGACAGCTGTAGATTAATACCAGCTTCTGACTTGAGCGATGACGGACGAGAGAAAGGTGGAGAGGTTCTGTCTCTCTCTATCGCTGTCAATAATCACAAACACACTCCCTTTTATTTTTTTCTGTTCTTTTTCTCGTGTTTCTCGTCTCTGGAGCGATTAAAAAAAAAAGACAAATGCTTCTTTTCCCAAAGACGTGAGTTAATGCAGCTCTCAAACAGCAGAATAGGAAGGTGTGAAGCTAATTGTGTGAAACACAGGGCTGGGGTTAAGGATGAGAGCTTTAATTACAGCGCAGAGAGAGAAGGAGTGCTTTAATTCATCACTTTATTTCAGTACATTGTAGATACTGAATAAAATTGATTAATTGAAGTGCTGGTCTTTGTACTATTTTGTGTTTTTACACACGAATAAGGATTCAAAGGATGTTCACGCTACGATCAAGTGGCACAGGATAATCTTTTTAAACAGTGATGGCAATGGTCATTTTTATGATGTTGATTTTCCTTTTCTGTTTTTATCCACAAAAACTGTAAATTACCTGAATTTGTGTCTTTCCTGACCATCAGATCTCTGTAAATTCATATTCATAGTACAATTTTGAGGTATTTGCTCTTAAAGTGGTTATTTCCGTTTTCTTCATCGCTATGCTTTATACTCAATTATATTTTAGATATAAATATTGTATGTTTCACTCCATTGTACTGATTTTAAAGCTTCAGTTTTTAGTTACTTTGCAGATTCAGATTATGAAAACAAGATCTAATCAAGAAATACATTACGTTGCATTATATATCTATATCAAAAATATAATTTAAGGTTAAAATTGGCTGAATCATTACCACGTACTACTTGTGATGTGATGTATGCATGAATGCATCAGTGACTTTAATAGCTATTATGATGAATCAAGCCTTTGTGCTTAATGATTACTTTTATGCTTACTTAAAACAGAGTATTTCTATAATGTTGAACCAAACGTGTAATTCTTCTATACTTCAAATACATGATACCACAACAGAGATGACACAAAGGCTTGAGAATTTGTTAAAATATCATTGTTTATATTTAACTTTCTTGTTTTGCACCGTTCTTTCCATTTTAGATTGATTTAACGACTTGCTATTTGGTGCTGCAGTGATGTAGCTCCCCCAAAGGGATCAATGGATTTATTTCACCACAATTCCACTCATCTCTCTGCTCATGTCTGCCCCTCCAAAGTCTTCGTAGTCGGCCGAGGAATGTGAAGCCTGTTAATTCCACTGAGCACCAGAGCAACGTGCTACTACATTCACTGCAACACATTCATTCCCACTGAAATAAACAGATTGGCTGCCAATCACATGCAGACACACATACACATACACACATCTTTTACAAAGAGATATTTTAATTTCAGCGTTGGTATGTACAGGGCACAGTTTGAGGTTTCCTGTGTGAGTGCTGCATTATGTCTCATCAGAATCATGATAATTACACATAAAGTCTGATTTTTATTGTGTATTATATGACTTTTTTTTAATACATTTTTGTTTTTGTCTGCGTTCCAATATTTTTAAGTTTACCTAATTTTGTACATTTTTCATTGTGAACATGTTTCAGACTGAAAACTCTAAAATATAAATTTCTACTTCCAATCACATTTTCTGGATATCTCTCAACTATCCACAACATACTCCAAAATCGCTGAGTTCCAAAATTCTTTGGGCCAGATGAGAAGCGGATTCGGCAAAACATGTCAGTGGACAATCTTGATTAAGTCCAAGTATGGACAAGAAGTGATTCATTCATAGGGATTCAGTCTGCCGAGAAATCTCGGCAGGAAACGCATCACAGTACTAGAGATCTCTCAGTGCCTGAGTCTACCCAAGAACACATGCAGACCACCTCCATAGCCCACCCAAAGCAGCAAAGGAAGGATTACATCATCTAACAGGGCGAGGACATTAGCTGGAAGCCTGTAGGCGACGGGCAGTGATTTGGCTACCACTGCTGACTCGTGAACTGGAGAGTGCTGTGGATAAGGGTTGATACATTCAGTGAAGGTTTGTTGCTTCTTCATGACCTCTTCTTCAGGCCAAGGCTGTATCCATTTTAAATTGGTGTAACACAGCGTCTCCACTGTAATCAAATCTGGCACTCTTAGACTACTACCTCTTTCCTTAGGTGATTATGGGTCGCCACAGCAGATTTTCCTATATGCATTGTTGATCTGGCACAGATTTTTATGGCGTTTGCCCTTCCTGACGCAACCTTCCCCATTAATCCGTGCCTGGGACCACCACCAAGAGTACACTGGCTTGTACACCCCCAGTGGCTGGGTTGGGAATGGACAGATAAAATGACTAATTAAAATCTTTTTGCAAATGTTTCAAATCAAGACTAAAGTTTTAGCTGCAACATGTAAAATCTGCGTTACGGTTAGGGTCGGACAACAAGAAAATTCAACATCTATGAGAATCCTGTTGATGCCTGACTCAGGTGTTATCTATATATCTAGTTTTGAAAATGTATACATTCCACCTCTGCTAAAAGCAAAATCTGAATTTCACCAAACATGCCGATAATAATTTATTTATTTAAAGTTATATGACATCCTTTATCAATACCTCTCTGGCATGCAGCCTAGAAATGCGATCCAAATGTAAGAAATCCACCGTTGTTGTTCTTGATTCAGCACAACACAAAACAACAGCAGGCAATCAATAAAAAAAACCTTAAAAAAAACTTCCATGTAGAATGAAAGGAATGATGTTTCATGGTCACTTACATAGACTATAGCTACCAACTCTGCAACTCTTAGTTTTTAAGCGTATTGTTTTGGTTTTCCGCCACATTTAACATATGAATCACTCTCACCACTCTCCTCCACTCCTCCACCATGTTTCCAGCAGTGGCAGCAGGCAGCTGTTTTCAGCACAAATGGCCCTTCTTGTCCTAAAACCAGTGGCTTAAAGCAACAAGTTCAGGCCTGTTCTGGAGAGCTCAGGGGAAGGGAAAGCAAAAACAAAAAAAAAGCCAAAAAATAAATAAATATATATATAATTATAATATAATTATAATTCCAATTGAATTGATCATTTAATTGATCATCACAGGCTGATAATAAATATATCTCTAAGAGAATCTGAGGATCTGATGGTTTATTTAGTTATTTGTTTCTTGGTGAAAATTAATCAATGAACATAAAAATATCAATATAATGTAATTTACAGGGAGAGGACATACATATTCATTTATTCAGCTCACTAAAATCAATAATCAGTCCTCCAAATGACTTAACATTTTAGTCTTTCTTCCACTCCACTTTCTTTACCTCCCCATATCTTTGTTTAAACATGCATTTTAAAAGATGAAGATTCAGTCTTTCGGTGTGAAAATATGGATATGGGTAAATGCAGTAAAGAAATACTTACAAAGTACTTAAAATTGGTGTTGTCTACCTGATACAGCTAGTTTTCCTTGCAGCAGGTCTGATGGATGACATTCATTATGATTAAACATGGAAACATACCATGTTGCAAGGAAAAAAGGGAAACCTCTACATATTACTTTTGAGTCTAAAACCTATACCTAACACTTGGCCTCCATCCTTCAGTCTATGATCTCTGTAGTTAGAGCAGATCAGAGCTAAGTGACGATATCAGGTTTCTCCTCCCTTGACGACTGTTTACAAGAGAGATGGAGCGGAACAGCCCTTTAACATGGCAGAGTGAATCCTCCTGCTCTGTTCTGCAACATTCTCCACATTTCTACTTTGGTTTGCTGCAGTTCCTGTGGCAAGAAGAAAGAGGCGAAGGAAACAGGTAAAGAATGATGGACATTTGTTACAAACAACTGAGGGAAAGAGGGAGAAAGAGAGGAGTAACACACTGATAGGAAAAATAACGACTATTTACACCATTAAACCTTTGCCAAGCAAAACCATATTTCCTTATTGTCTCAACACTTTAAGGACCTTTTAGGTTAGTTTCACCAGGCGTAAGTGAGGGTTCTTACCATCTTTAATGCAGCTGACCCACTTGAGTGACGTGCCAGTGGCAAACAACTGCATTGCCTTCTTGCTCAAACCATTAAAAGGATGCATGGTTAAATTTCCTGACAAGGGACATCATGTGGTCATGTGATTAATTGCTGCATTGGTGATTTATTCTAATAGTTTAAAATGCCCTGCGTTGAAACAGAACGTAATGTGACATTCCAATATGCAGCATAAAGTTTTTGGGAAAGGCATCTTTTTCGATAATTCCTAAGAACGACATACAGTACAGTATGTTTACAGTCAGGTAGCAAAGCCCTCTAGTGGCTGAAGAAATTATGATTATGTTTATGTGCTCAAAATAAAAGAGCTACAGAAAAGCGCTGTGACTACAGTAAATCCCTGCACATTCATATTAACTCCAGTCAAATGGCAACTGATATTTACAAGTATGTTTTTCAGATCTTTCCTGGCTGCCCAGTGAAAGTTCAGCAAGGATCACTTTCATCAGCTCATTTGTGACATTTAGATAAACACTATGGTGGTGAAGATGGAGTTATTACTATTTGTACAGGCTTTAAATAAAATATATAATATATGGGCAATATATAAATAATATGATCAGGAATATAAGGTCAGAGGAAAATTCTGTGGAAAACATGTCTGCTATCGGCAGCTTCAATCCCCCCTCAAAAAAAAAATCAGCCGTCAAATCCAACACCAACAGTCACATGTTTTGATTGTGTTCATATTGGAATTTTATTATGGAAAAAAAAGTAACCAAATGTCTATGAAATTCAGTTTGTCTTTTTCAGTGAAATGACAACACAAATTCTTTGTGCCAAAACTTGCATCAACACATAAAGTCATAGGTGTTTCAAAATAATTTAAAAGCTTGATGTGCTTGTCAAGAACATACAATAAAACTACCAAATGTGTTCTCCATTTAAGCGAAGGGCATGAGTCAAATAGAAATGCAGCTGTGGTTCTTGTTATACCGACTCTGACTGCTAGAACTGTCAGCTGCAGGTTTAAACAAATCCTGCTGCTGAACACGCACTGATTGACTTTAATTGAGATTTGTTTACCTCCCACATGGTTGATTTTCATCAGCTGCAATTGGAGGAGAAGTGGAAAGTGTAACAGTGTGGACAGACTCGCAAATGGCGAAAGGGGCTCTCTTTGGACAAAAACTGTGGCGCTGCAGTACAAATCTTATACCTCATTATAAGAAGGTATGATTACTGCAATTCAAGTCAGGAATACTGTGGTGGTTTTGTGATCTAAACTCAAACTCATCAGAACTTTGAATAAGATCCGATCATGTGGATGCACCTTACGGACAGGCTGAGCACCCACAGGGCAGAATGATTAAAGAAAAAACAATTAAACAGCAGCCAATATCATGGTAATTACTGAAGCCAGACCAATATAAATGATTTTTGGACAATTTCGGCCTTGGTGGTATTCATTTAATTTGGGCATCCATGTGCATTCATAGGCATCTTGTTGGATCTGTGTCAAGAAGATAAATTCTTTCAGTGGAGATGTAGCATGTCTAGACACACATATCCCACAAATAACCACACCAACAATGACAAAAAAAATATCTACATGATCATCCATCCATCCGTCAAACAAACCAAATGGTCAAGATGAACTATTAAAAATATGTCGGCCCCGTTTTTTTCTTTGCATTTTGAAAAGATTTGTTGTTCAAAACGATTCCTATACACACACATCCACAAAAACGACTGAAAATGCTGTAGTATGCATATTAGGGCAGTAGTTGGCGGTGTAGCTTTTCAAAATCAACACTACAAAATAAGATCACACTGGTGGTGCAGCAAATCTACGATGGAGGAGCGTTAATAAACTTAACAGAGTCTACAGCGCAAACAAACCCGGACAGTCCGACATTGTTTTTTTGTTGTTGTTCTGTCCATAGTATGCTCTCATGTAAACGAACGGCCAAAACGCAACAAAACTTTATTGTTTTTGGGTGAAACTGTTGTTGTGTACATATAGTTCCTTTGCCCTCTATCTATACCACCCGATTATATTGTTGCATAGCTGCCTTGAGTTTGGTCTGTGTTCATACTGCGAATTTGAGGGAATTTGAGCATCACAAATTTTAGTCGGAAAAGAAACTGCTCTCTAGTCGTTTTGAATGTCCATATGGGAAAATGGAGCTCTACTTTACAATTTCACAATAGAGGACACCCACACAGTATCATAGCATACATTGCTTGATACTGTGTGGGTGGGGTGATGTCTGAATGCTAGTAATGAGGTCATATTGAAATCAAGAGGACATACAGTATATCATCCACACACACGCAGAGAGACAGGCAGGGTAACAGATATGTGGGCTTGGCATCGTGTCACATAGGCAGCCTCGATGTCTGTCATGCACAAATAATTACAGTACAAAGTATAGTATTCTATCTATGCTACTATAACGTCTGTTACTGACAACCACAAAAAGCTGACATTTGTTCATACGTGGTAGCCACGTGAGCTGTGCCAGCATCATTATCATCATTACAAGCGTATGATGATTTTGAACTCTCATGAGACTCCACAACATCCACTGGATCAATGTCTGACTTTGTCCCAAGTATTTTAGCGAGGTCTTCAAACCATCGATCGTCAATTTTTATTTTTTTTTTGCCTTAATGTGAGCAACAAGGTTTTGGTGTTTTTATCCAGTCGTAAGCTTATCATTGTCAATCTCAACACATTCTCTAGGAGGCACATAGCCCCTTCATGGCTCCATGTTTGTCTAAGATTCATCATGGCGACGTTGTAGAAACTGTGGGTGGGTGTGGTTGATCTGATGATCATTTAACAGCATTTGCATGAAGTCATGCACCCATGAAGGCAGAAAAACATCAGTGCTTTCCTCCCTCGCTCTTTCTTCTTTCCCTCCTGAACTTGAGAAGCACAGCATGAACGTCCAGTCAGGTGAGGCTGATGAGATTGAAATCTATATTTTTGCATACACACCTAACTTAGTGCACATTAAAAATGTTGAATTTGCACAGCTGTAGTTTATTTAAAGATTAAAGCTCCTTAATTTCTAGCTCAAACATTCCTTCCCGAATGTGGGATTTGCAGGATTTGAACAAATTATCCTCTGATCTCTAACCCTTAGGCTACGGCTGCCCCCATCTAAGTTAAGAATACTTCGGACAAAAGAGAGACCAAATCCTTTAAAGCTCCCTTTTACTACACCTTTTTTTCTTTTCTTCTTCTCATGGCCGTAGATCACCTATCCATCCTGATTTCTTCACACCTCACCAATCACTCTTCATACCCTCCTCTTTCCCTCCTTTCCCTACTCTTCTCTACCTTTTTGGTCTTCAACTCCATTAAGAACACACACACACACACACACACACACACACACACACACAAACACACACCCTGAGGCCCCATTGTGCTCGCTAATGCTTGTGGGACTCAGGCAGGAAATGGTGTGGTGGTGGAGGAGGAGGAAGGTTATGGAGGAACAGGTTCAAGTCTCCTCTCAGGTTACCTGCCCAGGTAAGTCTGTGTTTATTTAGTGTTACCTCCCACTTGTCCGGAGGTCTATGCTGAGGGCTCTCTGTTGACATCTGAAAGAAGTGATACTTAATCCGAGTATTGTAGAAGACTCTCTCTCTTTCTCTGCACACACACACACACACAACAGCAGTGGTCTCAGCAGTTCGCAGACAGGAGGTCTTTCTGTCGTCTTAAAAATAAAATTCTAGCACTTGATGGAGTCTATCTACCGTCCCAGATAAGACTCAAATGTAATGTTGGCAGAGGTTCAGGAGGAGTAGAAGCCAAGTTTTTACTGCCTCTGAGAAGTACACAGACAGCTGAGTTGGGCGACAAACCGGCTGGCTGCTCTTTTGTCGAGATGAAATTGGAAAGATGTGAGAAAACACAGTACTGGTATGTTTGGCTGATGTCTAAGTGAGGGTGGAAACAAACCAAAGTTTATTTTCCAGGATGTTGTTCTTTTGGACTGGTGTGGAAGCTGTCAAATGAATCTTCGTGTGAACCAAACAACCATGCTAATAGCTTGAAAAGGAGGGACTTGGTCCTCTGTCAAGCGCACGCTGGAGCAGTTAGGTAGCAATGACACCATGAGCCTCCAACATACCAAACTCCAGGAAACATTACATCTTTTTTTTGGATTAAGCCAGCTCCTCTAGCAATCTTCTCTCAGTGAGAGAAATGTTATTGTCATGCCCAGCCAATGGCGTTTTAAAAACTCTTTGGCTGTAAATTGACCTCAAAGTGGGAGAATAAAGAACATCAGTTTCTTATCAGGTTACACTCTCATCTTCATTTTCCCAGAAAAAAAAACAAACAAGATTTTTTTCACAACCCCTGAAAGACTTACATTTTGGAGAAGAGCGACTTGTACCTGAAAACAGCAACATTATTGTCATGTTAAATGTACAATTTGTACTATATTTACCTGAGAAATGTATTCAAGGAGCAGTATATAGTAATATAAAGTCCTTCAAATTGGAAATACCAATGCAAATAGATACTGTTAATATATGTGGCAGTGCTGTACTATTGCATTTACGTACAAAGTTCACAGAGAATCTCAGCAACTTATAGACAAGAAAGAACTGAAACCCTGCAGTTGCATTTAATAAATGCATAAGAGATTTTGACAGATTGTGGTCGTTGTACTGTGTTCACTTGGCACAAATCTGTCTCCATCAACTCAAACCTGAAGCCTGAAGTAGCGCATTGAGCTTCAGCCTCTCAGTGTTTGCGTGCGGACTGTGGGAGAACAGGTGGGCATAGTTTCTGTCAAACAGAGAGAGATTGATGGAGTGGGTTAGACCACTGGCCGGGGGTATTCGCTTACAGTAAGACAGCGATAGAGACAGCTGGACTCTGTACATTGGACTCTGTGTGGGCAAGTGTGCATATTTGTACAGCACTGTATATGGTCTATATGGAGATGCATTGTGTTTTTCTTACACAACAGATGATATGAATCAGTGAGGAGACAGTATTGAAGAATACTGTATGTCAATATAACACTTATAGGCTGTTATTAAATATTCAACACAATCTAATGACGTGTGTTTTGAAAAGCTATTCTTTTAATTGTTATGTTTGGGGCCTTTTTGAATGCAATTCATTATGGCAGGTCCCAAAAAACAAACAAAAAAAAAAATCATTATACATCACATATATAACGCACCTTTATTTTAAAGGAATATAAAGGAATAAAAATCTTTTTGACTATGTAAGATAATGTCTCGTTACAGAAAAAGTTATGATGCTTCTAAATTGAATGAATGAAGGAATGAATGAATGAATGAATGAATGAATGGGCTAAACATACCTTGGCTGGATTCTAATGTAGAAATCAAACTTTACTGAGTCAAACTGTTTATTTTAATTATATTTATTTGAAGAGATAGATTAAAATGCCACTTAAAATAGCATTTTGCAAGTGATACAACATACAGTTTACTTTATCTCATCCTTTCTTCTCGCTGAATCATAATAGGGTGTAGGTGTGACTTGAAATGAACCCTGAAATCTGAGGCTTAAAAGACTGACCTTTGTTGAAAGATGTGGTGGGCAACAGGGCGGCACGTTGGAGTAGTAGTTGTTTTTTTTAAATAATAAGGTATAAAGCTATTTTCAACCAATAAAATATTGTTAGGTAATCTTCCTTCGTTCTTCTCTTTAACATCTCTAACAATGTGTAGGACAGTAGATAAAAAGGTTTTAAAAGATTCTCCAATCCTCGAATAGGTAAAACGTACTAGAGTACAGCACTCCTATGTAGTTACCAATTAATAATCTTAATCTGCAACTAATACAAAGAGTGCATACTGACTTTTTGTTTGGCCTTTAAAAAGGACAGCCTTCATACATGTAAATTGAAACATGTTTCTCAAGGAAACTTTGGCCAAAAGGTGTCCAACAAAGAACCAAAAGTCAAGGTAAAAGAGAAAAAAGGAAGAGAACAACATGTACATGAATTTAGAATAATGAGATTTTTTGATTTTGGTCAAACAAAGAAAAATGATGAAAGTCTGACTGCTGCAGCAGCAGAGTGCAGCCATCTTTACTTTATGAGGCAGAGAGGGTCATCTCTTAATTGAAGTTTTATTGTGGGATATTGATTGAGCAGTGAACCTTGTGAGCCCACACCTCTTACTCCCATATCTGTGTGCAGTGATGTTGCGGTCCCCCTTTATCTCCATTGACCTTCAACTTGCCAGAACATAGAACAAAACCTATACACTTAGTCGCTCTGTGAAACAATAAGATGAAGCTTCCTGGAAAAAAAAATTAATGATTATTTTCAGAACATCCATCTACTTTTGTTTGGAAATATAAGGTAAAGTGATTTTCTAAAAAATGCTACTTAAACTGAAGTGTCTGTTAAAAGCCCATTTCAAGGATTTTACATTCAGTGAAACTGTATGTGTGTCTAAGAACTAAGCTTACATCTGAAGACCTTTTTCGAACAGGATGGTCATGGTAGAGCTATAGAGTCAGGCAAATGGATTCATGCACAAATGTCGCAGATCTAAATAGAATAACTTTGTAACATCAGCTTTGCTTTGTACTGTATGGCACCTGGTCAGAAGTCAATCACATGCAATTCAGGATTTTTACAGTGACATCTTATTTATCTTTATCTAATTATAGCCTTTTCTCATCCATGCAAAGAGTCATCAAAATGTATCATAAAATGAACTTAGATTTATCAGAAAAACCTTTAAAAATATAATGACCTCACCTAGTGGAAATTGTAATACATTCAAAGTGTTAGGGGAATAAAACCCTTCAGCGCCTGCTCATTCATTTCAATGGAGCCGGTCTGTCAGCACAACAAGGCTGCCAAAACGGCTGCCCAACTAAAGCTGAACCAGGATCAGATTTTGTCACGAAGCGACACTGTGTTTGTACTGTTTACCTCTCAATCGTTGTGACAAAAGAAAAAAAAACTGCCACCCTAATAACTTTCCAGAACAATTAAATCCTGTCAGTGAATATTAAAAAGTTACACGTTACAAATATAAAACCATTAGTAACATTTGATGTGTATCTGAACATATAAAATGGACAATGACCCACAGTTCTATGCATTTAAACCTGGTTCTCATTATTTTGAATGTGCCTGCAGTGTGATTAGATCTCAATATGCAAATTAATTAGCAGACTTGTCAACAAGGGAAGGCCCGGCGAGCCTCCGTAGCTAACTTTACTGTTACTCCTTAGCTTTTGCTGGGCATCCTTGAGTTACAAGGAGAAGAGGTGGAGTTACGTTTTAAGTTGTTGGGTAGATTTTGTTCTTAAAAATATGGTCATGCTGTAGAAGATATGAGCTGATGTCACTTTCCCACTGGAACACCTGCTGCACTCCGCAGCAAAAACATCCTGCAACACGGCTACCTTTGTTAGGGGAAACTGCAAACCTGGGAGTAAAACAAGCTATTGTCAAAGACGTGTCAAAGAACCAGTGGGCCACGGACATAACCTTGTGGCCACGAATCTGGTTTTCTGATATTGACATGGATCTGATTGATGCTGGGGAAACACACAAAGCAAAGTCAGGAAGGCATGCAAAGGCCTAGATTCTTTGTCGTATTTCAAGGTGGGATTTGTTGGCAAAATTAAAGGAACAAGAACAGCAATGGATATTCTGCTTGTGTGTGGACAGGTTTGTATTTCACATTACATTTCATTATTTCATAGAACTTGGAATGACATGTCCTCATGCGGCAGCATTGATATTTCAGTCAGACATGTCAGGAGTTTGAAATGTTTATTATTACAGCAGCAGGACATACAGACTTTAAGTTTGGTGTCTAGGCTCAGAACTCATCACTCCCTGCAGATATGTTTTTTATGAATATATTGGGGAGTGATGAGAAAAACATCTTGAATCCCCCTAATCGGAGCCTACAGGTGGATGCTGGGGTGGTGGTGGGGCTGAAAGTGCAGCAGCAAATGCATGTGGAGCAGCAGCAGCATTGACAGGCAGAGGGAGAGATGGGAGACTGTTGCAGCTTAAATAGACCGCCTAATTGGGAGGGTGTGTTGATGACATTTGAGGACAATGAGGCATGTCATGTGCATGTGTGCGTTGCAGCAGTGCAACTCGAGCTGTCTGCCTGAACTAACTCCGCAGACTTTGCTCCATTTGCAATCATTTTGATTCTCAATGACACATAGTGCACCTCATTGCCTTATTTTCTTGTTGAACTAACTGGCACAGTCTTTGCACAGCAGCTCTTTCCCATTTTAGTTGTGTTTTTTGGGTTTTTTGCAGAATGCAAGATGAACAGTAACGCTGCCACTCAGCAGGAGCATTCATCAACTCACTGGGTGTAATGGCAGTGACTGCTGCCTGCTGTGACCGCAAGTGGATAGCCTTTATAGATCATGGATTAATGTCAGGTGTAAATGGAATATGCATTTGTGTGCATTTCCCAATCTTGACAGGCCTTCTCCAGGGAGAGAAGATTCCAGTGGGGCAACAGTACAGTAACCTTATACTTCTAGTTGAAATGGAATGTTGGCTCATTTAAAGGGTGCAACTGAACATCACAGGACTAAACACAATGAATGTCCATGTTTTGGATTACAGTGTAGGCCTAAGGTTTGTTTTATTTAATTCATTAGTTCCTGACCTTTGAAGAAGGCTGAACAATGGAGGTATAAAATATGATTTTGCTGTCAGAACAGTAACATTGAAAATTACAGAAGGTAGAGCTACTCCTGAATCCCTTGAGACTCAGAATAACTCATGTCATGTTGTATGATAGCTATTCAACCAAATCATGCACCAACACATTTATATGTATATTCATATATTTATTATCGACTTAAGCAGTCCATCCATTCATCTTCATTTTCTTTTCACAAGACTGAGCTATCTTTTGTTAGTATTTCTCCATCTCTCCATTGTTAACTAAGCTGATTGTTAACTAAGCTAAGATGCTGCTCCTCAAGGTTGTGATCAATAGCACTCTCTGCTGGCCAAAGCAGAGAGTGCTATTGATGCTATTTGTAATATCAAATATTACATGGATTGTCAAGTTGAAGGAAACCAATACAGGAGCTTTGCATGTTTTATTGTAATACTTCTGCCAAGACTTTAGAAACACTTTATATCATCTAGACGGTGAAGACCCATAGGAAAGAAATATCCAAGAGGAGATCTCATAAGTGTTTCTGTTTTAACTCAGGAGAAACCACATATAATCTCATTTACTCTTATGCTAATCAAAACAAGAGCTCTTTAAGTGATCTGATTCTATTCCATTCATCTCAATCTGATATCGATTTAGCTCAGGTAAGTCTCAAAAACTCATTCTCATTATCTTATATTTTATCCTAAGGGGGTTTAGGAGCAACAACTGAGACTGAAGTGATCTCAAAATCTCACTACGTTTGTAATAGTAAAAGAAAAGACAATCCTAAGCAAAAGATTTTTCCACTGGGGACTGGTGGCAGATCTGAACTCAATAGCATAACACAGTAAAAATCAGCTGCAGAAAGTTCAGTTTACTTAGTCTTGACTCTTGGTGAACAAGCAGGGGTCAAAAAACAGATAATTGGTCCAACTGGCAAACTTATCCAACAAAGAGAAGGCGGGAAATTCCAAAGTCTGAGTGATCAGGCAAACGTTTGAAAAGGCAGGTCAGGCAAACCAAACATCAGATATGTTGGAAAGCTACACAGAAAATACAAGACTATCTGGCAAGGAATAAATGAATCTGGGCCTGTGTATATACTGAGACACTAATGAGGGAATGGGCTGCAGGTGAGGAGATGGGCGGGGAAAATGAGGTGAAGGGACTGAGGTGATTGCAGGAGTGGCAGGATCTGAAAGTGGTAAAGCATGAAGAATAAAAGAATAAAGGAAAGAATAAAACAAGTGTCATCTGGAAATGTCGTGTCCCACACAACCCCCTGCAAAAAACTGTACAACAAATTTATGAAATATCCTCTATTCCTTCGGTGAGCCTGGGGTAATGTTTCGGATAGATGCTATGGAGACGATGACCAGCCTTCAGAGACACCTCTCCATGGAAAAGTAAAAAAATACGGGTTTGTAGAAAAATCTAAATATTAAAAGGCACAACTATTTATCATGGTGTTATTTCCATGAAAAGATGATTTTAAGGTGACTCTAAAGGCTGGTCATCTTCGCCACAGAATATATCTAAAACAATATACACTATAGTCTCACCAACGGAGTGGAGGAGATGTCACATACTGATGCATTTGTGGTGCAATTTTTGCAGGGGGGGTATGTCATCTTGAGATGACAACAAGACTTTTCTCGGGTGTAAAAAGTAAAAAAAAATACTCCATTAAGTGTTAATTTTCTGCATTCAAAAGCAAAATGCACTTCAAATATCAAAAGTGGGATTCATTATGCAGAAAAATCAAAGAACCTTCTCATCATTAACTAGACATATGTTTCTTTGACAGTGAAACTATTTCCAGACTTGAACAGGGATTATTCTGTCCTTCTGTGCGCTGAAGTGTCGAAAGTATGTTGTTTTGAAATCATATGTTTGCAGTTGAGGACATTGGTCCCTTAGAGCTAAAGATTAACTCTATATATTGATCTAATTTGATTTAGATTGCATAGGAATCACCAGTAAAGTGTGAATCAACATTTAACACACTCACATACCATTAAGCATACCGCCAACATTCAGCCATTTGGTTAAGTTATAAGATAAGATAAGATAAGATATCCCTTTATTAGTCCCACAGTGGGGACATTTACAATATTGCAGCAGCACAGTGTACAAAAAACACAGCAGGAGGAGGGGAAGTAACATTTTTTAAAAATACAATACAATAAAGGAGGGGGGTGTAAAGTGTCTCAAAAATATTTCACAGTACTATTAGAAAAAAGTGTCTCAATAAAAATCTCACACAAGCGTACTTGCTGCGTGAAGTGATGAAGAGACAGGATTGACATGTCGTTCAGAAACCAAAAGTTCACATGATAAAAGAGGTCAAAGCTCATGAGCGGTCTGATGTAGTATAAATCTGATGTAGCTGCAGAAAAGCAACAACATAGCTCAAGAAGCCTGAGGGTGCATCTCGACACTGACAGGAAGCCCCTCAGCTTTCTCCCTGCCCTCCAGCTGATGGTATTTCATAACTGGAGCAAGGTAAGACCTAAACAACACATGGTATAATGCGAAGAAATGTATATTATTCAAGGCACAACAGAACAGATGAAATTTTGTTATGTAACAATGCAACATTTAGTGTTCCCAAATATCCAATAAACATGTTTTTTGACCTGTAGGTCATATTCTGTCCTTGTCGGGCCAATGATTGACTATTTGTCTATTTGTCTATTTGTCTTCCCGAAATGCTGGAAGAAGCCCAATAATATACCAGGAGATTCTCAATGAGATAGTCAACTATGAGCTGTTAGTATAAGGGCCTCTCCATGGATCTGAACAAGCTAGCTTTCCTCCTGGGAGCTCTGCTCTGCACTGGTAAGATATAATGGCACCTTTGAATGATGAATGAACAGTTTGTTAATATATCCGCTACAAAATACAAAAAAAATAAGACAAACAATACTTTAGTTTAGTTCCTCATCAAGACAAACATGTACAAGAGGAGTTACTATGGTCTTTGAATGCTATTTGAATCATCCAAGCACATAATATACACAATATAATACAACATTTTTTGCTCATTTCATCTCGGGCTTACATACTATAGAGGTTGCCCAAAACAACTGGAAGCAGAGGCGTGCAGACAGATTGAAAGTAATCTAGCTAAAAGAGTAATGCAAAAGCAAGTTAGAAAGAGAATTGATCCGATTCTTGTCAAATCTGCTGAATTTTGTTTGAGTCAAATCCCAGCAATCATATTAAAAATCTGGCAGTTTCGGCTTTTAGCATCCAATTCATTAGGCCACCTCCATAGCGAGTTGAAACATACTCTGACACAAATATAATATATGGTGTACCGCATGATTTAATCTTTTTGGTGCATATGCCTTCACTCACTGATCAGTAATTTATTTAATAATAATTATTAGGCAGATGGAACATGTTACCTTAGTTAGTCTATTTTTAAACACTCATTAGTCTCTCTTCCAGATGGCAAAAACTCTCTGCAGCTCTATGAAATCAGACCCAATATCATTCTGTCGATCCATCTGAGTCACCTTTAAATTTCCTGCAACATAAGAAAAATCAACATTAACATTTATTTATCCCTTTCTATCTGGTAAGATGCATCCTGTGATCAAATGTTTGTTGATGTTTATGTACAGTGGGTGGTTTTACATAGTTTTCCCTCTTCCCTCCTTAATAACTTGGGTTCTCTATTGTGTGGTTACAGCTCAGTTTCACTTACAAGATAACACATTTGTATGATATTACTATTCAGTATTTATTATTTCACTTGATTATTTTCCCTTTACTGGGCTGGAGTTTCTTTTTTTACAATTCATCCTTTGTTTTGCATGTTAACTTTTCATGTGAAAGATCGTGACTTGAAGCTTTGTTCAATTGCTGTTGAATTTGCAATCTTTTCTGCAGTTTTGCCTCGTGCATCAACCACAAAACCTAATGACATTCATTCATGTGGTGAATGATAATGTACTGTATAGTGAATTTTTTTGTGTGCGCCTGATTTCAGTTGGAGGTATTGATGTGGACGGCTATTCCAAAACTGAAGGAGCATGGATCCTCTCGCTGAACAAAAGGCAGTACTCTGTGAACTCTGTGGCTGAGTGTGCTACCAAATGTAACAATGAATTAGCATTCACATGCAAGTAAGTTCACACTTTTTAATTCCAATTTTTACATCAGGCCTATATGTACATTAAAATTTTACTTTTACTGCTCTGCAACCCAGCTGGACTTGTGTTCCTTTCTCCACAGGTCGTTCATATATATTGAAAAAGACCAAGAATGTTGGACGGCAGCAGCAAACTCTAAAACAGAATCTGTCCTGCGCAGAAGCAGCACAGCTTTATATGAAAAAAATGGCAAGCCCCTCTTTTCTTTTTTTTGTGCTAAAATTTTTTTATTTTATGGAGTCCTTTGTTTCCCATACTAACCAGTCTAATAGGAGTCACCTTACTGCTCTAGTTTAAAGTTTAAGTTTAAGTTCCATTTCATTGTGGTTAATCTTTAGCCTATGTTGCATGATCAGTGATGTTTGGACTGTGTCTGCAAACATAGTGACAAGAAAAGCACATTGAATTCTGCTGGGACTCAAATATTTGGAATGTAACATTACTTCAATGTGGTACCAGAGGATTTTTTTTTTAAATAACTGTTTGATAAATTGTACTATACAGTGAATGTGTCAAGTTCCTCTTCCTCTTCTTTTATTCTACATTCTGAAGTAGTGTCCATGCCGATAAGGTGTTTTTTTTTTGTCTCGTCTAGGATACCTCCTGGAGTGTGTGAATGGAATAGGAACAGATTACAGAGGAACAAAGTCCAGAACAAAAACCGGAAAGATATGTCAGAGATGGGATGCACTCTACCCTCACAGGCCAAAGTGTGTATTCATATATTAAAAGGTAACTATACATCATAAACGTTTTGCACATTTTCTTAAAATCTATTTTAATGCGTCTGCTGCAGTTACACACCGCAGAGCAAAGCCAATGCAGACCTGGAATCTAACTTCTGCAGAAACCCTGATGGGGACACTGGAGGACCCTGGTGTTACACCACTGACCCCAATACCCGTTGGGAACACTGCAACGTTTCCAGTTGCTCTGGTAAAGGAAATATTTCTTTTTTTGTGTATTTTTTTTTTCTTCATTTCTGTTTATACATGTGCTTGATATCAGCTATGCCAAGGGACAAATATTCATGAATACCTTGTAATAAATTACCCCCTTTCTCCTAATTGCCAACTCTTTGTTCTTCCATGTAATTCTAAAATATTCTGAAGAGTAAAATGCATAGTAGAGACCATACAGTGACCTAAACGATTCCAACAACAGAAAAATAAATAATCAATGGCTAGCAAGAGGACAAAAGGTAAGGTCCTCCCATTTATTTAACAATGCTGGCACTATACTGTAGGTCTGTATGACAATGTCAGGAAGTCAGTCAGCAGGATTCCCAGAAAATTAATCTTATTGATTTTGGTGACTTTTCATGTTGTGTCATCATCAAAATTGCATTTTGATTTGATCGCTAATGACTAAATGCTAGGATGCTAACATGCTAAAATAAGATAGTGAATATGATAAATACTATACCTGCAAAACACTGTCATTGTGAGCAGGTTAGCAGAGCACACTCCCTACAGCCTCACAGAGCTTGTGTGGCTGTGGTTCCATCTTTGGTAACATTGTGATGGTGTTTTTTTTTTTTTTTTTGTCGTTCTTCTTCTAAGATTTATGGGGTTGTGTTACTCCTGTGTGAATTATATGTCATACATTTCTGTACATACACAGCACACAATGAATACGTTCATGCATGTCGTACATTTGAATTAAATGGACTGGCGGGTAAATATGGCGGATAGTGTGACGTGTCAGTCCTTGTTCCTTTACAGAGGAATGCATACGCTGCAGTGGTGAGGACTACAGAGGTAAAATCTCCACCACAGTGAATGGCCTCACCTGCCAACGCTGGGACTCACAGAAACCTCACAACCATGGCTACAACCCCAGCGCGTAAGACAACAGTACATCAATCAATCACAAGCAGGATTTATTATTATTCAATAAATAAGTTCAGAGTCCAAATAGCTTTGGTGTAAGGATTATTTCTCTTTTCTCTAGTCTTCCAGAGCTGTATCTCGAGGGGAACTACTGCAGAAACCCCGATGGAGAACCTCGACCCTGGTGTTTAACCACCAGCCCATCTAAACGGTGGGACTACTGCTCTATACCCCGCTGTAGTAAGTCCAATGCTTCTGTCTTGTCACACCGTTGTCACATTTTATACTTGCCCGAGCTTCTATCATGGATTAGAATAATTTTATTCACATATACAGTGAGTAAACATATTTGTAGAGTTGAATATTGCCGTAGATGCTATTGTTCAAATGGGAATGTTGTCGTCGTTGTTATTGTTCAAATGGGAATGTTGTCGTCGTTGTTATTGTTCAAATGGGAATGTTGTGGTTGTTTTTATTACCTCCGCCATGAAGGTTATGGTTTTGCCGGCGCTGGTTGGTTGGTTAGATTATTAACAAGAAAACACAAAAAGTTATTGATGGATTTTGATGAGTTTGGAAGTGGCCCAAGGAACAATCGATTAGATTTTGGTGGAGATCCGGATCACCGTCTGTATCCAGGAATTTTTTTTATAGTTTATTAGTTATACCACGTGTACCGTTGTAATGTAATGATTACAAGGCTCCAAAAGATGGGGATATCTGCAACAAAATGACTGTAGTTTTGCTTTGGGGTTAAATGGCAACATGGAGAAACTGAGCTGCCTTGGCGGAAGTCTGTGCTCTCCGAGTGCTTTCTAGTGTTATTTTTTATTTATTTATATTTTAATATTAATAAATAATAAATTTATTTATATTGAAATATAACATATTTTAATATAATATATAATATGTGATATATTATAAATATATACATACTGTAGATATATTAATATTTATATATTATTATTAATATAACAATATATTAATATATTCAATTAAATTATAGATCTTTTATTTATTATTTAATTATTTATTATTTTACATTGCTGCTACTTGACTTGTTTTTACTATGAGGTCTGTAACCAATCCCTTTCATCTTCTGTGTTCAGCATCCGAGCCTCCCACCATCGTCCCAGAGCTGACCTGTGCCACTGGTGAAGGCGGATCATACAGAGGCACACTATCTGTGACGGAGTCTGGCAAAAGGTGTCAGAGCTGGTCAGCTCAGACGCCACACAAACACAACCGCACCCCAGACAACTACCCTTGCAAGTAAGAGCTGCTGTTACATGATCATAAAAGAGGGACCTATTCATTGACACATATGGTACATTTACTGTCTGGTCCATTCTCAGTGCTTTTTTTCCAACTCCATTTTCCATTGTGCAAGCACTGCCTTGCGTGTCATCACAATGCATTCTTTGCTTTTCATGTTTTTATTTAATGTAGTTCAAGTTAAGCTTTTCATATTTCATTTTAGGTGTGACTGTATAAAAAATGTTAGCATCCAAAAGTAGCACCTGCCACTCACCAAATGTGGGTAAAAAAGTAGGTCGGTTTGAGTGGCAGAGGTATGCACACTTTTAGTGCTTTTCTATTTTTAGATCACATCTGGACTATGATCCGGATCTGGATCCAGTTGTGTGTTGTGGTGTAATATCATGAGCTGTCCAGGCCTAGGCATTTTTATTTGATTGGCCTATTATCGTTTTTCACCATATTGACAAAATGTTAAAAAAGACCCTCGAAGAAACATTCACATAGCCCAACATCCACCCCTACATAAAATGTCATCAAAATCCATTGACAACTTTTCAAGATTTTGGGCGCACAAACAGAAACACAAGCAAATAAACACGGTTGATAACATGACCTCCTCCAACTTCCATGGTTGGAGGATCATAATAATCATTATTACTGTCTATTGTTTGCCAGAGGCCTAGAAAGCAACAACTGTCGTAACCCAGACAATGAGAGAATGCCCTGGTGTTACACCAGTGATCCTACAACTCGCTGGGAGTACTGCAGAGTGCCAAGCTGTGGGAATGGAGCCAGTCCAGGTATAATGATGATCAACCATGAAGATGTCAACTGTAAAAACAGCTACACATAATCCAGTGAATGTAGAAAATTTCGCCTTCTTCAAAGAGGTTTGAAAATGCATCAATCAATCAGCCTGATTTCTTGTCTCCCGCTGCAGATGAGCCAGTGATCCCCCCAGATGAGGAAGACTGTTATGAAGGGGATGGCACAAGTTACCGTGGCATCACATCAGAAACAATCAGCGGAAAAAGATGTCAAGCCTGGAGCTCTATGACTCCTCACAGGCATCTGAAAACTCCAGCAAGCTTCCCCACAGCGTGAGCAACAAATGATGTCTAATAATAGAAATCATGTTTGCAGTGGACAAATCATGCACGGCAATATTTTATATAACAGAAAGCCAAAAGAGATCATTAGTTTCTCTCCTGGTTTGATTCTTTGAGTAAAATACAAAAACTATATTGGGTATTGGTTCCAGCATTGCTTAAGTTCCAGGGTTCTTCTTTCAACAGGGACCTCAAAAGGAATCTGTGCAGGAACCCTGATGGAGACCGAGCTCCCTGGTGTTACACCACAGATCCCAGAGTCCGTTGGGAGTACTGCAACATAGAGAAATGCCCCACAACTCCTCAGGGAGCATTACCCACCGAGCCCTCTACATCGAATTCTCCATCCTCCGACGCCACCCCGACCCAAGCAGGTACATTTTTCAATCTTTAAAATGTGTCGGTCAGATTTTGAGCTTGCATATCAGTTTATTTGCTTCATTTTGTGTTCTGTGTTAGACTGTAAGATTGGAAATGGAGAAACATACCAGGGTCCTACCTCCATCACCATTCTGGGTGTGACCTGCCAGGCCTGGAGTGCTCAGAGCCCTCACCAACACAACAGCTTCACCCCAGAAACTCACCCCACCAAGGGTCTGCAGGGCAATGTAAGTGTGTGTGTTCTTAGAACCGTTATGAGTTTTACACTTCTGGAGTGATTACTAAGGATTTGCAAAGGCATTAAAGTGCACATTAATTCTAAAAGCTGTAAAATAATTGCATTTGTTTCCATTTAACTGATTCCTTCCATGTATGTCACTGTCAGAATTGCAGAAACCCAGATAAAGACGTGAACGGACCGTGGTGCTACACCACTGACAGGAACAAGAAATGGGACTACTGTCAGATCCCTGACTGCGGTATAAGAACACTGCTATATATATATATATATATATATATATATATATATATATATATATATATATATAATGTCCACTGTGTTGATGAGAAATTGGTTTTGTTGTAAGTGCCCTTTCTGGCATGACCCTCAGGTCAGACTTCTTAATATCAGAATCATAATAGAATCCACTTTTTGTCCATCCTACAATTTCATTATCTTGTGTGCAGTGAGCATCAGCCTCATAGGCTGTAAAACTTTAGCCTCAACAGATACCAAGTCAAACAAAGTTAGTATTTCTATTTCACTTCTGCTGTTTGAAATCATGACTGTGAACTTTTTTTTTTAACTTTTTTTTTTTTAGCTGGACTGAAGTGTGGTACCCCAGTCATCAAGCCCAAACGTTGCTTTGGTCGTATTGTGGGAGGCTGTGTATCGAAACCTCACTCATGGCCCTGGCAAATCAGCCTTAGGACCCGGTGAGATGAACGGCACTAAAATATGACTCCAAGATATTATAAATTGATTGGATAGATAAAACATAATTTCTATCATTCAGTGCATGTCATTTTAATTCATCCAGATGGTTAGAAGAGTCTTTGAGAACAGCTGAACTACCCTCAGAACAGAACAGAGATTTTTTTTTAAATAACTTATGGGTTCTTTCTCTCTTTCAAACACTTTTTCCTTTGAACATCTTAGTATTAAGTGTCAAAAATAACCAAACTAAGTGACAGGACTACTTTCACACTGCCAACATGTCGCTGTCATTACGGTTCTAGTTTTGCCAAATGAGAAGAGTGTTTTTCTTGAAGTGCTTTATTCTTAAGTAGGGTTAAAAAATGTGATTAGCCTATGAGGGACACTAAAGCTCTATTAAAATCTAGACTTGTGAATTGTTGCAGCTTGAACGCAGGTTGATCCAAAAGACTGTTGAATGACAAAAGCACTCATTACTGCCTTGAAATTAAAAAAATATATAGAGAAGAGGGAACATTAGTAAAATGAATATACAATGTGTTTTTAAAAAAAGGCTTGTTTTCTGTAGGTTTTAAAATGAAGAAAATATATTAGCAGTGGTTAGCATTTCCCAATATTAATATGTTGATTGTTTTCACATATACTTATTCATTTTACTTTTAATGTTTGCCATTTTCGATGCTTTTATTATTTCATCTCTCTTGTAAACAAGATGGTGCATCTCAAGTAACTCATTGTAAACTATTATTTACTATTACTATAAACTATGTAATATCTGACATTAAAAAAGATCATAATCTCAGCTGGTGGAGTTTATTCTGTGCTGCTTACATAAAGTCTTGTCTGTCTCCCTATGCCAGTGCTGGATCTCATTTCTGTGGGGGAACTCTGATTGATCCTCAGTGGGTGCTTACTGCTGCACATTGCCTGGAGAGGTCTGATGGACAGTTAAAATATATTCAAAGATCGAATCATATCACACAACTACCGGATAATGTGTATATTTATAAATGTGTTGTGTACTGTAGGTCCAAACAGCCTTCAGCATACAAGATAATCCTGGGTATCCACACAGACAGAGCCAGTGAGGTATCCAAACAAGAGAGGACCCTGGTGAAACTGGTGCTGGGACCCAATGGTGCCGACATCGCTCTGCTCAAACTGCAGACGTAAGTACTGGACTGACTTTTCCAACGACTGATACAAGTTCAAGTATTAATAATTCTAAAGATACTGATAAGTTACCCTTCTCTTATTCACATAACATAACATATAACATAACATGTGGTCTCCAGCCATGCTGGTCATGGCCGCGCCGGACGGGTGGACGTCTTATACAGGAAACTTAGTGCATATGGCAATGTGAAATAAAACGGGACCACGAAAGAGCAGTCATTATGAGCAGAGGGTAGTCCTGCAGAGGTAGTCGATACACCAGATTGGACTGTATGTAATATGACCAAATGTTAGTGTCTGCAGTACTGGTTGAATTTAATGGTGAATGTTGTTCAAACCAATAAGCTAATAAGTTTGAGGACATGCACTTGCGATGGGCATCAGTCATTATGTGTGATGTTTTTGACATTTCATTTTTTTATCCGTATTAAATAATACCTGTTACCATTGACTCTGATGTTCCTACTCTATGTGTCTGTGTGTTTTCAGCCCTGCCCTAATAAATGACAAGGTCCTGCCAGCTTGTCTTCCAGAAAAGGACTACGTTGTTCCCAGTGGAACAGAGTGTTATGTTACTGGATGGGGTGAAACTCTAGGTACAGTCACGATTTGATTTTAACATTAATGTAGTTCAGGGTCAGGCGATGCATTATGTTAGTTAATGTGTAAAACTGATTTTTTTTTTCTGGTTTCAAAAAACCAGTGATGGTTTAGGATCTAGTACACTACATGTGTATAACAAACTGTTTAACATTCATCTTTATTCCTATGAAACAACACAAGCAGGAAATTCCCTGACATTCCCAAAATGTAACAGGAAAGATTTCAAAATCCCCAAGTTGAGGGGAATCCTGTAATGATCATGGTAATGATAATGATGAGGAGGTAGATCAAGAAGGCTTTTTAAAGGGTAGATCTTCTCCTGATAATTTATTTATTACATCCAACGCCTCGAGAGAGGAAGATGATGAGTGAAACAGCATCTTATGAGGTGATGTTTTCAAGCATACTGTAGTTGGAAAAGGTCCTGTGGTGCTGGGAAGAGGATGGTGGTAGATAACTACAGGGAGGTGTGTTGCAGATACAGGAGGAGAAGGAGTCCTGAAGGAAACTGGTTTCCCTGTGATCGAGAACAAGATCTGTAATCGTCCATCCTACCTGAACGGCAGAGTACGAGACCATGAAATGTGTGCCGGAAACATCGAGGGAGGAACCGACAGCTGCCAGGTATGAAAACTGATGACAAACTGGAGAACGTTTTAGAAAACTGTATGATACTTAAAATTACCACAATAATACTTTTAATGAATTACAAGTAAGTAACATGAGTTTTACCATGCAAAATATTTTTCAAGAAAACAAAAAATGGAACACAATGTTTGCAGAAGTATTCAATCCTAAAATAACTCTAACAGAACACAGTGTAACACGTACCTGAGAATATTTTTCCTAAAATTGCTCTTCCTTCCTGATTTACTGGTGTTCTTTCCCAGCCAGCCTGGCTTTGGCAGGATTTGATCTCAAAACCAGCTAACGTGCTAAATATGTGGAACAAGTTGGAAAATAAGTTCTGCTACATATACTGGATATTTGTGGGGTTTTTTCTCTCTGCAGGGTGACAGCGGTGGTCCTTTGGTGTGTTATTCCCAGAATAGGTATATCCTGCAGGGTGTGACATCCTGGGGTTTGGGATGTGCCAACGCCATGAAACCTGGAGTCTATGCTCGAGTCTCCAAATTTGTTGACTGGATCGACAAAACCATCAAAACCAATTAAAACTATTAACTTTCAACAAATATAGTAGCTTTCCATGTCACCAGTCACAGGAAGTCATTGTACTTTCTGAAGATACTTTAACATGTGTGTGTTTGTACCTTGATGTCAACAAGTGTTTTGTTTCCTGTAGTGGAAAAACTATAAGTAGATAATATTCCTGCTTTTGAGATGTAAAGGTGTGTTTTCTCTAAGAGCCAGAAAATAAAACTTAAAATAAAAGAATTGGGGAAGCCATGTTTTATAGAAAATGTATAAAACACCCCACTTCCTTGTTTTTTGGTACAGCTCAATATATTATATTACAGTAAAGACGAGAAATACTCATATCTTCAGCAAAGGTATGTTTTTCATTTTGCAGAAACTTAAAGTTTTAAGATTTGGTGATGTGGAATCAATACGTTTTCTCTGTTAAATGCTATTCCTTTTAACAGCATATCTGAGTTGCATTTTCAAAATTAAAACAAATAAATAAATAAAATGCAAAAAGGAACCATTCCAGTACATGGGAGATGTGTGCATAAAGTTTTACGACAAAACATTGAACAGTTTTTGAGTTATATCCTGAAAATCCTCATTTAAGACAAATCACAGAATGAGCCCAAATTCAACGTGTAACCACAGAAAGGAAAAAAAAACAACTAAAAATACAAATGATGAACATTCCTAAATAGCAAAAAACATCATTTCACTTCTTGGTTGTTGTGTGTAGAAAGTGTTGTAAAAAAAACATTAAGTCTGAGTTATGCATCAGAAACAAAATGTGGAGGACAGATAGATGGGATGGAACCCATTCCTACACCCCCCTCCTCACTTCACTCGTGGCAGCGGACACAAAATCTGGACAAACATGGACACAAAGACAGTCACACAGTTTTCTCCTTGTTGTTGGTCAGGCCTGATATTAAATTTTCTTCATTTGTTGGTTTTCCTCTAGACACTACTCGTTCCTGAAAAAAAACAAAAAACATATTCTATTAAAAGTAAACAGATATTTTACCACAATGCCTAGACGCATATATAATAAACCTATATGGTGTACTATATGAGACTACCCAACACTAGTAGTAGGTCAAAGTAGGTCAAGTAGGTCAAATTAGCATAATTTCTGTTTACACGTTAATGTGTCATTCATAATATTTCAGCTGCATAATGCATAATGCATATGAGCATCCAACACTCCTAAAGAGGTCTTTCTGCAATAAAAGTACTTTTATTTCTGATAATCCAGGTATATTTCTGAGATCTGAATCTTTGGTCTGCCACTGTCCATTTCCTTCTAGTTATCCACCACCATGATTAATGAGAATGTATTATGCATTTAATCAACTTTTCAGGAGACTTGGGACATGTCTCACCTATTAAGAAACTCAACATCTTCAATGGTGTCAGGGAGAGGAACTCCTCTAGTTTCAGGCAACAAAAACACCAAACCTCCAGCTATGAACGACACAACTCCTGCATGAAACACAACATGGACATTTAAACATGAGCTCAGTCTCAGTTTAGGGGTGTTTTTACACCAGAAAGTCCAAACCAAGGTCCAAACCAAGGTTTGGGTTTTTGTTACATTGTACACGTTTGATCCAGTTAGTTTTGGTTTCACATCGAATTTTTGCAAGCGCACTGAAGAACTTTTCATGACATAGCTACGTCCTGTTGTCATCATGGACGTGGACCTTGTCTCCCTATACTTGATGATTGATGCTGTCCGGGTCATCATAAAAAGGAAAATTGTCTTTCTCATTTGTAGATGCGCCATTATTATTGGTGGCATTGCAAACCTTTATACAGCTGCCACAGTGTCTTTAGCTTCAGGTGGCATTGCTACCTCATCCTCTCATATCCTCTCTCTCATCCTTGCATCCTTCCAGAAAATGAATTTTAATTCATTAAAACTTTTGTATGTGTTTTTTCCAATTGACTTTTGATTTCTCCGTCAGACCATAGCTCTGTTAAATACCTTGTCTCTTCCTCTCACCATGTGCTACCATGGCTCATTTTTAATTTCTTTCGTCTTCCGTTACTATTGTTTATTGGCTGCCAGATGTATCCTCCGGTAATTGCTCCGAAAGGTTCCGAACCATAAAAAAAAGTGCTTTCACACTGTGCAAAAGCAAGGTTCAGTTTGATTCTGACTGAGACCACCTCTTTTTGTCGGACCAAAATCCGACTGTTTGATCTGGACCTTGGTCTGGGGGAGGTTTCACATCTGCGAAATTGGTCCAGACCAAACAAGGTAGTGTGAAAGCGCCCTGAAAGAAAACATTATACTGCCACTCCAAACTTCACGAGTAAATATTATTTCAAAATGCAACAGGGAAGTATCCCATCCCCACTTATTAAAATACACATTACTGCTTAGAAATCTTTTTTTTTTTTTAAAGGTAAACAACGGAAACTAAACCAAATCAGTTTTAACATGGCTGAAGTTGATAGTTTAGTTGATTTTCAATTAATTATATTTATTTAATTAGGTATTCCAATAAGCTACAGAAATTTCAATGCAGGTCAATTGATTGATTGAGTTGCCTATGTCAGGTGGCTGGAATCACCCTGAGAGATCAGGTAAGGAAGGGGCTCAAACATCCAGAGAGAAATCAGAGTAGAGTCACTTTGGCGATTTTCAAAGAATGTCCAACTATTTGGAGACCCCTGAGTAGATCCCCCACAAGAGCGAGAGATATCATGTGGCTTGGAAATGACTCAGCATTCCCAAGGAAGAGGTGGAGAAAGTTGCTGGGTGACACCTAGGCCACTTGCTTATCCTGCTGCCAAGAGATAAGTGGCAGAAAATGGATGGATCGATGGACTACGATCTCTCTTTTCCTCCACACTCCAAGGTAAGTTAACTGAACATAGCATTAGCTTGTTTTCATTGGCTACCAGCGCACAGAAGAGTACAGTCGTCACTGATGGTATGTCAGAAACCTACCAAAGATGATGAGTGGCAGCTCGTGCCAGATGACATTCAGTCTGTACAGCAGGAATGGAGATACAATGCCGCCCATATCATACAGAGCCGAACAAACTGAAACTCCCAGGTTCCTATATCAAGTTAACCATTAGATTTTGCTATTATAGTTAATATTTTTGCACTATTGTGCGATGAATGTGAAGAGGATTTGATCAGTCATGATCTCACCTGACAAATGTTGGGTAGAGCTCGGTGTTAACAAACATCACCATCATAAAGGCCATGGTGACTCCAAACCGACCGATGCAGGCCGTCACCGTCTTTAACCAGAACATGTCTGAGACACAGAGACAAAAGTTCACTGAAAAAACTGTAAAGCACATTTAGAGAGTTTAGATGAGTCGATTAGTTTAATAGAGCATCTGAGCTGAGCAGAAGCAGATTCAAATGATGCAGAGGGTTTTTTTTTTATCATGAGAATGAAATGCCAGGTCTTGATCTTTTTTTTTCCATAGTAAAGCTTTTGTTAGAAAAAAAAGAATGACACATACTTATTGGATATAATTATCCAATATGATTTAATTTCTTAAATCTTAACGTTTCTTCCCGCAATTCCAGTGTAGATTTACACTGGGACATTTTAAATGCAGATAATAGAATGACTGATGAGATGAGAAAGTAGAAAGTTCATCAAGTGGTCATGGTCAAGAAGAGGAGTCACTGAGAGCAACACTGGCACAGCAGAATCACAAATTAGCCATGTCATGCTGGCTAAGTAAGAAACAGTGTTGGAGTGTTGTTGTGTCTTTTGTCGGTCTCTCCCTGTCTCTGTGTGTCTAACAGGGCGCGGCTATCTGGTTACCAAGCACACCTGAGATCCATCTGGCTCATCACCACACCTGACTCATGCTGCATATTAGCCTGGCTCTTCCCTCCACTCCTCGTCAGATCGTCTGTTTACACTGCTTTGTTCTGCCTGCCTGTTCCAATTATCTGGTTTTGTGGAGGGGGGTTTAAATAAATTTAACCTCACCATTCATTCCTTTTCTCTGTCTGAGTTCTGCATCTTGGGACCTTGTTTTTTGGTTAATTATAAAAAAAATAACGTTCATAATTTTAGGACAGACCCTAAAACAAAATTCTAGCATCAAAAAACTATTTTTTTCAGTGAAAATTTTAATGTAAAATAGGTAAAAGTCTAACTGGCATAGTCTAAGAATAAGAAGTTCTTCTTACGGTCAGGGATAAAGGCAGTGATAAAGCAGGAGGCTCCAGCTACGATGTTGGCGGATGCAAAGGGAAGGCGGCGGCCGATGCGTTCAATTGTGAAGAGGGAAAGGAACACAGCAGGGAACTCCACCAGACCAGGGATGAGGAAGTTGATGTAGACATTTCCTTGCAGAATACCAATCCTCATGATCAGACCCTGGTAGACCACAGCAATGGCGAACCTACCACGATGGACACAAGAAGATTCAATTGCTCCTACATTCAGGAGCTTGTTTGGTCAAACAAATCTGTGAGTTTAGGTGAGTCTCACCAGTTGAACATGAGGATGAAAGTGTGTTTTCTCATATTTTGAGTTCTAATCAGGTCCAGCACAGAGAAAGAGGAGGAGTCATCCTCATCACCAGTCAGTGTCTGAAACAAGTAATCATGACACATTCTCAATTCTAATTGTTTGACACACAGATCACGTAAACTGCTAAATCCATTTACTTCAAAGTTTGTGGAGAGTGTCTTCTTGTTCTCCTTCGCCATAGCTTCAGTGATCTCCAAAGCTTTTGAATAATTTTTCTGAGAGATGAGCCACCTTGGAGACTCGGGGATAAACCTGTGACACACACAATTTTCCAGACATGAAACTCTAAGCAACTGCTCACCAAGACACCTGCATAAAATGGACGATCTGAGCTTGGTCTCCATTTTAGTCTAATATTTAAAGTGGACAACAGCAGCCAAAAATTATCTTGTATTACTGGAAAAAAATATTTTTTGTTGCAAAGAACTTTAACACAGTCATAAAAAGCAAAGGAGAGCTCCTTCCTGTACAGATCCAAAAGAGAAAACAAGAATATAAAGTTTAATACCAGTAGTAGGACACGAAGAGGATGTAGGGTGCAGTCATGATGGCCTGCAGCCAGCGCCAGTCAGTTATGAGGTAGGCAAGCAGTGGTAGCATAAGGATGCTGACATGGTAGAACATTTGAAACAATATTCCAACTGTGCGTCTGTACTCCACCCCGACCATCTCTGTGACTAGCGAAAAGAGAGAAAACAGAGTGTATTTCACTAAGAAGAAAAAAAGACGATCACTGCGTGGACATGGATTCTGCAAAAGGGGCTAAAATGATCTCCCTAAACTCTGTCACAAACACAGTGTTTTTGGGCCAAACAGTTCTGATGAAATACAAACCTTCAAGGGCATTTTCATCTGTTTCTATTCAGACAACCAATAGGAGCGCTGTTTGTTCTAAACAGAACATGGGAATCATAGTATGTGTAACAACAAGTGGTGGAAGAAGAAATATTTTAGCAGAAGAAATGTACTAAAATTGGTATGCATTATGCAAAATGGCTCATAGATTTTATTACTTGACTCTAAATAATGTGTAAGCATCAATCAATTTGCAGCTGGCAAAGGTGGAACTAATTTCAGCCACTTATTGTGCAGCTATGTGGCTTAACCTAAAATACTGTAAATCAGTAAATGGGGTGGAGTACAGAAAAAGCACAACATTTGCCTCCAACATACAGTTGAGTAGCAGCATATAGAAACCTTAAAAGGAAATACTGAAATTAAGTACAAGTACAAAGCTCCAAACTTATTCTGAGTTCACATGCTTTTGCATGTGCTTTTGCATGACTTCGCTTGGCAAGTTAACATATCAATTTGCCAGGAAGGCAAACAATACAAACATTCTTGAGAACTCTTTAAATGATAAGACGTATTAACATTTAGACAGCCGTTTGTGGGTATGTGTGAACAACCTGATATCGGTTCAGATAGATAAACAAATATCTTGCCCTGCAGTGGGTTTTATTATAATATACTGCACAGTCAAAGTCAAAAGATTTCTAGTACACCTGCTTAAAACAGTTTTTGCATAATATTTCATACACAAACGTAACCTTAAAAGAATTGCATTCAATTATTTAATAAAAAATGGAAATAATTTGTTTTATGTATTGTAACCTTTGTTAATGTCTATTATGAATAAAACCCAATTTCCTATTCAGGATTTCCACATTATTTAATAATTAAACAATTGAAACAACTTATTTGGACACACATTATACAGGCCTAATAATGTTATAAATTATCCATTATACAATCAATTTATAATATTTATATTATTTAGTTTGTTGGTTAGTTACAGCATGTGGTTATTGACTTGAAAGAACACCAATCTCATCATTACCCAACACATATGAAGTCATCCATCCTCCTTTGACTCCAAAGCCAAAGATAAACCTGACCACCAGAATGGCGATGTAGTTTGGAGTCACAGCCAGCACAAATCCTGCGATCACATTTACTATGTTGGACATTAGGATACTGATCCTCCTGCCAAATCTGCAGAAAAAAATAAAGTGTATTAATCAATTAATGATTACAGCAGGTTCACAAATCACATCGCCATATTGTAAAACATGTGTTACCTCTTCACTGCATTTTGCTAAGATTTATTTGAAATTGTGATGGGAAGTAGAAAACAGAAACAGCGTGTCAGTGAGGCTGTGGAAGGGCATGAGATATAAATGTAGCTAAATCTAGACTTATTATGTGAGCTTTGCTGGCAAGACAGAGATAAATTTCCTGTTGATAAAGGAATGACTGTGGCCAATATGGAAGACTTAAGGGTGACAAATATTATTCCAGGTCTCACCTGTCTGAAAGGTAACCAAAAGCAAAGCTGCCAACAAGGTTGCCCGCATTGAGAATGGACTGATACATGTCCGCTAACCATGCATCTGAACACACCAGGTTAAACTGAAACCAAAAGGAAAAAACATACACGTCTCCATACAGGATGCATTCATGTCTCTACAGACACAGTCATTTTATGGCGACTGTGGCTGCAATTTATAAAATGCTTAGTCATGGTTTGACCTGCAATATTTGCACTTATTCTTACTATAATGCCAGGAATCTCTGTGTGTCTGTCTATCTGTAATTCACCTACCTCGAGAACCATTCATCTGATCTACTTCAAACTTGGCATGTGAGTTTGTGGGAGCCTAATGCAGTGCAGTGTCGAATTTGGTGCAATTTAGAGATGCAACAACCTCAATATTAATAAATTAATAAATTTAGACAGGCCAACAGCGCTCTCTACAGATGCAGGGGCTGGGATGTATCAACGTGAGTGATCGATCATGACTACAGTGCTTTGTCAAAATGACTGTCAGTCATTATTTTAAGTGCAAACTCATTATGATATAAATTCAGTATAGGTTTTAAGTCAAATGCTTTGCTGATTCTTGGGTCTCGGGCTTCATCAAACTTTGAATAAAGCTCCCCCAGCAGGGGGAGTGGAGGCTCTGCAGACTGAGTCCAGCATTTCCTCACCTACATCCGCAGCCTACATTCACTTGCCACAGCTCACTGACTGCAGGTCACTTTTGATGCTGGAAATAGCATTACTAACGTTACAACAAGAAAGCTGCTACCAGCAATACCACAGGGCTCTACTCTAGGTAGATTAAAAGAGGAAAAGGACATTGAGGAATGTTAAATGTTAAGTGTTAACTGAAATCACCAAAAAATTCATCAAAGTTGGTTTCTTACCTCTGTGACAAAAGACTTCCTGCCTCCATACTGATACTCCCAGCCATCCTTACAAACAAAAACAAGTCATAGCATTTAATACAGATGGTAAGTGGACTCTAAAATCAACTCAGATAAATTCATGAGACTTAGAATCGAGACCTGTTAATTAGACCTAATAGTCCTTCACTGGTGTGACTCGTTTACAAAAGATGAACCTTAACTCTGTTGCCCATAGTGACCCTGCACTGAATTATGCACTGCATGCCGCCGGTAATCTGCACACACCACTGCCAGAGTGTTGTACCTCTCACATGATCAATAAAGTACTGTATTTACCTACATGAAACAGCTACAGTACCTGTTTCCCCCTTTCTACTGTCTCTACAGTAAGCTAAGCTAATTGCTTGTTGTAACTTTGTCTAGAAAACATTGAAGTGTTAAGACCAAATGAAAACCTGAAATTAATTTATATGAATTGTACCACAGAACCAAATAACCACACAGCATCTACAACCTTGATTTCAAAGAGTCTATATTTAGACTCCTAGAATGTATATTTGAAGTAATAATAGTTTGTCTTTCTATTGTGTTCAGTTGAAAAAGTCAAACATTCTTTGCAAATTTTATTTACATTTTCCACAGCGTCCCAACTCAGAGATCTCACCTTACATGTGGTAACTGGAACCTCAGTCAGGTTCAGTTCCTGTGTGTCACAGGTGAGCATTGTGGTGTTCCAGTCCACCTCGTACTGCTCACAGCTGCTGTGCTGCAGCACTCCAGAGCTGTTGACCAGCGGCACCGTCAGCCTACGACTGTCTGCCAGACTCCATCCACAAGCCTGCCTCATCTCCACCACCACAGGGTCCCGGCACCAGTGATCTGGGGTGAAACCCTGGAAGACTATCCCAACGTACACACATGCAAAAGGCAATAACAAAAGAGAGAGCAGAGCAAAGATACGCTTCTGACAGCGACCAAAAGTTCCAGCCTCAGCAAGTAGGTCATCAAAAGTTGACATCCTCTGACCCAAGTTCTTGGTGGTTTAGATATCAAAAAAGAGTCTGATTCTGTCCTGTTGAGCACAACACAGATGTGTTATGTCAGTAGTCAACTGGGTTGGTTGGGCTAGGTTGGTTGACTGGGTGGATGTGGACCTACAGTAAAGCCTCAAAGGAACTCAGGAAAAGAGGCAAATTCTGTTAGTATGCTGGAAGCTTGTGCATCAAGTCAAATAACACAAACCTGTCTGGTTACTGTCACTTGCCTTTAGGTGTTTCTCTTGCCTACATATGATAGTATTTCAGACTGTGCAAATAACAGTCAAGTAGGAATAATTAGTCTTGAATAAATACAAGAAAAAAGAAAGTGGGCCAAACTATAAACCAAAGGTAGGAAGTGGGGCAAAGCACAGTTCGTTGGTAAACGATGTGGAAAACATCGACTACAGGAGTGGAAAAAATGTCTCGTGGACACGTGGAGCAATGAAGACGTGAAAGCTCTGATTGAAATATGGTCGATGATCATGTATCACAGTGGCCACTCACAAAAACAATGACGTGTTTAAACTATTTAGCAAGAGAATGGACGCACAGTTTATCAATGTCGCATGAAAGTAAAAAAAAATTTTTTAAAAACAACCTCGGCAACAATATATTAAAGTCCGTGACTTGCTGAGAAAAAGTGGTTTTAAGTGGTATATTATTTATTTTATTTTGAGTATGATTTGCGAAAATGTTTATGTAAAGTTTCCATTTTGTATAATAATGTGCTTTTATTTAATTTAGTTCAAACAAAGACAATCACCCTCTTTCACAGCCTTATGAGATTTTAAGGTGCTTTTAAATCACTGAAGTTACTGGGTCATTTTTTTATTTGTTGTTTTTTTCTGTGTTAAAGAGGTTTAAATTGAGTGTCAGAGTAGCCATCTTACATGTGCTTTATAGTGTGGTTTGAATCATCTTAGCATGCTGTGAATAGGGTAAGTTTGGCATAGAACTGCTTTAATTTTGTTTGAATTTATCTGTGTGTTGTGGTGTTTTATCAATAATTTAAGTTTTATTTCAATATTTTTTATGCATAAGTATACACTGACATCCTACTGGTAAGGTACAACCCCACAGTTACAGTATTTTTTTTTTTTTTGCTTATAATTTCTTTGTTTGATTTATATTTTATTGGTATGATTTACATCCCTCCTATATTAGTGCCTGAAATTAGGCCTTGTAGTGAATTGTCTTGTTGACATGTAATCAAATTGAGACAAGCGTTTTATTTTATGCATTGTTAATGAACTTATGGTTTTGCAAAAGCAGTCAATGGTCACTTGGTCACCCTTACCTTATGCTACCTCCTTGTTTTTAGTAGAGGTCAATAAATTGTATTACAATAAAGTATGAAATACTCAGGACTCATGGAATTTCATTGAAGAAAGACAAAAGCTTATTTCAAACAGGAGAGACTAATAAGAGGAAAAAATAAGATTGAAAGACTTGAAGTAAGATTACATTTATTGTGAAAAGTAGGTATATATTAATATATTTATTAAATGATTGCACAACAAACTGGATTATCACATACAATTTTGAAGGAACCTAAACTCAGTGGAATTCACAAGAATTGTTTCTTTAAAAAAAAAAGATGCAATACTGCCACCATGGCCTGTTTAGAAAGTTATAATCTGGAGGGCAGAGCTCCACTAGAGGGGAGCATTCCTCAGGTTTAAGCCAAGTCTAAGTAAGGAATAGGAAATCAAGATTTTGAGATGTAATTAGGTCATTGAGAATGAAGGATTTGTTAGATATGGACTGCGAGTTTAGTAGAGCAAAAACTGTTGGAGTACAAGGTTTGGTTGAGGTGGGGTTCCTGCAGCAGACTGTAATCAAATTATCTGACCAAACACAAGAAATAGACTCTCTAAAACAGTAGGTATTGAACCTCGGCATAATCCTAACAGGAATACTTTAAGAGGGGGAGGAGTCAGGCAGAGGTACTACATGTCACAATATATGATATATACTACATTTCCCAAAATATGAAAATGAAACTCTCCAGCACATGGGAGATGTGTACATAATGTCTGGTGAAAAAATGTCTCCTCATCTGGGACAAATCCTTCCTCAGAATGAGCTGAAGTCTAATTTGTAACCACAGAAATGAAAAAAAAGAAAAGACAAAAGTCACTAAATAGGACAAAATACCACTATGTGTTACGATTTATGTGTAAAGCTTTGTAAAAAAAATAGATATAGATTAAACCCTTTTTAAGTTATGTTCCAGGAATTAAACATGATGATAGACGGGACAGAGGGACAGATGGAGCCAATTCCTATACCCGCCTCCTCACTTGGTTGGTAAAAGTTTCTTCATTTGTTGGTTTGCCTCTACAAGCAGTTTTTACCTGGAAAAAAAAAATTTCTATTAACAGCAAATAGAGAACACTTCCTGCATTAATCCCAACGGAAGACATTATGCAATTTGACAAAAGTGAATTATCATTAAGAGCTTTTCATAATAAGGTACTGTAATCATTTCACACTTGGAACTAATTGGTTACAGAGCCATGGGAAGTGGCTGTATGTTTGAGAGTGCTGTAGATGACACTAGAACATACCTAAATACACACAATAATTCAACAGGAGAATTATTGAATAAGTTACAATACGTTTTATTGTATGCATCTGGCAGAGGGTGCTGTACATGTACACCTGACCCCTTTTTCTGCACCGGGGTACAACACCAGCAGCATCCATACTTCCTATATTCCTGATTGGTAAACATCACAAATTAATTGACATGCAATTTGTTTGCAACTCCAAAATGAAGCTTAAATCAGTTCATTAGAACCAATAATAATCATGTTTTGACAGAGGTGTTTACCACCTTAAAGTACATTTACACACAAATGTACTTCAGTAAAGTTTTAAGGTTTTTATACTTGACTATTTCTAATTTCTGCTTTTTCCTACATGGAGAAATAGTGCACGTTTTACGACAATGCCTTGAACAGCTTACATTGGGACATGTCTCACCTATTAGGAAACTCAACATCATCAATGGTGTCAGGGAGAGGAACTCCTCTGGTTTCAGGCAACAACAACACCAAACCCCCAGCTATGAACGCCAACACTCCTGTATGAAATACAACATTTAAACATTGGCTCAGTTTCAGATTTAAAGAAGACATTACCGTGCCATTCCAATTCTATTCAATATGTCCCACTGCAACAGGTAAGTATCCCGTGCCCGCTTAGGGTGGCTGGGCTCACTCTGAGAGCCCCCTAAGGGGCTCAAACATCCAGAGGGAAATCGGAGTAGAGCCACTTTGGAGATTTTCAAATCATGTCCAACTGTTAGGAGACCCCTGAGTAGAGCCCCCACAAGATGAAGAGATATCATGTGGCTTGAAAATGACTCAGGATTCCCCAGGAAGAGGTGGAGAAAGTTGCTTGGTGACACCTAGGCTACCTTGCTTAGCCTACTGCCAACAGATAAGTGGCAGAAAATGGATAACTTGATGGACTAGGATCTCACTTTTTCCACGACACTCTACGTCACTTGAACATAGCATTAACATCATGACTTTAGTAACATATTTTCTTTGGCTAACAGTGAACAGAAGCTTCAATAATTGCAGTCATCACTGATGGCGTGTCAGAAACCTACCAAAGATGATGAGTGGCAGCTCGAACCAGATGGCAGCCAGTCTGTACAGCAGGAATGGAGCTACAATGCCGCCCATATCATACAGAGCCGAACAAACTGAAACTCCCAGGTTCCTGTATACAGTTAGATTTTGCAATTGTAGTTTATATTTTAGAACTACTGTGTGATGAATGTGAAAGATGATTGATCAGTCATGATCTCACCTGACAAATGTTGGGTAGAGCTCAGTGTTAACACACATCACCATCTCAAGGGCCATGGTGATCCCAAATCGACCGATGCAGGTCATCACCATCTTTAACCAGAAGATTTCTGAGGCACAGAGACAAAAGTGGCCTAAAAAAACTGTAATGCACATTTAGAGAGTTTAGCTGAGCCTTTGTTTTTTTCTAAATAAAGCTTTCATTATAAAAATGTAATGATATATTTATTGAATATAATTATGTAATTTTAGACAAACACAAAGAATTTAATACATTTTCCTAGAGGTCTTGGTGATGTCACCCTCTACACCTGAAATTTACTGTATAACACTATTCAAAACGAAGCTGAGATGTTATTAAGTAAAATCCTTACAACCAATTGGTCAAGCAATTTCTTATTCCAACAGCACACATACCTTTGTTTTATCTCCCTCCAAAAGTCCAAGTAATACTTGCTTTTTAAACTTATGATTAATCAAGATTATTACTGCCGATTATTGTGATTAAAACGCTGACATTTTTTTGATTGATTGACATCTCTTACATAACATTTATAATTTTACATCAGACCCTAAAACAAAAGCCTAGCATCAAAAAACTATTTTTGTCAGTGAAAATATTAAAGACAAATAGGTTAAAGCCCAACTGGCATGGTCTAAGAATAAGAAGGTCTTCTCACGGTCAGGGATAAAGGCAGTGATAAACCAGGAGGCTCCAGCTACCATGTGGGCGGAGGCAAAGGGAAGGCGTCGGCCAAAGCGTTCAATTGTGAAGAGGATGAGGAGGGTGGCAGGGAACTCCACCAGACCAGCGATGAGGAAGTTGATGTAGACATTTCCTCCCAGAATACCAATCCTCATGATCAGACCCTGGTAGACCACAGCAATGGCGAACCTACCACAATGGAAACGAGACGATTCAATTGCTCCTACATTTAGGAGCTTGTTTGGTCAAAAACTTAGGTGGGTCTCACCAGTTGAACATGAGGATGAAAGTGTGTTTTCTCATATTTGGAGTTCTAATCAGGTCCAGCACAGAGAAAGAGGAGGAGGCATCCTCATCACCAGTCAGTGTCTGAAACAAGTAATCATGACACATTTGTCAAATTAGGATCTTAATACTAATTATTTGAAACGCAGTTCATCTTCTAAATATGTACCTCAATGTTCAGGGAGAGTTTTTTCTTGTTCTCCTTCGCCATAGCTTCAGTGATCTCCAAAGCTTTTGGATAATTTTTCTGAGAGATGAGCCACCTTGGAGACTCGGGGATAAACCTGTGACACAAACAATTTTCCAGACATGAAACTTTCTTAGTCTAACATATTTTGGTTTTTGCCCGGATAATCTGCCGTCATCTTGTGAAGCCTGGATGCTTTTCCAGAGTTTCTGGTAACTCTTTTTTAACTAAGTGAGCCTCCACTTTGTGCTGCAAACTCATTCATTTCCTACTGAACGGTCTAAAGTAGCTTAAATGATTCCCCACCTCTTAGGAGAAGCAAAGGCATGGGCTACTGCTGAGTGGGCTCCGGACTCACTCTCTGACCAAATTCACTGAGACACTATTTGATCACTCAGCTCTGGTGCCTTGTTTACCTTCAACCCCCCAGGTCTCTAAAGATCCATCCCACGTTCTATATCATCTCAAGCAAGTGAACGAGAGTACATGGTCCCAGCCTCCAGACCCCCACCACCTGCCTGGCTCATCGATGGAGGACCTAACATAACATGAATAGAGATCTATTTTTGTTGACAACACTTCAAGTGTTCTGTCCTTAAAGCTGCAACTGCAACATAAAATTTAGGATAAAACATTCAGAAGTAACATCTGAAATCTAAGAATGTATGGGTTCATGATGGAGGTGGGGGTTAGAGGGTCCTAGAGGAAAACAGTGGCAGGAGCATATACCTGAAAGAATGCTATTTCTATTGTTTTGGCACATTTTGACAGTCTAATAAAAGCATATACAATAAATAATCATACTTAATGGCAACTTCAGCTAAAAAAAAAAGGTATTATTATCTACCATATATATATTTTGATAGGAGTGGGAGTGGGATGACAAAGAATAGAATCTCCCAAATGATTTATGACAGCAAAACAAAGATTGGCTCACAAATGGCAAGGGGCTTATACATTGTAACATATTTGAGGAAAAATAATTGGATGTAAAATCGAAACATGGTCTTCGTTTAAGATCTCCGTCCTGAATAGAGCCCAAAGAGAAAACAAAAATTTGAAGTTTAATACCAGTAGTAGGACAGGAAGAGGATGTATATTGCAGTGATGGCAGCCTGCAGCCAGCGCCAGTCAGTTAAGAGGTAGGCAAACAGAGTTAGCAGGAGGAAGCCGACACTTGTGAACATCTGGAACAATATTCCTACTGTCCGTCTGTCCTTCACCCCAACCATCTCTGTGACTAACAAAGAAAGACAAAGAAGAAGACAAAAAGACAATCACTGAGTGGACATGGATTCTGCAAAAGAGGCATAAAATCATCTCCCTGACATCTAACAGGAGGCGTTTTCAGACCAAACAGATCTGAGGACTCCAAGAGAGGAGCAGTTCACTGGCGAGCTCCTCCAAGAAATAAATACCTTCAATCGCATTTTCTTTTGTTTGCATTCAGACAACCAGTAGGAACACTGTTTGTTCTAATTAGAACATGGGAATGATAGTATGTGTAATAGCTAGTGATGGAAGAAGTATTGAGATCTTTATAAAAGAAATGTAGTAAAAGGATCAAAGGCTTGCATTACGCAAAATGTCTCATTTCTGAAAAAAACATACATTAAATTACTGGACTCTAAATAATGTGTAAGCATCAATAGTTTTGCAGCTGGTAAAGGTGGAACTACTTTTTATGCTGGTGGGTGGCCTAACATAAAATAATATATCCTAAATTACCTGGGAATTAATTTTTATTAACAATCTGTATATCTGTAATAACAGTATATAGAAGCTTAAAAGAGAAATACAAAATTAAGTACAAGTACCTCAAAATTATGCAGTACTTCAGTAAATGTACTTAGTTATTCCACTGTTGTTAATACCACTTCAGTAAATGTACTTAGTTATTCCACTGTTGTTAATACCACTTCAGTAAATGTACTTAGTTATTCCACTGTTGTTAATACCACTTCAGTAAATGTACTTAGTTATTCCACTGTTGTTAATACCTGAGGATTCATTATAACTGCAATAACTGCAGCATGACAATCTGTTTATAATATTTATATCATTTTGTCGGTTTGTTACAGTAGATGTAGTTAATGACTTAGAAGAAGGCCAATCCCAGTAAATAAAGACAGTTGTCATTACTCAATACATATGAAGTCATCCATCCTCCTTTGATTCCAAAGCCAAAGATAAACCTGAGCACCAGAATAGCGATGTAGTTTGGAGTCACAGCCAGCACAAATCCTGCGATCAAATTTATTATATTGGACATTAGGATACTGATCCTCCTGCCAAGCCTGCAGGAAAAAAGAAAAGATTTGTCAGCCATTAATCATTACAGCAGGTCACAAATCACATCACCATGTTTTTACACATGTTACCTCTCATATGATAGTTATATGAAGTTTTAACATAACAGAAAGAGCATGCCAGTGAGTCTACTGTCTGCTGAGGAGGGGCACAAGGTTGAATTTAGGTATAAATCTAGACTTATTACCTACAGGAGGAACAGTTTTTCTTGCAACACAAAGTTAAATTTCCTAATGATAAAGTAATAACTGTTGCCAATATGGAAGACTAAATGGTCTCAAAAATTATGTCTCACCTGTCTGCAAAGTAACCAAAAGCAAAGCTGCCAACAAGGAAGCCCACACTGAAAATGGACTGATACATGTCCACTAACCATGCATCTGAACACACCAGATTAAACTGAAACCAAAAGAAAAAACATACAACATGTCTCCATACAGGATGTATTCATGTCTCTACATACACAGTCATTTATTTATGGTTACTTTAGCTTCAATTTTGTAAATGCTCGGTCATGATTTCACCAACAATATTTGCACTTAATTAGACTAAAAGAGGAAAACGACATTGAGAAATGTTAAATGTTTTTATAATAACTGACATCACCACCAATCAAGCACCAATTCATCAAAGGTGTATCCCTCACCTCTGTGACAAACGACTTCCTGCCTCCAGACTGATACTCCCAGCCATCCTTACAAACAAAAACAAATCATAGCATTTAATACAGATGGTAAGTGGACTCTCGAGCTTCCCTCCTTCGCCTCCATACACAAAACTGGTCTGCTCTTGGGAGGTCCTCAGGAGACATGACACTGCTCCAACCCCTCATCTTCATCATCCTGCCCGACGGGCCAATGCGACGCTGCCAGCTCCATCGCACCCCATGCACGGTTCTTGATCCTGCGACATGGGAACAGTGTCGTCCCACCAAGGCACACACTCCCTGCAGACTCACCGTGCTTTCTCTCCTTCTACCATCTTAGCTGGTATGATAAGGGGAGAGCAATCAGTGCCACACAAAACACCTGATGGGTCAATGCCCGGCATGCACAGAGTTTCCTCCACAGCATAAATCAATGGCCGCCACAGCGACTGAAACCTTTTGTTATTGCAGCTGCCATATTGATGACGTTCCTGTTTTAAAAAGCTGATGAGTGGATCACAGGAGGAGGACAAGAGGCGTGTGTCACATTAAAGACTACGCCATGGCAGTTTCGCACGGCCCCAATCTACCCTGAATGATGAAATGACCGGCAGAAAACCAAGCCGAGTTGAGTCGAGTCCAGTAGAACTGGTGCTGCACAGTGGAAATGTGGCTTTAGTTTTGTCTTTAGTCTGACTCCCTCCTGGTGGTCTGATAAAAACATATCTTTTCTCACTAGCTTTTGAATTCTAGACCCCATTTTTTATCTTTTCTTTGTGTATAGTATTTGCCCCTGTAAACTGTCATACAATGTTATGGCTTTATTTTTGTCTAAATCAGTTTTTAAGGCTCAATTGTATTTTTATTTTTATTTTTTTGTTAACATGTGCTCCTCCTACATTACTTGCGAAGGAGAAAAAATCGTGAGATGCTCTCCTCATTTGGAATTAGGTTGCTGATATTTTTTTCATCAAGAAAAATGCTGACAACATTTACAGTGGTGTGATGGGTAGCGCTGTTGCCTCACAGCAAGAAGGTCCTGGGCTCAAATCCGCCTGAGGACCTGGAGTTTGTGTGTGGAGTTGCATGTTCTCCCAGTGTCTGCGTGGGTTCCTTATGGGTACTCCGGCTTCCTCCCACCACCAAAAACATGCAATATAGGTGAATTGGTGGGCCCTATGATGAACTGGCTACTTGTCCAGGGTGTACCCCGCCTCCCGCCCAAAGTCAGCTGAGATAGGCTCCAGCACCCCCCGGGGTCCTACACAGGATAAATGGTTACAGTAAATGAATGAATGAAAAATGTTGAGGTGCTCCTTCCACCTGTATTCCCATGTTCCTGGACCTAAGATGTCTATCCACAGTGTTTCCTCTGGTAATATTTTGCCATGGGAGGAGAGGAAGACTGAGAAAGAGAATCTAATAATAAAATAATACATATAATATATAATAACAAACTGAGAAAAAATTAAGCAAACACACATATAGTATGTTTGTGCATGTGACTACACATACAGCCATTATAGCATAGTTAGAAACTGGAAAACACTATAGATTTATCACTGAATTTAAACATTTTCTAATGAATTGTTGTTTTTTTATTTGAAAAAACACAATAAAAGTTACTTGAGTTTGATTTCTTTAGGTTTTCTTTTCAAACATGAGTATTTTTACCTTTCTGAGTTGACGTTATCACAATTTCTGGTTGAGTGTGCTGTGACATTTCTACTCTTGTTCACAATCATTGACATAATCCATCCATCTATCACATCATCATCATTCATAGGTGACCACTTGTCCTATTTGGAATTAGCAAAGAAAATAAAAAAGGTCATTCATAAAATGTATTATTGGTTGCAACTAAACGACTGTAACACCACCAGTTGGAAGTGTCGGTCTGGAGCCCTAGGGCCTAGGGTGAGGTGTTTTCTTTGAGTCAAGCCTTATTTAATGTTAGCTTAGCTCACTACGCTTTCCAAGGAGCCCTCTCAACAATGCCAGCACCTTAAGATCTAGCTGATTAAAATATCAAAGTCAATTTGTTTGGTCTACAAAAATGAATGAATCATTTATATATTTTTTATCAGGGGCCTTGAGCTGAACTACAGCACTTCCTGCCTGCGAGCATTCACTGCTTTGAGTGTTGACTGGCAACTGCTCAGAGCCAAAAACAGGTCTCATTTTAAATTTTAATCTTATATTTTTTTGTACAAATCTTTAAAAAAAGTCAAGTCAGGTCAAGCTACAGTAACCTCTTCCATCTTTTTACAATCTCTTGCTGTAAGCTAAGCTAACAGACTGCTGGCTTTAATTTCTAGAAAATATTGGACTATTAGGACAAAATCATCCGCTGAAACATCTGAAATTAATTTCTATAAATTCTACTGCAGAATCTAATAACCCCACAGCATCTACAACCACATATTTACATCTACAATAATAGATTTCAAAGAATTAAGATTAAATGGTTCTTCTGACTTGTTGGAGGGATAAAATAATGATTGCATATTTATAAAAAAAAAAAGTTTAAGTTTGAAAATGAACATCTTGCTTTTATATTCAGTTCAATTCAGTTGAAAACAAAAATTCTTTGCAAATTTTATTTACATTTTCCACAGCGTCTCAACTCAGAGATCTCACCTTACATGTGGTAACTGGAGCCTCAGTCAGGTTCAGTTCCTGTGTGTCACAGGTGAGCATTGTGGTGTTCCAGTCCACCTCGTACTGCTCACAGCTGCTGTGCTGCAGCACTCCAGAGCTGTTGACCAGCGGCACCGTCAGCCTACGGCTGTCTGCCAGACTCCATCCACACGCCTGCCTCATCTCCACCACCGCAGGGTCCCGACACCAGTGATCTGGGGTGAAACCCTGGAAGACTATGCTAACGTACACACCTGCAAAAGGCAATGACACCAGAGAGAGCAGGGCAAGGATACGCTTCTGACAGCGGCCGAAGGCTCCAACCTCATCAAGGAGGTCATCAAAGGTTGTCATCATCTATTCCAAGTTCTTGGTGATTGAGATATCAAAACGAGTCAGATTCTGTCCTGTTGAGCACAGAACAGATGTGATGTGTCAGTAGTCTGCTTTAGAGATTTGGACACACTCACGAATTGAGTCGATCTGGAGCTAAAGCCCTGAAGGGCCTGATGAACTGAGAACAAGCCAAAATAAATTTTGTTTTTCACACAACATAAACTTGTCTTGTCACTGTGTCACAGGCCTTTAGGTGTTTCTCTTGTCATTGCAGGTTTATAGATGAAGAATATTTCACATTTAAAATGGTTTTGGGTAAACACAACCTTGTTTGTATCATTTGGTTGTCAATTTTAAAGCAACAGCACTATATTTATTACACTGTAATTACCTCTCTATATACTTGCTTTTATTGATTGTGGCCTAGTCTTCCATTGACCATTGTGCTGGATTTAAACTGCCTTCACAGGAAGCAAGGACTCAAAGGAAACACTTTGTGTCTCTGTTTATTCGCTATATGAGCCTCCGTTTATTGTCCACTCTCCTATTGTTGTATCAGAGGTGTGTTAAGCTACTGCTGATACTAATACAACTTTGCCCTCTTAGATTTTCCTGCAGCTTTTGCAGTCATTGCCCACAGTATTCTTAAAGCTAAAACTGAAATGTTATAGTTTTTCACCTTTAGCTCTTGTTTGGATAGAGACTTAACTCGGGCAGAACACAGTTAGTGTTACTCGTAGCAATCTTTCTGACAGCTGAAGAATATGCGCATATGCGTATGTGGTGTTTCACAAGATGATAGATAGATATAGATCGATAGATAGATAGATAGATAGATAAATAGATAGATTTTCATCTCTCATCAAACAAGGAATAGACAAGACAAATACTTAACTTAAATTAAATTATTTATTTAATTGAACCATTTTTAATGCAGAATAAATACTAGATTTATTAGATGGAAACCAGATTAAACAAGCAGATGAACTTTCTAATATACTAATGGAGACTTAAAAGGGCGATGGTGAAAGGTGACAGGGAAAATACAGCAGTGCAGGACGAATCATCGGAGAAACAGGTACGTGATGGTGTGAGGAATACCATTCATTAAGTATATTTTCAAGCATACACAGAAACAGAGAAAAGAAGGAATCAAGCCTTTTCCAAGGACAGTTCTGTTTGTAACCGAAGGTATGTGTGCATTGATTTACAGCATGGTGAATATGGTGTCTCTGGAGCCAGGGACATAGGTAACAGTTTGACGAGTTCCGTCTCAAAGGTGGAAGAGGAATACAAGTCTTTTGATGTCGGGTTAAACAGGGTTCACCAGAAGATTCAGTGTCTTTAATTAAACATGGTTTTATGTCTTTGTCAGTTTTAGAGTAATTGTGGGTGTTCAATCATTGACTCTCAGAAGAAAAGAGAAAGCATTCTCTAATTTTCCTGTGACTGAAACCAGCTGGAGACTGTCTGCCATACAGCATATAAATGATTTGCTAAAGAACAACACGACAGGTTGTGACTGGATGAAAGGAGAATGAGCCAGTGAACCCTAGAGAAAGTGGATACTGCTTGTGATAGAGTGAGCAGAGAGATAATCTTCCTGAATGAACTTTTGCTAAGCTTCATTGCTGAATTGATAATGATTGAGCTATGGTTATGTGGAATCGATGAGTTGTCCTTGTTAATAGTGATTCTTATTAATTGAATATCTGACAAAAAAGTTCAATTTTCCAAGTTGAAAAAAATAAGAAAATGAAATGTTTGAAATTCCCCAAAGGGCACCTCTCTAGTATGAGAGATGTGTACACAAAGCTTTGTGAAAAAAATATTAAACTGTTTTTAAGTTATGTCCCAAAAACGAAACATGATGACAGACGGGAAAGAGGGACACATGGAGCCGATTCCTATACCCCCTTTCTTACTTCGTTTGTTAAGGGGAATTAAAATCTACATACATATGCATGCAGAATGTTGTTTTTCAGGTCTGATTTCAAAAGTTTCTACATTTATTGGTTCTCCTCTACACGCAGCTTTTCCTGAAAAACAAAACAAACATAGATATTCTATTAACAGTAAATAGAGAACACTTCCTGCATTAATTCTAACAGAAGGCATTATGAGATTTGTCAAAATGAGGTAAACATTATTTTTAATAATTTAGGTAAATATCTGAAATCTGAATCCTTGGTCTACCACTGTCCGTTTCCTTCTAGTAATCCACCACCAATGATTAATGAGAATGTGTTATGCGCTTGATCAACGTTTCAGGAGAGTCGGGACATGTCTCACCTATTAGGAAACTCAACGTCATCAATGGTGTCAGGGAGATGAAGTCCTCTGGTTTCAGGCAACAACAACACCAAACCTCCAGCTATGAACGCCAACACCCCTATACATGAAACAACACAGATATTTAAATACTGATTCTGTTTCTGAAACATCTAGAGGGATATCAGAGTAGAGCCACTTTGTTAGGAGAGCCCTGAGTAGATCCCCCACAAGATGGAGAGATATCATGTGGCTTGAAAATGACTCTTGATTCAAAGGAAGAGGTGGAGAAAGTTGCTGGGTGACACCGAGGCTACTTTAGTTAGCCTGCTGCCACCAGACAAGTGGCAGAAAATGGATGTTTAACATGCTCTTTTCCCTTTTGGTTGGATGGTGCTTGCATCATGTCTCATTGTCCTCATTTCAGGTGTTGATGATTTGCACTGATGGAGGCAACAGCTAATAAAAGGGGGCTCCCTCTCTCTCTTCCACCTCTTGGCCTGTGAAGCATCACCGACTAAGAGTAGCACTTTAGTTGTACATTATGTTTATTTTCTGTCCTATTTTCCTGGCTTTTCTTCCTGTTAGGTTTAGTGTGTTTTGTCTTGCATAGGGTAGAGGGTTAGTGCCCAGTCCGACGGCCCTATGTGGATTGGTCTGGGTGGCTTGTTTGTTTTGTTCTCTAGGTTGTTTGGTTTTGTTGTCTGTGTTGGTTGATTGTTGCATATTTTATGTTTTGCTTAATATATTTAAGAATTTCCTTTTTGGCCAAACCCTGACTCGTGTTATATGTTGGTCTTCCTTTTAGGGTAAAGATAAAACTTTACTGGGGGTCGTAACAGATTGATGTATCTCAGTTTTTCCTCCACACTTAACATCAATTGACATAGCATTACCCTTATGACATCCATAACATATTTTCATTGGCCACCTGTTATAGCTATCACTAATAGCATGACATAAACCTACCAAATATGATGAGCGGCAGCTCGAGCCAGATGGCAGCCAGTCTGTACAGCAGGAATGGAGCTACAATGCCTCCAACATCACACATAGTCGAACAAACTGAAACTCCCAGGTTCCTGTATTCAGTTAAATATTACGTTTTGTTATTAGACTATATTTTAGCATTATTTTGAGATGAATGTGAAAGAAGGGTTGATCAGTCTGATCTCACCGACCTGATAAATGTTGGGTAAAGCTCAGTGTTAACAAATGTCACCATCAAAAAGGCCATAGTGATCCCCATCCGCCCGATGCAGGCCATCACCGTCTTTAACCAGAACATTTCTGAGGCACAGAGACAAAAGTGTACTTAAAAGATTATAGACACATGTAGAGAGTTTAGATGAGCCTATTCCTTAGATAGCACATCAAGCAGAAGCTTTAAATGATAAAGAGGGTATTTTGTATTATGAATTCTTGTATCAATGAGAAATGAGACGCCATGTCTTATTAATTCTTTCTAAATAAAACGTTCATTATAAAACATGTAATGTATAATTAATGATTATTGGATATAATCATTCAATATAATAATATAATAACTGAATGACACATTTAGCTTCAAAAAACTTCCAGATGGAAGTTTAGATCAACTCAAAGTTGTGTGCATATGTAGCAGTGATGAGGTATATCATTACGCTGAGGCACAATAAGTCTGAGGTATTGTCTTAGGTAGCGCTTGCAATTTGATCGCGAGCGCCATCAACCCTTGACCCCCTGAAGGCAACGCTGGCAGAGCAGAAGTACAATTTAGCCAAGCTAATGTCAGCTGAATTTGAAAGTCTGGCAAAATTAAAAACACTGCTGGAGCCATGCAAGTGCTGTATGGTGATATCCCTGTCCTCTGACAAATACAATTAATACAATAGTCACATTATGACAAGCACTCCCTGATACTTTTTACTCAGCCAATTCCATGTCTAATTAAAAAGTCATCAAAACTACAAAACTAATGTGATGTTATCAAGTAAAATCATTCTAATCCCTACAACCAATTTGTCATGTAGTTCTACATTCCAACAGCACACATACCTTTATTTTATCTCCATCCAAAAGTCCAAGTAATACTTGTTTCTTAAAGTAATCAAGATTATTACCACCGATTATTGTGAATTAAAACATTTTCGGATTGATTCTCACCACTTAGATAACATGCATAATTTTACATCAGACCCTAAAACAGAAGTCTGGCATCTAAAAACTATTTTTGTCAGTGAAAATCTTAAAGTAATATAGGTAAAAGCTTAAACAGCACGCTTAAGAAGTTCCTCTCACGGTCAGGGATAAAGGCAGTGATAAAGCAGGAGGCCCCAGCTATGATGTTGGCGGAGGCAAAGGGAAGGCGTCGGCCGATGCGTTCAATTGTGAGGAGGATAAATAAGGTGGCAGGGAACTCCATCAGAGTAGAGATGGGGAAGTCGATGTAGACATTTCCTCCCAGAATACCAATCCTCATGATCAGACCCTGGTAGACCACAGAAGCGGTGAACCTACAACGATGGGAGAAAAGGATTCAATAGCTCCTACATTTAGGGGTTGTTTCTTCAAAAAATCTGTGAGTTTAGATGAGTCTCACCAGCTGAACATGAGGATGAAAGTGTGTTTTCTCATATTTGGAGTTCTAATCAGGTCCAGCACAGAGAAAGAGGAGGAGTCATCCTCATCACCAGTCAGTGTCTGAAACAAGTAATCATGACACATTTGTTAAATTAGGATCTCAATTCTAATTATTTGACACATAGATCACGTAAACTGCTAAATCCATTTACCTCAAAGTTCGTGGAGAGTTTCTTCTTGTTCTCCTTCGCCATAGCTTCAGTGATCTCCAAAGCCTTTGAAAAATCTTTCTGAGAGATGAGCCACCTTGGAGACTCTGGAATATACCTGTGGCATAAACCAGACACGGAAACTCTAAGCAATATTCACAAAGACACCTGCGTAAAAATGATTTTTCAACCTGTTCCTAAATATTCTTGCCCATTAACCTCTGCACAAGTGATGTTCCCTCACAGCCTCTCTTTGTGTGCTAAAGAGCATAGCCTTACCTGAACCTGGACAGACAGCGTCTGTACCTAGAAACGACCCACACCCAACCTGCTCACTCTAGAAGGTAACCACAGCAAACACTTAGGTTTTCACCTATTCGACTCTACCATTCATCCTCTCATTCTGGGCCTTCCATGGTTGGTGTGGCAGTGTGGTTATGGTGAGCGCAGGACAGAGAGGGGGGAGAGAGCAGGGGTGGATTCGGGGAATGGTGTCAGGGAGAGAGAGCTAATTATTCCAGGTTTTTTTGAGTTAAGAACAGATTGCTCTCTCTCACTCACATTGCAGCGTGATGGACGTGGGGCTGTCTGCCTGCTGGAGTCTGCCAGGGGAGGCACACTGTGTGAGTCTGCGTGAGACTGGAGAAGCATCTGTGTGTTTTTTGTTTATGTTAGTGAAGCTGAAAAGCTGTATTTACTGTAAGTTTATGGAGTGATTTGTGTAAAAAGTGAAGACTGTTCCAAATGTCATTCCACAGAGCCGTTACAGAGTGAAGCCATACACACGTTGGAAAAACACAATCCTCGTGTCAATTGCTGCACTGGAATGCACTATTGCCTGGAAAAAAGACTGCTGTTCCCTGTTGCTCAACCTGTCTTCTCTGTCCGAGTCTACCTCTCCCCAGGCATGTTCAGAGATGTGTCTTACTGCCAGAACCCTCGGTGGCGCTGTGGCCTCCTTTTCCCTTAACACAGTATTGCACACGCAACTGCAACAGAGAGGGCAATCAGTCACACACACCCGTCATCATCATCACCCTAGCTCTCTCTGACCCCGCTTACCTGAGCCGCATTTACACCCTCTCTCACCTGATACTGAGCACAAAACCAAAACCCCAACCCCACACCGGCAAATACATATGAAAGTGACTCAATATTCAGGGTCAAATGTTGTGTCCGTCATTTCCGGTAAGTACAGCATGGCAGTATCTGATTTGAGGCAACACTACACTGTTGAAATACAACTGCTGTATTGAACAGATCCAAATGAGAAAACAAGAATATAAAGTTTAATACCAGTAGTAGGACAGGAAGAGGATGAAGGGTGCAGCGATGACCGCCTGCAGCCAGCGCCAGTCAGTTATCAAGTAGGCAAGAAGAGGTAGGATAAGGAGGCCGACACTGTAGGCCATCTGGAACAATATTCCTACTGTGTGTCTGTACTCCACCCCAACCATCTCTGTGACTAACGAAGAGAGAAAACAGAACATATTTCACAAAAAGGAGAAAAAAATCGCTGAGTGGACATCGATTCGGCAAAGAGGGCATAAAATTATCTCTAAAATGATCTAAGCATCCATATTTTCAGAAGTGGTAAATGTGGAATTAATTTCAATTACTTCACATGCTAATGTGTGGCTTAATCTAAAATAAAATGTCATAAATTATCTGTTAATTCATGTTTTTTATTAACAATCTGTTAACTAGTCACTAAAGCAGTAAATGAGTACAAATGAAGTGCAATATTTGTCTCCAACATATAGTTCAGTTAAAGGAAACAAGAGCTTAAAAAGGAAATACCAAAAGAAAGTACAAGTATGTCAAAATTATGCAGTACTTCAGTAGATGTACTTAGTTATTCCACCATTGCTAATACCTGAAGCATTGGTTGTAACTGCAATATCTGCAGTATGACAATCAATTTATCATATTTATATCATTTAGTTTGTTGGGTAGTTACAGTAGATGTGTTATTGACTTAGAAGCTGATCAGTCTCATTAAATAAAGACAGTCGTCATTACGCAATACATATGAAGTAATCCATCCTCCCTTGGTTCCAAAGCCAAAGATAAACCTGACCACCAGAATAGCGATGTAGTTTGGCATCACAGCCAGCACCAACCCTGAGATCAAATTCAGTGTGTTGGACATTAGGATACCGATCCTCCTGCCAAACCTGCAAATAATAATAATCAAATAATCATTACAGAAGGTCACAAATAACTTTGCCACATTCTAAAACATGCGTTACCTCATTGAATACCTCAGTGAAGTCTATGCTGATTAGGGGTATGAGGTATGAATTTAGGTATAAATCTAGACTTATTACTTACAATAGAATCAGCTAAATTGACAAACAGAGTAAATTTCCCTGATGATAAAGAAGTAATTGTGGCCAATATGGAAGACTAAGAGGTTACAAAATTATTCCAGGTCTCACCTGTCTGAAAGGTAACCCAAAGCAAAGCTGCCGACAAGGAAGCCCACACTGAAAATGGACTGATACATGTCGACTAACCATGCATCTGAACACACCAGGTTAAACTGAAACCAAAAGGAAAAACATTACATGTCTCCATAAAGGAAGGATGTCTTCACGTTTCTACATACACAGTCATTTATTTATGGTCACATTGGCTTCAATTTTTAGAAAACACTTAATCATGATTTCCCCAACAATATTTGTATTTAATTACAAGTAGAACAAAAGAGGAAAAGGACATTGAGAAATGTTAAGTGTTATTATGATGACTGAAATCACCACCAATCAAGCACCAATTCATCAAAGCTGATTCCTCACCTCGGTGACAAACGACTTCCTGCCTCCATACTGATACTCCCAGCCATCCTTACAAACAAAAACAAAGCATAGCATTCAATTCAGATGGAAAGTAGACTCTAAAACTTGCTTAGTGAAACTCATAAGACGTAGGATGCAGGCTTTTACATTAGATCTCATACTCCTTCACTGGTGTGGCTCATTTACAAAAAATGAAACTTAACTCTATTGCCCATAGTGGCCCTGCATTGATTTACTGTATGCCCCAGAGAATCTGTGCACATACCACAGCCATAGAGTGTTGCATCTCTCACAAAGCCAACAAAGTACTGTATTTTCCCACATAAAAAAGCTACATGGCAGCAAAAACATCTTTATAGAACTTCAGGGCCACAGGGAAAGACATAAGTTACATTAAAGAAATTAGAGGAAAACAGGTAAAGATTCACTTCTATTATGAAGCCAAAATATCCCAAATTACTTTTAAACCTCCTAAAAATACATTCATAAATGTTACCCAATCCATGAAATATGTAGCTCCAGAGTAATAGATTGACCAATCAGGAAATGGACTTCTTCACGTTATGTTGGAGAATTAGGTGAAAAGATTGATAAATCCTGAAAAATAAAAATGAAGCTACATCCAAAAGTCGATTAGCTTAGCTTAGCTTAGCGCTGAAACTGGAAACAGTGGGAAACAGCCTGGTTCTGTCATAGAGTAACAAAATCTTCATGCCAGCACCCCGTGTTGTGCAGAAGCGGCGCAAGTAACAACATTACGACGAACAAGTGTGTGTAGCCGACAGTCCAATCCTATGGCTGGTGCCGAAGACATCATTGCTGCAGGTAGATACAGACATGCCAGCTTTAGTTTACTTAATGAAAAAATGGCAGAGGGTGAGGACAGAGAGGAATCATGCTGAAGGAGTCATGAACTTTATTCTTTTATGTTGTTGAAGTTGTTAACTCTGCCAACAAGAGTTGAAGGTCATGTGATCATCCACGTTTGTTTATTTTTGTTTGTCTGTCTGTCTTTCTGTCAATGTGTCTGTCTATGTGTTGGTTTGTTTTGTTTGTTTGTTTGCTTGCATGATATCTTCAATTTTTTTCCAATATTTTGAAATCTTGTGTATGGGTGGAGTTTTGGAAGGGAAGGAAGATTTAATCAAATGTAACCCTGTAGCATCTAAAACCCTGATTCAAAGAAGTTAGGATGAAATGGTTCTTCTCAGTTTGCAGGTTGGAGGAATCAAATTACATTTATTATTACATTATTACATTATTATTTATAACTACATTATTTACAAAAAACAACAGTTTACTGGTTTGAACAATGACTATTTTGTCTTTATATTGAATTCAGTTGAAAAGTCAAAAATTCTTTGTAAATAATTACTTTGTTTTTATTTACATTTTCCACAGCGTCTCAACTCAGAGATCTCACCTTACATGTGGTAACTGGAACATCAGTCAGGTTCAGTTCCTGTGTGTCACAGGTGAGCATTGTGGTGTTCCAGTCCACCTCGTACTGCTCACAGCTGCTGTGCTGCAGCACTCCAGAGCTGTTGACCAGCGGCACCGTCAGCCTACGACTGTCTGCCAGACTCCATCCACAAGCCTGCCTCATCTCCACCACCGCAGGGTCCCGACACCAGTGATCTGGGGTGAAACCCTGGAAGACTATGCTAAATTCCATACATGCAAAAGGCAATGACATCAGACAGAGCAGAGCAAAGATACGCTTCTGACAGCGGCCGAAGGCTCCTACCTCATCTAAGAGGTCATCAAATGTCGTCATCCTCTATACCAAATTCTTGGTGATTGAGATATCAAAACGAGTCAGATTCTGTCCTCTTGAGCACAGAACAGATGTGATATGTCAGTAGTCTGTTTTAGATATTTGGACACACTCACGAATTGAGTCGATCTCGAGCTAAAGTCCAAAAGTCCTGTTAAAACATTTACATCTGCAGGAGATACAAACATCTGTTAATGTTTAGTTGAGTTAAACAGTGTATGATAGAGGAATTTGCACTCACTGAATGGACCTGAACCCAGTACAAGCCAAATTTTGTTAGTATGCTTGAAGTGTGCAACCAAACAAACAACACAAACCTGTCTCGTCACTGTGTCACAGGCCTTTAGGTGTTTCTCTTGCCATTGCATGTCTATGGATGAATCTTTCAAATTTAAAATTGTTTGGCTTTGCAATGTGCAAACTTATATTAGAGTAAAGCATGAAATACTAAGGATCCCCCGCCATTGAATTTCATTGAAGAAAGAATAAAGCTTATTTCAAACAGCAGAGACTAATAAGAGGAACAAATAAGACTGAGAGAACTGCAGATTAAATTTATTGTGAACAGTAGGTATATTAATATACAATACTACTAATTATAAGATATTATTCATTCACTTGACTGACTTCATAAAAGGAAAACTTGTGATTGAAGGATTCAGGGTTGAGACAGTGAAGGGGTGGAGATGGCAAATTGTTGCTGTACTGAAGTTGAAGCTGAATGACAGCGGAGAGAGAGCATATTTAAAATTTGACAGCCAATACATGATTGGCTTAAGGACAAAATCACAGGTTGTGATTGGATGAAAGGAGAATGAGCTAGTGAAGCCTAAAGAGAGCAGAAACTACTTGTGATATAGTGAGCATGCACAAAGAGATAATCTTCCTGAATGAACTTTTGCTAAGTTTTATTACTGAATTGATAATGACTGAACTATGATCCCATGTGCCTGGGCCCTCTTGTAGAAAGTAATGTAGGTGTTTACTAGCATACTATCCCATGTCAAGTATTATCATAAAAAACAAAAGCCATAGTTAGTCAACATAAGATGCAAGAATGAAAAACCCACATCCCATAAGAATTATAACCAAGGAAACTAAGATAAGACATCACTAAATAGGACAAAATACCACTTTGTGTTATGATTTCTGTGTGGACAAAGCTTTTTGAAAAAATATTAAACTGTTTTTAAGTTATGTCCCAAACACTAAACATGATGACAGATGGGATTGAGGGACAGATGGAGCCCATTCCTATACCCTCCTCCTTACTTCGTTTGTTAAGGGGGATACAAATTTATAAAGACTTTATGATTTATAAGACAGTCACACAGTTGTCTCCTTGTTGTTTTTCAGGTCTGATTTCAAAAGTTTCTTCATTTGTTGGTTCTCCTATTCCCGCTCCTTTTTCCCTAAAAAAAAATAAAATGAAATTTATTAACGCTAAATAGAGAACACTTCCTGCATTAATTCCAACAGAAGGCATTATTAGATTTGATAAAAGTGAATCAATCATCAATCAAGATTAGGACAATTAATTGTTATTTTTCATAATTTAGGTAAATATCTGAAATCCGAATCCTTGGTCTACCACTGGTCATTTCCTTCTAGTTATCCACCACCAATGATAAATGAGACTGTGTTATGTATTTAATCAAGTTTTCAGGAGAGTCGGGACATGTCTCACCTATTAGGAAACTCAACATCATCAATGGTGTCAGGGAGAGGAACTCCTCTGGTTTCAGGCAACAACAACACCAAACCTCCAGCTATAAGCTCGAAAACTCCTGCAGGAAGCAATATGGACATTTAAGCACTGGCTCAGTTTCTGATTAAAAGACGACATTACACTTCACAAGTAAAAGTTATCTCAATATGTCCCATTGCAACAGGTAATATTCCATCCCCACTAATTAAGACACATTAATGCATGGAAATCATCACAGAAAAGGTCAACGACTGGAAGTATATCCTGTAAACGAACATGTCAATAAACCCAATAATGGCAGGATCACCGAATTATAATAAAAATATATTTAATTTTGATAGCAACTGATGAATCTATTTTATTATCAGCTGAAAAAAGGTTGATTCTAATTGATAATATTTTGAAGGATGTAGTGAGCTTAAATTAATTTATTTTTTAAGCTTAATTTACCTTGATTAATAGGGGCACCACCTGATTTGATTATCAGGATGAATTAATTTCATGATCAGTCAAACATTTGCAAATTCGTAGGTTCTGAGTTTAATTGATCTTATTTCTCATCAAACAAGGAATGAACAAGAACAATGACTTAGTTTAAATGATATGATTGATTGGAAATGAAAACCAGGTTAAACATGCATTTACTAATTAATTAATAAAGTACTGTCTAAAGGAGTAGGGCAATAATGAAAGATATGTGAGTTATTGAATAATTTGGATTTAACGGAAAGAAAGTGAAGTTTAAGAGGATGCTACAATTTAGATGAAGAGATTTGGCTGGGTTTGGGAATAATATAAGGAATAGATATCAAACCATATTTCAAGCAGAAATTTCCTTCTGATTGTTCATCAATTATAAGTTCTCCAGTCAAGCCATGATTTTCTGGCTCAGTGGTTGATGCGTCACGGACATCCCTAGATTTTAGTTGCTCCAGGTAGTCTGATCGTCATCACCAAGTCAGGAGTCTACACTGTCGTGTGGGTCCCAAAGGAACAGCTGTAGGAACGGTGTTTTCTTCTCTGCTTTGGATGTTGGTTTGAGTCAACTTTATTGGTCTCACACAACCTCCTGAAAATACGCCGTTGGCCAGACATTGATTCTCAAAATTACATAACGAGACTCGTTGTTGCAGGTAAAAAATTTGACTTGTTACAATAAGAAAATAAACTAGACAAATAGCACTTTAAGGATAAAACAAGTTAGGGGAGTGAGCTTAAATTTAAACAAAGAAAAATATACAAAGAAAAAAGAAAGAGCAAAAATTTGCAGCCTGAGATAAGGGAAGTCCCTGCAAAGGGGTTGGGCAGGAGAGACAGCCCTTACACGTTAAGTGACTGCCCAAGGTAAGTGCGCGTCTAATTAAACAATAATAGGCCTTTTCTCGCTACAATGGTATTCCAATAAGCTACTGTTTCAACTCAGGTCGGAAGGAAAAGCATATGATTTAACAGTTGATCTATGTTCAAGCCCTCTCCTCACCTATCTTGTGTGGTCATTAACTTTGGGTAGCAATTGACAGAAAGATCACAGATACAATCAGTTGAAACTAGTTACCTATATGTTTGGTGGCTGGGCTCACCCTAACAGATCAGGTAAGGAGCTCAAACATCCAGAGGGAAATCGGAGTAGAGCCACTTTGGAGGTTTTTCAAAGCATGTCCAACTATTAGGAGACCCCTGAGTAGATCCCCCACAAGATGGAGAGATATCACATGGCTTGAAAATGACTCGGGATTCTCCAGGAAGAGGTGGAGAAAGTTGCTGGGTGACACCTAGGCTACTTGCTTAGCCTACTGCCACCAGATAATGGAAGAAAATGTATGGATTGATGGACTACGATCTCTCTCTTCCTCCACACTTTAAGTTACTTGAACAAAGCATTACCCTTGCACCCATCATTGATAGCATGACATAAACCTACCAAAGATGATGAGTGGCAGCTCGAGCCAGATGGCAGCCAGTCTGTACAGCAGGAATGGAGCTACAATCCCTCCAATTTCAGATAGAGTCGAACAAACTGACACTCCCAGGTTCCTGTATCCAGTTAACCACAAGGTTTTGCTGTTATACTTTATATTTTAGAACTACTGTGTGATGAATGTGAAAGAAGAATTGATCAGACTGATCTCACCTGACAAATGTTGGGTAAAGCTCAGCGTTAACAAACATCACCATCAAAATGGCCATGGTAACTCCAAACCGACCAATGCAGGCCGTCACCGTCTTTAACCAGAACATGTCTGAGGCACAGAGACAAAAGTTCACTCAAAAAACTGTAATGCACATTTAGAGAGTTTAGATGAGCCTCTTTCTTAGATGGGGTATCTCAGCAGAAGCATATTTAAATGATACAGGGGGCCTTTTTTATTCTGAATTTATGTATCGATGAGAATGAGATGTCGCACCTTGAAAACTATGATTGCGTTAAAAAAAAGCTTTTATTACAAAAAAAATTGAATGACACATATTTATTGTATATAACTAACCAATATTATCTGATTGCATGTTTTGAATTTGTTACAAATTGAATAGAGTTCTTTGGAATGTCACCCTCTCCACCCGAAACTAATAAGACTACTTCAATGTTTTAGCATTGCACTTCTTACACTGTAAGATTGTGCACACTTCCTTCAAGAGCCACCAACTAACTACTTCTTTAGCATACAAGCAGGAGTAATTTCAACACCTGTTAAGAGATTTTGACGTGTAAAACTAGAGCAGTTCCCCTTTCAGTATATTCAAAATGGAAACATTTAGTCCTTCATCTAGAAGTCATTGAAAAATTCCCATAAGGTTTTCTGTTTTGGGAGTATTTGGTAAGTGTACGATGTTATTAATGAAAAAATGAGTGGAGCTGTAAACACTCACGATTAATCTGGAAACCTTAATTTTATTTTTTTGTTTAATGCAAATTAATCAAATCACCAAGTTTGGCCTCAATTTCTTCCCATAATACCAGTGCGGATTTTCACCGCCACGTGTTAAATGCAGATAATAAAATTACTGAGGACATATTCACTGGTGTGTTGAATGGCACGTTTCACTTTAAAAAGCTTCCAGATGGAAGTTTAGATAAAACCTAAGTTGTGTGCACATATTGAAGTAATCTTTCCACTGAGGCAAATCAAGTCTGAAGTATCATCTTCAGTAGCGCTTGCAACTTGACCGCGGTATCAAGAAGTCTACTACTGGAACAGGTCCCTTGCATAGTGCACATCATACAGAGGGTAATCACAGTCTCTTTAAAAGTGCAAGTAAGTTAAGACCACTGTTTTAAACTCGCTATTTAATTGGAATTAATCACAGCAGATTATTGTGATTAAATTGCTGAGATTTTTAAACTGACTGACACCATTTACATGACATTTGTAATTTTACATCAGTCCTAAAACAAAAATTTATTGCCAAATAACAATTTTTGTAAGTGAAACTTTTAAAGTAAAATAGGTAAAAGTCTAACTGGCATGGTCTGAGAATAAAAAGTTCTTCTCACGTTCAGGGATAAAGGCAGTGATAAAGCAGGAGGCCCCAGCTATGATGTTGGCGGAGGCAAAGGGAAGGCGTCGGCCAAAGCGTTCGATTGTGAGGAGGATGATGAGGGCGGCAGGGAACTCCATCAGACCAGAGATGAGGAAGTTGATGTAGACATTTCCTTGCAGAATACCAATCCTCATGACCAGACCCTGGTAGACTACAGCAATGGCAAACCTACCACGATGGAAACAAGAAGATTCAATTGCTCCTACATTCAGGAGCTTGGTTAAAAAAATCTGTGAGTTTAGATGAATCTCACCAGTTGAACATGAGGATGAAAGTGTGTTTTCTCATATTTGGAGTTCTAATCAGGTCCAGCACAGAGACAGAGGAGGAGTCATCCTCATCACCAGTCAGTGTCTAAAACAAGTAATCATGACACATTCTCAATTCTAATTGTTTGACACATAGATCATGTAAACTGTTAAATCCATTTACCTCAAAGTTCGTGGAGAGTTTCTTCTTGTTCTCCTTCGCCATAGCTTCAGTGATTTCCAAAGCTTCTGAATATTTTTTCTGGGAGATGAGCCACCTTGGAGACTCGGGGACAAACCTGTGACACACACAATTTTCCAGACATGAAACTCTAAGCAACTGCTCACCAAGACACCTGCTTAAAATGGACGATCTGAGCTTGGTCTCCTTTTTAGTCTAATATGTTAACTTTGAGCCAAACAATCTGCCCTCACCTCGAGAACCCTGAATGCTTCTCCAGAGACTCTGGTAACTCTCGAGCTTTTCTAACTCAGTGAGCCACTTTGAACTATAAACTTATTCATTTCCCACTGAATGTTCTAAAGTAGCTTTTGGGAAGCTTGAGACAGGTGTGTCACTCTCTGACCGAATTTATTGAGACATTAATCAAAATATTTGATTGTTCAGCCCTCAAGAAAGAGGCTGCATGAGCTCTAGCAAGTTTAAGGCAAGGGGAATGTAGAGTTATTGATTATGCCATTGAGTTTTGCACTCTGGTGGCAAACAGTGACGGTAATCCTGCCTCTCTACTCAACACTTTCCGCAATAGCATGTCAGACAACATTAATGATCCTCTTGCTCCCTTACACCTTCCAGGGTACTGGTGGAAAGAGAGAAAGAGAGCAATCAATCTGCAGTGATAGCTCCAGACCAGAGAGGACAGGATCGACCTCTGCCTAGTTCTCCAGCAGTCATCTCAGCAACAGTGCCAAGTTGCCAACCCTCACCAAGCAGGAACCCATGCAAGTGGTAAAAGAGTCCACTAACACTGAGTAACAATAGTGCCATCTGTAGGAGGCATTGTAGGGTCTTTGCATCTACTGTGGATAACCGGGACACCAGTTATGTGCACCCCTGACTATATCACAACTTAATGTCAGAACTCATGTAGACTGTTTTCTACCAGCGGTACCACAGTGTCATCTACTGGTTCCAGACCCTTACTGACTGTGTCTGTATGTGTGTGTTTCTGACTATGTTCTTTTAGTTTAAAGTTGGAAAACGTTACCATTATTGATAGTAACGTCACTTTAATCAATGTGTACTTAGTTATAAGTGTAAGCTATGATAGTTAAAAGTATTTATCGTCCAGACTACATATCGTAACTCACTATTTGTAATACATATAGACTCTTACTGTAGGTATAAGTAAATGTTTTTCCATATGAAACAAGCTGAACAAACTGTTTTGTTTAACCTCTTATTTGTAACAACAAGTCTCGTCAAGTATTTTTGAAAATCAACGTTTGGACAAAACAGTATTTTCAGAAGTTTTGCAAGACTCATTGTCAATAAAGTTGACTCAAACCAGCTTCAGCAGAAGAGAAAAAAACACTACACACCTACACAGACCGGCAGCTTGTCAGAGACTCCCAATCTGCTTATGACGATTAAACCAGAAAAAAACGTGGCTAGATTGGAGAGCTCTTCACTGATCGGCGATAAGTAGGAAATCTCGCTGCTTAAAGTGATCAGTGGATTGATGTCTGAATCCTAAACTCTTAAACCCAGCCAAATCTCTTTCATCCAAATTGTAGCCTTTCTTAAACTTCATTTTCTTTTCCATCGAACCAAAACTATTCAGTGACTCCCTCTTATCTTTCATGATCGCCCCTCTCCTTTAAACAGTGCTTTATTAGTTAATTAGTAAATTCATCTGTGTTTAACCTGGTGTTCACTTCTATAACTCATTTTCTATTTATTCCAAATTAATAACTGTTCATTTCAATAGATCATTTTATTTAGACCAACGTACTCCCTTTTTATTCCTATTGATGAGAAATGAAGATCAATTTAACTCAGAACCTTCGATTTTCAGATATTTGACTTACTAATAATATTAATTCATCATAAACATTTTCCTGATATTTTATAATCAGGTAGTGCCACTATTAAACAAGGTAAAATGAATCTATATATTGCTACATAATCGTGATATTAATTTGAAGTCATATCACCCAGAACTATCAGTTACCCATATTGAATGTCAACAGCAGCCAAAAAACTCTTATATTACTGGAAAACATAATCCACTATTTATAAATTTTGCTAGGAGTGGGAGTGAAACAATGAGATGAAAAACTGAAGCGTGAGCTCTTCATTCATGACTTTTTAGAAGGAAAGTACTTTAACACAGTCATAAGAAGCAAAGGAGAACTACTTGAACAGATCCAAAAGAGAAAACAAGAACATAAAGTTTAATACCAAAAGTAGGACATGAAGAGGATGTAGGGTGCAGTGATGACAGCCTGCAGCCAGCGCCAGTCAGTTATGAGGTAGGCAAGCAGAGGTAGGATAAGGATGCCGACGCTGTAGAACATCTGGAACAATATTCCCACAGTGCGTCTGTTCTCCACCCCAACCATCTCTGTCACTAACAAAAAGAAAGAAAAAACAATATATTTTACAAAGAAGAAAAAAACACCATCCCTGAGTGGACATATTCTGCAAAAGGGGGATAAAATGATCTCCCTAAACTCTGTCAGGAAATGTTTTCAGACAAAACAGTTCTGAGGACTCTAAGGGTATTTTACACGACAATGATTTGACCATAAAACAGTAAACCTTTGTTGTAGTTTAGCCGTTCATTTATACAACACCAGCATTTTCTGGACCTGAAAATCAAAAAAAAAAAAAAAAGGCTCCAGAGTGTAATCTTTTGAAAATGCAACCGTACCATCACTATGTAAATGGGCTAAACGCAACTCCTCTGAAAATGATGGAGACACAGCCCCATGCCTGTTATGGTTCAAGCCTCCCCATGCCTCTATGGTTCAACAGAACTCTATGGATAGAGCAATGACAACAACAACAACAACAAAAAACGTTAGACTGTCCGAATTTGTTTGTGCTGTAGACTCTGCTGAGTTTATTAACTCTCGTCCAATGTGGATTTGCTGCACCACTACTGTGATCTTATTCTACGGTGCTCATTTTGCAAGAGTACACTGTCATCTATTGGCCTGGCATGCATACTACAATGTTTTCAATCATTTTGGCAGATATGCGTGTACAGGGATCATTTAGAAAACATTGCCATGTGAACACAGAACTTTTTTTTTTATGCAAAGGAAAAACTTTTCATTTTTCAGCAAAACCGTTGTCATGTAAACAGCAGCAGCCCACTGGGAAGCTCCTCCAAGACCAAAATACCTTCAGGGCATTTTTCTCTGTTTGCATTCAGACAACAATAGGAATGCTCTTTGTTCTAAACAGAACATGGGAATCATAGTATAGGTAATAGCCAGTGGTGGAACAAGCATTCAAATCTTTTAGTACAATAAATATACTAAAATTAGTACACATTAACCCTTGTATTATGTTAAGGGTCAATTTGACCCATTTCAGTTTTCGTGTTGACCAAAGTACTGGTTATCCTTTCTTTTTTTTAACCAAGGAATGCAGCAATCATCATCCACAGAGGGGACGTGGGCATCTAAAGATGGTAATATAAAATGGTCAACATCACCACACCAAAGCCGAGGTAGACTGTCATCTTCCAATGTCATCAAAATGACTCCCGGTCCTACAAGATTTGCTGTCACACGAGTTGATGATATTCAATCAGCATTTCAGCTCTTCATATCCCCACCAATAGAGAAGATTATACTGGACATGACCAATTTGGAGGGGAGGTGTGTATTTCAAGAGAAATGGAAGCCACTGGATCAGACTGACTTGCATGCTTACATCGGAATTCTGGTATTAGCTGGAGTGTACAGGTCAAAGGGAGAAGCAACTGCAAGTCTGTGGAATGAAGAGAATGGAAGGCCAATCTTTCGAGCAACAATGTCTCTGGAGACATTTCACATGATATCTCGTGTGATCCGATTTGACAACCGCAACACCAGAGCTGGTCGACGTGAAAGAGACAAGCTAGCTAGCAGAGATGTATGGGATAAATGGGTCGAAATTCTGCCTTTGTTGTACAATCCTGGTCCCCATGTTACTGTTGATGAGCGCCTTGTTCCATTCAGGGGGCGCTGTCCTTTCCGACAGTACATGCCCAACAAGCCCGCCAAGTATGGCATCAAAATATGGGTAGCCTGTGATGCAAAATCTAGCTATGCATGGAATATGCAAGTATACACTGGAAAGCTACCTGGAGGAGCACCTGAGAAGAATCAGGGGATGCGTGTCGTGCTGGAGATGAGTGAAGGGCTGCAAGGTCATAACATCACATGTGACAACTTCTTTACATCCTACCGCCTTGGAGATGAACTTCAGAAGAGGAAGCTGACTATGTTGGGAACAGTCAGAAGAAATAAGCCAGAACTTCCCAAGGAAATTCTGAAGGTGCAGGGCAGACCTCTGCATTCCTCAATATTTGCTTTCAGTGAGAAAGCAACAGTTGTTTCATACTGCCCAAAGAGAAACAAGAATGTTCTTGTAATGAGCACAATGCACACAGATGCATCTCTGAGCACAAGAGAAGACATGAAGCTACAAATGATCATGGACTACAACTCCACCAAAGGAGGAGTTGACAATCTGGACAAAGTCACAGCAACATACAGCTGCCAGTGCAAGACTGCCCGTTGGCCCTTGGTGGTTTTCTACAACATTGTGGATGTGTCTGCTTACAATGCCTATGTCCTGTGGACTGAAATCAACCAACAATGGAATGCCGGCAAATTGTACCGACGTCGGCTTTTCCTGGAACAACTCGGCAAAGCACTTGTCACTCCCAAGATGCAGAGTCGAGCCAGGCCACCTCGAACCCCAGCAGCTGCAGCTGTCATTGAAAAGGTCAAGCTCACGTCACCCAACCAATCTGCAATGGATCCATTGGATACAGGTGTGAAGAAATGGAAAAGATGCCAGGTCTGTCCCTCCCGAGATGACAGTAAAACAAGTACCTGTTGTGTGAAATGCAAGAATTACATCTGCAGAAAGCACACAATTACATTCTGTCCATCATGTGGAGAACATTGAAAATGTTGAACATTGAAAATCTGAGAAAATGGGGCAAGTCGAATGAAAAAAAAGTGTTCGTGAAGAGGGAAAAACTTTAAATAGTTCTTAAATATAGTGTTGGAATTAAAAATGTATTGTATGTCTCTTTTCTAAATGCTCATATAATCTAAAATAAAGATGTTATTGGTTTAACCTGTTTTTTTTACTGTTTTGAGTGGATTTACACAGTACGGGTCAAAATGACCCGCAACATAATCAATGTAATTTTTTTTCAACATAATACAAGGGTTAAGCAAAATGGCTCATTTCAGAAAAAATATAGACTATATTAAGCTGCGTTTCCACTATGTGATACTGGCTCTACTCGCCTTTTTTGGTTTTCCATTAGGTAAAAATACTAGATACTTACTTTTTAGTGTTTTAGAAAAAGAGGTTGCGCTTCAACAATGCGAATCTTAGTGGAGTGCTAAACCCAAAATCCAGTGAGCTTATTCCAAAAAATTGAAAAGGTAGCACATCTCAAGTCTTCAAGTCAAGGAGGACTGAGTACTCACATTTCACTTATTTATTTGGCTCACATCACAATGAACACACGCTTACGCGTTTCGGCACAAAGCCTTCATCAGAGCGTTTGCAGTACTGTGCAGGTTCAGTTCGGTAATATACACACAAGGGCAGAGAAAGCACACAGCTGGGGGTTGGACCCAATTATTTAGGATCCAATCACTTTCCCATGCTTCTAGGTACATGATAAGATAACCCCACTCTATACAACATGAAGCTTTACAACACACTATTCCTGGCCATCATTCACTATTACAGAAACACATCCTTAAATCTTCATCTCAATTCAAATGCATTTTAAGCTGAAATCATCATTAAGTCCATTTGGTGCCATAGTATTGTGTGTGTATCCAAAACATTTCTCTCTGGGCCAGTTTCTTCAGAACATCCTCTAGAGGGCATCATGACTCTCTCAATCCCACACAATTTTAATGAAGAGGGTAAGCCATGATTTGCTTCAGCATAATGTTTTGCAATTGCATAATCCATGTTGCCTGTACGGATTGCAGTTTTGTGCTCAGATATCCGTTGTTTAAGGGGCCGTTTGGTCTGTCCCACATATACTAGCCCACAGGGACATGATAACCTGGAAATTGCACCTACCATCAAAAAAACTGTCATGTACAAAAACATGACTCCAAACAAGACCACATGGCTGACTATAACTGGCATGTATAGATGTGGTAATTGTGCCTGCTGCAACAACACCATAAATACAAAATCATTTAATCACCCCCACACTGGGAGGAAAATTCCTATTTGGGAATTTATAAACTGTAAGTCGACCCATGTGATCTAGAAGCATGGGGAAGTGATTGGATCCTAAATAATTGGGTCCAACCCCCAGCTGTGTGCTTTCTCTGCCCTTGTGTGTATATTACCAAACTGAACCTGCACAGTACTGCAAACGCTCTGATGAAGGCTTTGTGCCGAAACACGTAAGCGTGTGTTCATTGTAATGTGAGCCCAATAAATAAGTGAAATGTGAGTACTTTGTCCTCGACTTGAGATGTGCTACCTTTTCAATTTTTTGGAATTAACTTACTTTTTAGTATTACCTCCGTTGAGGTACTAAAAGGTCACGTGAAACACTGGAGACCACTGATTGGTAAAAGAGAATCATCACAGCACCTTTGCATCATCAATGACTTGGCACAGATGCTTGCACATGCACACACAAACACACACACACAACAATCAGCACCTCTCACCATGGTACAGATTTGGCTGCAATAATTATATATGAATACAGTAATATGAACACAGACAATGTAAAAACATTGCATTGTTGACATAAATGCAGGGTGACCAAGGAAGCTATTACAGACTATGCAAAGTTAGGCTAACTTTAAGTTTAAATTAAATATATTTTGCAAAGGTTGTCAGGTCTGCATTAGCCTAATTCACAATTACAGTTTCAACTTTCTTCATTCAACCCCGCCCATCTACTTTTGCTAAAGAGTTAAAAGAACTGTACTCTATGTGGAATCAGCCAAACAAAGGGAGGAGGGGTAACGTGATAAAACTGAAGTCATGCTATGATGACTGACACACACACTATTTATACAAAGCATTTGTCAATGATCCCTGCTTGAACCCAGCATCAAGACTAGTCAATCTCCTTTTCTTCTGTTGCATTTTGGCAGGCTAAATAGTGCTGCCTCTTGTGTTTTAGACTTAAGTAATGTATGTGCACAATTGAATAGTGTATGGAAGTTTTACATATATGTATATGTATGTATGTATGTATTGTATTATGTCTATTTAACTGTTAACAGTTTCTGCACTGCTCTCTTGGCCAGGTCACTCTTTGAAAAGACATTTTCATCTCAATGAGGATTTTTTACCTGGTAAAATAAAGGATATAAATTGAACTCACAGGCATCCCCACCTTTTTGCACAGTTTAGAGTGAGAAATTGTTTCAGCTGCTGGTCATAATGAGTCATGATTGGCAAGTCTGCAAGTAGGTCAAAATTATAAAGTACTTAGACAAATGTACTTAATGTACTGTATGTTATGTATGTTATTCCACTGCTGTTAATAGCTGAGCCATTGCTCATAATTGCAATAAATGCAATTTATAACTGTTAATCATATTTATATCAATTTAGCTTTTGTTCATGTTTTTTGTTTTTTTGTAACTTATAGTTGATGTACAGTAGTTTTTGACCTAGAAGAAGATCAATCTCATTAAATAAAGGCAGTCATCATTACGCAATACATATGAAGTCATCCATCCTCCATTGATGCCAAAGCCAAAGAGACACCTGACCACCAGAATAGCGCCAATGTTTGGAGTCACAGCCAGCACAAATCCTGTGATCAAATTTAGCATGTTGGATATTAGGATACTGATCCTCCTGCCAAACCTGTAGGAAAAAAGAAAAGATATAGCAGTCATCAATCATTAGAGCAGATCACAAAACACATTGCCACATTCTAAAACATATGTTACCTCATCACCGTATTTTGCAAAGATTTATTTGAAAATGTAATGAGGGGCTTAATATAGAAAATTGAAAGAGCATGTCAGTGAAGTCTATGCTGAGGAGGGGTATGCAGTATAAATTTAAGTATAAATCTAGACTTATTACTTACAGAAGGAAAATACTTTCTTGCAAGACTGTGTTAAATTTCCTGATGGTAAAGAAATAACTGTGGCCAATATGGAAGACGAAATGGTAACAAAAATTATTCCAGTCCTCACCTGTCTGAGAAGTAACCGAAAGCAAAGCCGCCAACAAGGTTGCCCGCATTGAGAATGGACTGATACATGTCGACTAACCATGCATCTGAACACACCAGGTTAAACTGAAACCAAACAAAAAAACATACAATATGTCTCCATACAGAATGTCGTCGTGTCTCTACATACACAGTAATTTATTTAGCAATTTAGAGAATGCTTAATTGTGATTTGACCTACAATATTTTCACCCAATTAGATTAAAAGAGGGAAAGAACATTGAGAAACGTTTCTACATTGACTGAAATAACCAGGAACAAGGTTCAAGTTGATTTCTCACCTCTGTGACAAGCGACTTCCTGCCTCCATATTGATACTCCCAGCCATCCTTACAAACAAAAACAAATTATTGAATTTAATACTGGTGGTAGGTGGACTCAAAACTGGCTCATTGAAACTTTAACTTTCTTTTTATGTACTTTCTTTATTGAGAGGATAGCCCCTTGATATGCAGCATCTCATTTTCAAAGGGGTCCAATAGACACAAATACACATACAAACAATACAGCATTACATAAAAAAACATACACTGCAAATACACAGATACAGACATTTTGCTGTTTTTGCTGAAAGTGTAAATAACTGTGTCATCAGCATACATTGAATATGGCACTATTGAGGTAAGGTGTGTGTGTGTGTGTATGTGTGTGTGTGTGTGTGTGTGTGTGTGTGTGTGTATGTCTGTGTGTGTGTGTGTGTGTGTGTGTTTGTGTGTGTGTTTGTGTGTGTGTGTGTTTGTGTGCATGTATGTGTGTGTGTGTGTGTGTGTGTGTGTGTGTGTGTGTGTGTGTGTGTGTGTGTGTGTGTGTGTGTGTGTGTGTGTGTGTGTGTGTGTGTGTGTGAGTGTGAATAAAACATTTAATTAAAAAAAGTTTCTCTTCCATAGTGTCGATAATCGTGAAAACCGTGAAACTGTGATTATTTCTCTGACAATAATCATGATTCCAAAATCTGATATCGTGACATCCCTAGTCACAGGTGAGCACAGGGTCCCGACACCAATGATCTGGGGTGAAACCCTGGAAGACTATGCTGACGTCCACACTTGCAAAAGGCAATGACACCAGACAGAGCAGGGCAAAGATACGCTTCTGATATCGGCCGAAAGTTCTACCCTCATCAAGGAGGTCATCAAAGGTCGTCATCATCTATTCCAAGTTCTTAGTGATTGAGATATCAAAACGAGTCAGATTCTGTCCTGTTGAGCACAGAACAGATGCGACATGTCAGTAGTCTGCTTTAGATAGTTGGACACACTCACTAACTGAGACGATCCGTACAAAAGGCCCGATGAACTGGGCACAAGCCAAAGCAAATTTTGCCAGTATGTGTAACTGGTGGACTTCTGGGTTGTGTTTGTGTGTGTGGAGAATCGATCTCAGCACCAGAATTTCTTTGGAGAATGCCCCGTTTATTGCCGATACTGACAGAGGAAGAACACACGTACTTCAGTGTGCAAAGTCATATATCAAGGCACTTTCCAAAAAGAGCAGATCAAGTCCGACTGTTTATTTTATTCAGATAACCAACCTCTCCCATGTAGGGATAAATCAAAAGGGGAGAGGTTAGGGTACAACCAGTATATGGGGTACCAGAGAAGAAGAGATAAGGATGGGCAACACAGAAGGAACTGGGAAGGTCCTGGCAGTCCGGTATAATCAAAATGGTGAAGAATTTAACTGATCGTGTGTAATCATAATTATACTAAGATTGGCCCAGTTACATATGCTTGAGGTGTGCAACCAGAGTCACACAACACAAACATATTTAGTCGCTGTGTTACAGGCCTTTATTCATCCCTCAAAGGGGAAATTCTCTTGTTACAGCAGCATAGAACACAACATCAATACACAATGGTTAGAAAATAGCAGCAAAGAACAGAGTATAGGCAGGTAAAGACATAACAGGTTAAAGTGACATATTAAAGTGACAGTTGCAATAAATAGTTTACAAGTACTATGAAATTATGTACAGAGGTAGAAATATACACAGACATTACAGTGAAGTGTATGTTTGGTGGGTTATGACTGTGACAGTGATATGTTGAACATGTTTATATGATGAGCAACTGGGCTTAAGAGCCTTGGTCAATCAAACATCTGTCAAGAACACTGCATCCTGGTACAAAGGCATATTGTGATCGCTAATTCACAACTGTGAAAGTGTGTGTTTGTACCCTGATGATAACAAGTGTTGTGCTTCCTGTAGTGGTGAAACTATAAGTATAATATTCCTACTTTTGAGATGCAAAGGTGTGTTTTCTCTAAGGGCCAGAAAATAAAGGTTAATATAAAAGAAATGGGGAAGCAGTGCTTTATAGAAAATGTATTTTGTTTTCTAACTACTTCCTTGTTTTTACTAGAGGTTATTACCCCCGCCATTTTGTTTCACTGAAGAAAGACAAAAGCTTATTTCAATCAGGAGAGACAAGGAACAAATGAGAATGTAAGATTGAATTTATTCTGAACAGAAGGTACAGTACTTGTCACTTAGACCCTGGTAGGAAGTAGATCACCAAGGGAAGCCATCCGACAAATTAGATGTTTCCAGTATGAAGTACACATCCCACAGAGCCTAGACACTGGTGGTGGTGATGAGGAATGGAGCTCAAATCTTTACTGTACTGAAATGACAGCTGAATGCTAGTGAAACCTAAGGATAGCGGAAACTACTTGTGATATAGTGAGCATGCACAAAGAGATAATCTTCCTGAATGAACTTTTGCTAAGCTTCATTACTGAATTGATAATGATTGAGCTATGATCTCAAGTGCCCAGGCCCTCTTGTAGAAAGTAAGTAAGGTTTTTACAAGCATTTAGCAATATTATCACAAGTAAAGTATTATCATAAAAAACAAAAGCCAACTCCATAGTTAGTCAACATAAAATACAAGTATGAAACACCCATATCCCAGCCTATAGGTACATTTTTCATTTCAACACGTCTAAGAATTTTTTTGAATTATATCTGAGAAAAAGTTCAATTTCAAAAATGTCCCATGATGAACTGAAATCCACATTATAACCAAGGAAACTAACAAAACAAAAAAGACAAACATCACTGAAAGGACAAAATACCACTCTGTGTTATGATTTCTGCGCGTACAAAGCTTTGTGGAAAAAAAACCAAAGTCCCAAAATCGAAACATGATGACAGACGGGATAGAGGGACAGATGGAGCCCATTCCTATACCCCTCTGACTCACTTTGTTTGTGGCGGAGGATAAAAACTAGACTCACATACATGCATACAAAGACAGTCACACAGTTGTCTCCTTGTTGTTTGTCAGGTCTGATTTTAAAATGACTTGTTTTGTTGGTTCTCCTCTACACGCTCCTTTTCCTGAAAAAAAGAAAGAAAAAAAACATACATATTCTGTCAACAGTAAATAGAGAACACTTCCAGCATTACTTTCAACAGAAGACATTATGAGATTTAATGAAAGTGAATCAATCATCAATAAAGTAATTATTGTTCTTGTACTTTTTATACTTTAGTTTTGGTAATACAGGTATTTTTCTGAAAGCTGAATCCTTGGTCTACCACTGGTCATTTCCTTCTAGTTATCCACCACCAATGATTAATGAGAATGTGTTATGCGTTTAATCAACTTTTCAGGAGAGTCGGGACATGTCTCACCTATTAGGAAACTCAACATCATCAATGGTGTCAGGGAGAGGAACTCCTCTGGTTTCAGGCAACAACAACACCAAACCCCCAGCTATGAACGCCAACACCCCTGCATGGAATACAACATGGACATTTAAACACTGGCTCAGTTTCAGATTAAAGAAAACATGGCACTGCCACTCCAAAACTTCACTGGTAAACATTATCTCAATATGTCCCATTGCAACAGGCAAGTATCCCATCACCACTAACTAGGACACGTGTTACTGCTTGGAAATCTAGGTAAACAACTGAAACTCAACTAAAATTTAGTATTTAGTTTAGTTTTAGTAAGTATTTCTTGTAAAAGAAAATGTCAATGAACCCAATAGTTGCAGGATCACAGAACAACTGTTAGGAGACCACTGAGTAGATCCCCCACAAGATGGAGAGATATCATGTGGCTTGGAAATGACTCGAGGTGGAGAAAGTTGCTGGTTGACACCTAGGCTACTTTACTTAACCTGCTGCTACCAGATAAAGGAACAAAATGGATGGATTGATGGATGAGGATCTCACTATCTCCTCCACACTTAATGTTAATTGAACATAGCATTGGCCTTATGGCATCAGTAACATGTTTTCTTTGGCTAACAGTGTACAGAAGCTTTAATAATTGCAACCATCATTGATAGTATGTCAGAAACCTACCAAATATGATGAGTGGCAGCTCAAGCCAGATGGCAGCCAGTCTGTACAGCAGGAATGGAGATACAATGCCTCCAACATCACCCATGGTCGCACAAACTGACACTCCCAGGTTCCTGTATCCAGTTAACCATTAGATTTTGTTATTATACTTTATATTTTAGCACTATTGTGTGATGAATGTGAAAGGAGAGTTGATCTCACCTGACAAATGTTGGGTAAAGCTCAGTGTTAACAAACATCACCATCAAAAAGGCTATAGTGATCCCCAACCGGCCGATGCAGGCCGTCACCGTCTTTAACCAGAACATTTCTGAGGCACAGAGACAAAGGTGCGCTTAAAAAATTGTGGACACATTTAGAGAGTTGAGATGAGCCAATTCCTTTGATAGTGTGACACGTAGGATTGACTGATAGTATTGACAGATAGAAATATTAATTCATTTTCAGTCAAAAGTACTACATAAAATGAAATCATTGTCATTATGATACTCAAGCGTCAGCACATTAAATTTCAAATGGGTTTCAGATGTATGATAACACTATTTAAACTGCAGCCAGTAAGATATGTAAAGAGGAAAGCAGATCACTGATGCAGATCGTTGACTGTGAAGGGATAATTACTCGTGGGTCTGTTAGTAGTGCCTTAGGGCTCAGATAGGGAGATCACTCTTCTCTTCCTTACTTTCCTTTCCTTCTTACCTTCACAGATGAGTGAAGGAAAGAGCTGCGTGTTGTCATCTCTTCATCTTCTCCCATTACTATTCCCTGTTTAAAGTAATTAATTACTGTCCACGAAGCACTATAAAGTGATAAACACGTCAGTAACTGTTCACTTCATGTTGTTGTTTTGTGTGATAGTAAGACATGTATTTTGTGTTTGAAAGTTTCTGGCTAACTCCGTGAGTGTGTAGGCTCGCTGCCTGAGACCGTATGGCTCTGCCATAGCGTTGACTAGTCGCCTTTGACATTGATTTAAAGATGTGTGCTGCTTAAATGTTTGTTATCTCTGTAAAAGCCGTGGCAGTTTAAAACGATGAGTTAAAAACATGGTTAAAAGGACATCATTTTCATATTCATTTTGTAAATTGGATAAAACAGAAGTTAAATAATTAAGATGATTTATCATTCAAATATTAAATAATTTATGAGTGAAGGAAAGAGCTGCATGTTGTCGTCTCTTCATCTTCTCCCATTACTATTCCCTGTTTAAGAACACTACAATAGCACAACAAGCAGAAGCAGATTTAAATGATAAAGAGGGTCTCTTTTAATGTGAAGACTTGTATCAATGAGAATGAGATGCCGTGTCTTGAAAACTATGATTAATGTTTTTTGTAATAAAGCTGTTATTATCAAACATGGACTGACACATATTTATTCATATACAGTAGATTAAAATCCAAATGGCATGGTCTAAGAATAAGAAGTTCTTCTCACGGTCAGGGATAAAGGCAGTGATAAAGCAGGAGGCCCCAGCTACCATGTGGGCGGAGGCAAAGGGAAGGCGTCGGCCAAAGCGTTCAATTGTGAGGAGGATGATGAGGGCGGCAGGGAACTCCACCAGACCAGCGATGAGGAAGTTGATGTAGACATTTCCTCCCAGAATACCAATCCTCATGATCAGACCCTGGTAGACCACAGCACCGGTGAACCTACCACGATGGAAACAAGAAGATTCAATAGCTCCTACATTCAGGAGCTTTTTAGGTCGAAATCTGTGAGTTTGGGTGAGTCTCACCAGTTGAACATGAGGATGAAAGTGTGTTTTCTCATATTTGGAGTTCTAATCAGGTCCAGCACAGAGACAGAGGAGGAGTCATCCTCATCACCAGTCAGTGCCTGAAACGAGTAATCATGACACATTTGTCAAGCTAGGATCTTAATACTAATTGTTTGACCCATAGATCACGTAAACTGCTAAATCCATTTACTTCAAAGTTTGTGGAGAGTGTCTTCTTGTTCTCCTTCGCCATAGCTTCAATGATCTCCAAAGCTTTTGAAAAACTTTTCCGTGAGATGAGCCACCTTGGAGACTCTGGAATAAACCTGAGACACAAACAATTTTCCAGACACAAAACTCTAAGTAACTGTTCACCAAGACACCTGCATAAAATGGATTTTTCAACCTATTCCTCCAAATATTCTTCTTGCCCATTAACTTCTGCACAACTCTTTGTTCCCTCAGACTCTTTCTCTTTGGGTTTTGGTGAACTCAGGAACTTCATAAATTGAAGGGGGGCTAAAAAAAATGGGGTTAAAGAGTATAGTCTTACCTGTACCTCCAGAGGTACAGGTAAGACTATTTAGCGTGTGTTCGCCTTACCTTCTGTGCCAATTTGAGATGTACCTCCGTGTCGTTCTTGCCAGCCCTTCTCTAGTATTTTCTTGTGAGTTATTCTTGATTTTGAACTTGCCTGCTCTTTGACTTAGCCTTAGGTTACTGTATATTGAAAAGTTTGCCATCGTAACTCAGCTACTGGGAGTGCACAAGCAAGTGCACTCCTGATGCCGGTTCCAAGCCCGGATAAGTAAGGAGGGTTGCCTCAAGAAGGGCATTCGGCATAAAACTTGTGCCACCTCTAATATGCAGCACTACCATTGAAATCCCATACCGGATCGGCCAAGGCCCGGGTTACCAATGACATCCACCTGTACTGTTAGCCAACAGGGTACCAGCGGAAACGATGCTACTGTTGGCCAAAGGTGGATAATCAGAGGGGGGAGGCATGTCCTTAGGCAGCGGGAGAGGAGGAAGGGTAGAATTGTGGAGGTGAGAGTAGGAACTTTGAATGCTGGTACTATAGCCCCTTTTCCACTGTGTAGTACCAGCTCTACTCGACTCGACTCGGCTTGGTTTTCTGCCAGTCATTTTCCATTGCCGATGGTACCTCCTCAGGGTAGACTGGTGCCGTGTGAAACTGCCGTGGCGTATTATTTAACATGACACACCTCTCGTTTATCGGGCATTAACCAATCAGTGGTCCGTGCAGTTCATGTGACCTTTTAGTACCTGCTCAGCTCGCTTGTAACCGCAACAGAGCAGGTACTAAAAAAGTAGTACCTGGTACCTAGTACCTGGTACCTAGTACCTCTTACTAATGCAAAAAAAGGAGAGGCGAGTCGAGTTGAGTCGAGTAGAGCTGGTACTATGCAGTGGAAAAGGGGCTTATGACTGGTAAAGGGAGAGAGCTACATGATGGAGAGGAGAACATATTATACATATTATGTGTACAAGATACCAAGTAGAAGGGAAGTAAGGCCAGGGACATTGGGGGTGGTTTCAAACTAAAAACAGGACCTTCTTGCTGTGAGGCAAGAGCGCTACCCACTGCGCCACCGTGCCGGAGGAAAAATAATAAGATGAAAAACCTAAGCAAGAGCCCTTCTTTCATGACTTTTTAGTAGGAAAGTACTTTAACACAGTCATAAAAAGCACAAGAGAACTCCTTCCTGAACAGATCCTAAAGAGAAAACCAGAATTTGAAGTTTAATACCAGTAGTAGGACAGGAAGAAGATGTAGGGTACAGTGATGACGACCTGCAGCCAGCGCCAGTCAGTTATCAAGTAGGCAAGCAGTGGTACCATAAGGATGCCGACGCAGAAGAACACCTGGCACAATATTACTGCTGTGCGTCTGTACTCCACCCCAACCATTTCTGTGACTAACAAAAAGACAGAAAACAGAATGTATTTCATGAAGAAGAGAAATCTGAGTGGACATAGATTCTGCAAAAGGGACATAAATGATCTCCTTGACATCTAACAGGAGGCGTTTTCAGACAAAACAATTATGGAATCCAAGAGAGTGAGTGAGTGGGGGGTCCCTTGGAGGCCCCCTCTGCCCTGTGTCCCTGGCGGCAATGGTCGGTTGACTTCCTGTGCCCTGGGCTCGTACGTCATGCCTGGGCCCCTATGGTGCTGTGGGTTCTGCGTCCCGGATGTTCTCATGGCTGGGGGGACTTACTGGACTATCTGGTTTCTGTTGGACTCTGGAGGGGGTCCTGTGCATTGGTGTCGGCTTTGCTGCATGATCCCGGCCCAACACACCAGCATCTACTATGACCCGATCTTCAGTGTTGATTGGGGCCACCAGTGGCTGCTGAGCTAGTGTTTGTGGCCAACATCACCGCTCTGTATTCGATGTACTTGATTATTGACTGATGACTAGATGTACTTAGTTATTCCACCGCTGTTAATACCTGAGGAATTGATTATAACTGCAATAACTGCAGTATAACAATCTGTTTCAAATATTTATATCATTTAGATTGTTGGGTAGTTACAGTAGATGTAGTGATTGATTTTGAAACAGATCAATTTCATTAAATAAAGACAGTTGTCATACATAACACATATGTCGTCAGCCATCCTCCTTTGACTCCAAAGCCAAAGATAAACCTGACCACCAGAATAGCGATGTAGTTTGGAGTCACAGCCAGCACAAATCCTGCGATCAAATTTAGTATGTTGGACAGTAGGATACTGATCCTCCTGCCAAACCTGCAGGACAAAAGAAGTTGCATTTGTCAAATAACCTTAAATTAGGTCACAAATCACATTGAATCATTCTAAACCACACATTACTTCTTCACTGCATATTGCTAAGATTTATTTAAAAACATGATAGAAAGTTTTAAAATAGAAAACAGTCAGTGACGTCTATGCTGATGAGGTATATGAGGTGTAAATTAAGGTATAAATCTAGACTTATCACTTAGAGTAGGAACAACTTTTCAAATTTCCTGAAGAGAAAGGAATAACTGTGGCCAATATGGAAGACTAAGTGGTTACAAAAATGATTCCAGGCCTCACCTGTCTGCAAAGTAACCAAAAGCAAAGCAGCCAACAAGGTTGCCTGCATTGAAAATGGACTGATACATGTCGACGAACCATGCATCTGAACACACCAGGTTAAACTGAAACCAAAAGAAAAAACATTTGATTTGACCTACAATATTTTCACCTAATTAGATTAAAAGAGGGAATTGGACAAAGAGGACATTGAGAAATGTTTCTACATTGACTGAAATAACCAGGAACAAGGTTCAAGTTGATTTCTCACCTCTGTGACAAGCGACTTCCTGCCTCCATATTGATACTCCCAGCCATCCTTACAATCAAAAACAAATTATTGAATTTAATATAGTTGGTAAGTGGACTTGAAAACCTGCTCAGGAAACAACAGTTGATAAATCAAATTCTTGCCCTCTGTCAACTTTATTTGTTTTTTCTTCATATTTTCATGATAAGAAAAAAATTAGGTTCATGTTTGTTGAACTGTGTGTACAATTTATAGGAGGTTCACAAAAAATATGGTATATGAGAGCCAAATAAAATCCTAATGTTAATGCAGATTTTTGATCAAATATGATGGCCGATGATAGATAAAGTTCTCATGACTTACTTTGGCCAAGTTGTCTGTGACAGGGTTGTTGAACTCAAAATTATTTTTAGTGAAAAACAAATAACCAATAATTGGGATTTCATGCCTGAGGCGGGAAAGGGTTAAACTAGTCCACTGCAAGCACTGTGGGCATTCCCAGCTGTGTTAACTGGCAACTGATCAGAGCCAAGAAAAGCGGCTCATTTTCCTTCTTGTTTTTCAGTCAAATTAAATAAACAAAATACAATGTATTCATTACCCCTACCTTATCCCTTTGAGTTAAGCTAACATTCCCCTCCTTTTTACAGTCTCTACAGTGGGCTAAGCTAACAGACTACAGGCTGTAACTTCATATCTAGGAATGTTGAACCATTAGAACTAAATCATCCACTGAAACACCTGAAATGAATTTTTATGAATTCTACTGCAGAACCAAATAACCAAACAGCATCTAAAACCCTGATTCCAATAAGTTAGGATGAAATGGTTCCTCTCACTTTGCACATTGGAGGAATGAAATTAATAATAAGTGTGTATTTACAAAAAACAATAGTTTATCAGCTTGAACAATGAATATTTTGTCTTTATATTCAGTTGAAAAAGTCAAAAGTGCTTTGCATATCATTGCTTTCTGTTTTTATTTACAGTTTTCACAGCGTCTCAGCTCAGAGATCTCACCTTACATGTGGTAACAGGAGCCTCAGTCAGGTTCAGTTCCTGTGTGTCACAGGTGAGCATTGTGGTGTTCCAGTCCACCTCGTACTGCTCACAGCTGCTGTGCTGCAGCACTCCAGAGCTGTTGACCAGCGGCACCGTCAGCCTACGACTGTCTGCCAGACTCCATCCACACACCTGCCTCATCTCCACCACCACAGGGTCCCAACACCAGTGATCTGGGGTGAAACCCTGGAAGACTATGCCAACGTACGCACATGCAAAAGGCAATGACACCAGACATAGCAGGGCAAAGATACGCTTCTGACAGCGGCCGAAAGTTCCAACTTCATCAAGGAGGTCATCAAAGTTTGTCATCCTCTGATCCAAGTTCTTGGTGACTGAGATATCATGAGTAAGTCAGATTCTGTCACGGTACGCAAAGCAGAGATGTGACGTGGCTGAAGTGTGCTTTCAAGATTTGGAGACACTCACTAACTGAGTCGATCTCTAAAAGCCTGAGGGACTAAACTGAGCACAAGCGAAAGCAAATTCTGTTAGTATGCTTGAAGTGTGCGACCAGTCACACAGCACAAACCTGTCCATATTATACTAATGCAAAAAATACAAGAGAAAGAAAATACCAATAACATGTCTTTTACCGAAACGTGTTCTGTAAGACAGCAGAACAATGTAACATTAAAAGAAAGAAAATAGAGAAAGATTTTTGGCATCAAAAGTCTGTCCTGTGCTCAGTATTTTTTTTAAGAAAAACCTGCTTTTCATTGAGCAAATTGATAATGCACAACAGTTTAAAATTTGCTACTTTACAAGGCAAACAGACAAACAATTGTTCACCCACATTATTTTTTAAACATATTTGGTGTTCACCTACTTCATAAAAAACAAATGAAAGATTAAAGCTGCAAGCAGCGTTGAACGGGCCCTCGCACACCGGCGCCTGACGGGGCGTGTGTCCGTCAGGGCGTGTGCCCGTTGGGCCTTGCGCCATCGTCGGCCTCACACCTGGATAAATGCAAGGCTCTGTATTTGCATGCATTTTGGACACTGACAGACGGATTGTGATGTACCTTATTTTGTCCACTATGTGGCGCTAGACACAACCTAATAATTTTGACTCATCTTTGATTATCTCATTTGAAGGCCACACCATGAAAATGTAATCAAAATCAAACAAAAATTGTCAAGAGACATTTTCGCATTTGCCCGCAGGTGGTGCTATGACTGTTACTCAATATTGTTGAGTGGATGTCTTCAGGGTGGATCTTTAAACATGTCTACCAAATTACATACATGTAGGTTAATCACAGACACGGGGATGCTTATTTGAAGTTTTACAGGGGGCGCTGTGGAGCCAATTTGGTACAACCGATCCTGTAAACCATATGAGATTGTAAGTAGTACGACCTTTGACGAGTGTGTCAATTTTGGTGAGCATCTGAGCTTCCCTGGCTTCTCAACACCAAGCATGGCGAACATCAAACACCATGGCGAACATCAAACGTCGCGAAGCCGCCATTAGACCCAAACTCACAATATTCACAATAATGACTCATCAAGGCCTTATGACCAAGGCTTTACTGACCAAAATTTGGGTCGCACGCTTCGTACTCGGGCCCTAATAATAATTCATTGCAGAGCAATAGGGTCCTCACACCGTCAGTGCTCGGTCCCTAATTACACATCAAATTTGGAAAGAAACGCATTTTTGTTGGAAAAAAATGCATTAATTTATCGCTACCGAGTATTTTGAAGAAGCATTACTCCAAATGTACAAAGTATAAGTACTTCATAATAATTGTACATGCAGTGCTATATACACTCGAACCACACATATAAATGCCATGAAGGCACGATTAATAATAAAGTTGTTATCACACATCAAAGTTGCAAAAAAAAAAATAAATGCATTTTTGTTGGGAAAAAAATGCATTATTTGATCGTTACATGGTATTTTAAAGAAGGATTACTACAAAAGTACAAAGTAGAAGAACTTCATAATAAGAGTAATTATAGGACTCTATGTCCTGTAACGGAAAATATAAGTATCATGAATGCACTATTGAAAATAAAGTTTTTATTACACATCAAAGTTGGAAAGATATGCATTACCGGAGGAAAAAAAGCATTATTCTGACCATTACATGGTATGTCAAGGTAGGATTATTCGAAAAGTACAGAGTAAAGGTATTTCATAATAAAGGTAATTGTAGGTTTCTATGTCCTCAAACGGATAATATAAGTATCATTAATGCACTATTGAAAATTAAGTTTTTATTACACATCAAATTTGGAAAGAAATGCATTATTGGAGGAAAAAAGCATTGTTAATATATAATATATATAATATATATAGATACATAATATAGACAAATGTGCATGCACAAAGACAGTCACACAGTTGTCTCCTTGTCGTTCGTCAGGTCTGATTTTAAAAGTTTCTTCACTTGATGGTTCTCCTCTACACACTCCTTTTTCCTGAGAAAAAAACCCATATATATTATATTAACAGTCTACCACTGTCCAGTCCCTTCTAATTACCCACCACCAATGATTAATGAGAATGTGTTATGCATTTAATCAACTTTTCAGGAAAGTTGGAGCATGTCTCACCTATTAGGAAACTCAACATCATCAATGGTGTCAGGGAGAGGAAGTCCTCTGGTTTCAGGCAACAACAACACCAAACCTCCAGCTATGAACGCTACAACTCCTGCATGAAACACAACATGGATATTTAAGCACTGTCTCAGTTTCAAATTTTAAAAAAACATTACAGTGTCACATTTTTTTACAAGAATATGTTGTTTTTTTTATTTATACTATTACTGATTCATATGATTTATATTAAACTATAGTAATTATACATTTTCCCCTGCTAATTTCAAACCAATATGTTAATACAGAAAGCTAAACAATAGCTGACAAGGGTGACTACAAACACTTTTGATTCTGATAATTTCATTGAATGCCTAGGCAGTGGTCAAGAAGGACTGACAAAGATGTGTCTGCCAGTGTTCTTAGAACAGCATCTGATGAGATCACAAAGAAGTTCAAGTTAACCAGATGAGTTGCGACGGCACAGGGGATCCACATCAAACTTATGTATGCTGATTATTGGACATTAAGATGTCACTAATCATATGCTCATTGGTCTGTCTCTTAAAATCAGATTTTCAATGACCCCAGACAAATATCGCAGCTTCATACTGTCGTAACAGACTCTGCTGTACAACATTTTAGAGAGTGATGCTTCCACACAAACTCTGTAAGGTGAAACAAACCCACCCCTGTGGTGGGGTAGATTGTACCAAAGGAACACCATGTATTTGACATCAGCTCACGAGTTCTGTGATATTCTTGGAGGGGTTTGAATTGGTGCCAGTTGTCTGAAACAAATGTGAGTATTTTATAAAACATTTTGAGAAATCTATCTGAAAAATGTAATGGGTTATAGGTGCTGATGTCACAGCTTGGCTGTGACTAAGCCCAGCTTGAGTATTTTTCCCTGTCTATATTTATTTTTGTTTGCAACTGAATAACGTATCGCAGCTTAACTTTCCAGTGTTCAATTAATCATTTTTAGAGAGCTATTCCAATAAGCTACAGCACCTTCAACTCAGGTAAGAAGGAAAATATTTTGATTCAACTGTCAACTCACCTACCTTGTGTGGTCATTAACTTTTGGTAGTGCTTGAAAGAAAGATCACAGATAAAAGTGTTTGAAACTAGTTGTCTATGTAGGGCAGCTGGGCTCACCCTGAGAGATCAGGTAAGGAGCACAAACATCCAGAGGGAAGTCGCAGATAAAGCCGCTTTACATGTTTTCAAATCATGTCCAAATGGTAGGAGGCTCCTCAGTAGATATCCCACAAGATGGAGAGATATCATATGGCTTGAAAATGACTCAGGATTTGCAGGAAGAGGTGAAGAGAGTGGCTGGGTGACACCTACAGTAGGCTACCTTACTTAGCCTGCTGCTACCAAATATGTGGCAGGAAATGGATGGATTGATGTACTAGGATGTCACTTTTCCCTCCGCATGATAAATGAACATATCATTCACCTTTATGACATCAGACACATGTTTTCATTGGCAACAAGTGCACAGAAGCTTTAATAATAATTACAACCATCATATTGATAGGGTGACATAAACCTACCAAATATGATGAGTGGCAGCTCGAGCCAGATGGCAGCCAGTCTGTACAGCAGGAATGGAGCTACAATGCCTCCAACATCACACATAGTCGAACAAACTGACACTCCCAGGTTCCTGTATCCAATTAACCATTAGATTTTGTTATTATACTTTATATTTTAGTATTGTTATGTGATGAATGTGAAAGAAGGGTTGATCAGTCTGATCTCACCTGATAACTGTTGGGTAAAGCTCAGTGTTAACAAATATCACCATCTCAAAGGCTATAGTGATCCCCAACCGACCGATGCAGGCCGTCAGCGTCTTTAACCAGAACATTTCTGAGGCACAGAGACAAAAGTGAGAAAGTAAAAGACAAACTAACATCCATTAGATTTATATGATACAGATGGTCTTTTACTGTTCCCCTTTAACTATATTGGAAATCCTTCTGCTTAAGCCATTATAGAGGTCATAGAAATATTTCTATAAGGATTTCTGTTTTCAGAATATTTGGACAAGTGTACAATGTCATTTATGACAAGATAACATTTATAGTTTGACATTAGACACTACAGCAAAATTCTAGCCCCCCAAAAACCCCAAATTTTTGTAAGTGAAAATTTTTAAGTGAAATAAGTAAAAGTCTTAGAACAAGAAGATCTTCTCACGGTCAGGGATAAAGGCAGTGATAAGGCAGGCGGCCCCAGCTATGATGTTGGCGGAGGCAAAGGGAAGGCGTCGGCCGATACGTTCAATTGTGGAGAGGATGAGAAAGGCGGCAGGGAACTCCACCAGACCAGAGATGAGGAAGTCGATGTAGACATTTCCTCCTGAAATCCCCACTCGCATGATGAGGCCCTGATAAACCACAGCAGTGGTGAACCTGCCGAGATGGAAAAAAGAAGATTCAACAGGTCCTGTATTTGTGGGCTTGTTGGGTCAAAATCTGTGAGTTTAGATGAATCTCACCAGATGAACATGAGGATGAAAGTATGTTTTCTCATATTTGGAGTTCTAATCAGGTCCAGCACAGAGACAGAGGAGGAGTCATCCTCATCACCAGTCAGTGTCTGAAACAAGTATTCATGACACATTCATTAAGTATGGATCTTAATACTAATTATTTGACACATAGATCATGTAAACTGCTAAATGAATTTACTTCAAAGTCCTTGGAGAGTTTCTTCTTATTCTCCTTCGCCATAGCCTCAGTGATCTCCAAAGCTTTTGGATAATTTTTCTGAGAGATGAGCCACCTTGGAGACTCTGGAATAAACCTGAGACACAAGTAATATTCCAGACACAGACCTCTCAGCAACTGATTGCCAAGACACTTGCGTAAAACTGATCTGAGCTTTGTCTTGTTCTCATTCTGTTACTTTTTGGCATTCAGCGCTTTTCTTTAATAGCTAACAGCAGAGAGATGACGTAATTTAGTGAGGAGAGTGATGGGGAACATCATGCAACATGGTTAGTGCCCTAATCACAAGGCCAACAAACATGGTGCATAAACATTTTGTTCTGTGGCTTGCAGTGGTTCAGACACGCAAGTGTGACAAGGAAACCTGGACTACAATGAACCATATGAACAGTAACCCTTATTAAATGGACTAATAACAGCAGCAAAAAATCTGATATTGCAAGATGTAATTATCTACAATTTTTATGGGAGTGTGTGACAGCAAAGCCAAGAATGGTCTCTCACACGGCAAGTAGCTTATTCATTCTAATATATTTGAGGAAAAACAAAGAGTTTCAACCAAAAAACAGAAGCATGGCCGTAATTTTTTTATAGCAAAGTATTTTAACACAGTCATAAAATGAAGGAAAACAAGAATATTAGAGCATAAAGTTACCAGTAGTAGGACAGGAATAGGATGTAGGGTGCAGTGATAACGGCCTGCAGCCAACGCCAATCAGTTATGAAGTAGGCAAGCAGAGGTAGGATAAGGAGGCCGACGCTGTAGAACAACTGGAACAATATTCCCACTGTGCGTCTGTACTTCGCCCCAACCATCTCTGTCACTAACAAAAAGACAGAAAACAGAATGTATTTCACTAAGAAGAAAAAAGAAAAACAAACAAGAGTGGATGTAGATTCTGCAAAAGGGGCAAATAAAATATAAGATGTCCCTGACCTCTATCAGGAGTCATTTTCTCACCACTCTCACCATTTTTTCTTGCATTTGCACCTCCAAAAAAAGAGCATTGAAGTGACATTTCCAGTGGTTGGTATAGTAACATATAACAGCAGTTTGACGGGCTTTTGTTTTGTCCCACGGTTATAAAGTGTTGTTTGCACAACAAACATTTCACACACGTTCTTTAAAATGGTCATTGATGGTGTTGCAGTGGTGCGTATGCTCATCCAATCAATATATATTTACGTCTGGACCAATCATTGCACACTTATCTCACTCAAGGTTCCTCTTGTGTCTGGAGAGAACTCGAAATGTTCTTTGAAATTGCGTTCAAAGAACTATGATCATTCCTTGAAGTGGAGATATAATGAAAAAAAGGTTGTGGGGTGAAGATAGCCCAGTGGTTTGGGTGCGCACCCCATGTAAAAAGGCTGCTTCTCCTTTATTCATACAGACCCATTGGCCGTGGGTTCAATTCCCACTCACAGCCCTTTGCCACATGTCTACCCCTGCACTCTCACTCCCAATTCCTGTCTCACCTTGGCTATCCTCTCCAAATAAAGGCAAAATTGCCCAACCCAAAGATGGGTTGTTAGAACTTAGTTCAAAGAATTGTTTAAAGTTTCCTCTGGTCAAAAAATAACTAAGGACTAGAAGGAATTCCACCAACGCGACTAAGGTAATAATGTAACATTTACATGACATTTTCCAATAGTACCCTGTACAGCCATAGGTTAAACAAACTTAAGAGATATACATTTGGGAATTGTGTTGCTAAGCTTAGGTGTGAATAGGTGTGAATTTGTTTGTTCTATACAGAACATGGAACAACATAGTATGTGTAAAGGCCAGTGGTGGAAAAAGCATTCAAAACTTTTAGTAAAAGAAACTACTTAAATCACCACACGTATCATTATAGAAGATGGGCCATTTCAGAAAAATAGATTCTGTTACTGGACAATAAATGATGTTGAATTAATTTCAACTACTTTATATGCTGCTGGGTGGCTTTACCTAAAATAAAATATCATGTACTTAGTTATTCTTCTGTTAATACCTTAGCAATTGGTAATAGCTGCAATAACTGCAGCATGGCAATCTGTTTGAATATTTATACCAGTTAGTTTGTTAGTTAGTTACAGTAGATGTAGTCGTTGCCTTGGAAGATCAATCTCAGTAAATAAACACAATCATAATTACGAAACACATAGGCAGTCATCCATCCTCCCTTGGTTCCAAAGCCAAAGATAGACCTGACCACCAGAATGGCGATGTAGTTTGGCATCACAGCCAGCACAAATCCTGCAATCAGAATTAGTGTGTTGGAGACTAGGATACTGATCCTCCTGCCAAACCTGCAGGAAAACAGAAAAGATTGATCAATCATTAATCATTAGAGCAGGTCACAAATCACTTCACCGCATTCCAAAACACCTCTTCATTGCATTTTGCTAAGATTTATTTGAAAATGGGATGGAAAGCTTTAACATAGAAGACACGAAGAGTATATTTGTGAAGACTACGCTGAGGAGGGGTAAAAATGACGTATGAATCGACTTGTCGACCAACCTGTCAATTATTTACAGTAGTATCAGCTGAATAACTGTGGCCAAAATGGAAGGACTAAGAGGTTACAAAAATTATTCCAGGCCTCACCTGTCTGCAAAGTAGCCAAAACAAAAGCTGCCAACAAGGAAGCCCACATTGAGAATGGACTGATACATGTCAACTAACCATGCATCCGAACACACCAGGTTAAACTGAAACCAAAAGGAAAAACATACATGTTGCCATACATGATGTATTCATATCTCTACATACACAGTCATTTATTTATAATATTTATAAAAGATACATATAATATATATATATATATATATATATAAATACATATAATATATAATAATATAATGTTAAGTGTCTTTATAATGACTGAAATCACCAATCAAGCACCATTTCATCAAAGTTGATTTCTCACCTCTGTGACAAACGATTTCCTGCCTCCATACTGATACTCCCAGCCATCCTTACACACAAAAACAAATCATGTCATTTAATACAGATCTCAGAAAAACCTGCTCAGTGAAACTCATAAGATTTAGAATGGAAGCCTTAAAATCAAACCTAATACTCCTTCACTGGTGTGACTCATTTACAAACAAATTAACCTTAACTCTATTACCCATAAAGGCCCTGCATTGATTTACTGCATGCCCCTGAGAATGTGCGTATACCACTGCCAAAGAGTGTTGTAAATATTAAATATTAACCAAGCCAAGAATATGGAGCTTCAAAGTAATAGACTGACCATTCAGAAAATACATTTATTCACTTTCAAGTGGACAATTAGCTGTGAACTTTGATGAACCCTGAACATTAATGGCACTTTCTCCAATACATCACATAAGTCATGCAGATTCAGAGTCATGCAAATGGTTTTCACTGTATCTATGAAAGGTAAGAAGTTCTATGTAGATTAAAAATAGATCTGGTTCTGTCATTATGACTATATTTACATAACCCCGGCTCTTATCTGAGAATCATCATGGTCTACTTGGATTGATGTACATACAGTATATAGTCCCTAATGGTCCTATTACCACTGGGACCACTTACGCTTTCACCTTCCACATCTGTTCCAGCTGATCCTTCAGCCCCTGGTACTCAGCTTCTTGTGCTCCTTCTTCCTGATGTTTCACAATCACTCACATAATGCATCCATCTATCTATTCATTATCATTGACCAATCCTCATGTGTTAGGAAATTATCACTGTTTATGGAAACTGATTTAAAAGAGGTAATACTTAAAATGTATTATTGGGTGCACCTAAATGACCAGTGCCAACAGGTGAAACTGTTAGTCTTGATTTTCTTCAGTGATGTGGAACCTCATTTAATGTTAGTAGCTTAGCTCACTACACTTTCCAAGGAGCTTTCCAAACACTGTCAGCCATCAAACCTAACTGATTAAAATGTCAAAGTTCATTTGTTTAGTCTAGGAACCAAGAGTAAAAACAATTTTTCTGAGGAGGTTATGAACTGAACTACAGTATTTCTTGGCTGTGAGCATTCATTGTTTGGAGTGTCTGCTTGTTTCCTGGCAACTGCTCAGAGCCAAGAAGAATGGCTAACTTTCGTTTTCATCTTTTTCTTTTGGTACAACTTAAATACAACAACAAACAATATATTATAATATTATAATAATATATTGTATAACAAACAATATATTATTTCTATTATTATTCATGTTATATATTATTATGATATACTATCCCTACCTTTGGTCAGAGTCAATCTAACTTATCCTCCTTTTTACTGTCTCTGTAGTAAGGTAAGCTGACAGACTGCTGGCTGTAACTTCATTTCTAGAAAACACTGAAAGATTTGAACCATAAATCATCCACTGAAACACCTGAAATGAATTTCTATGAATTCTGCTGCAGAACCAAATAATCCTATAGGTTCTTCTCACTTTGCATGTTGAAGGAATCCAATTGATAATTGTATATTTACCAAAAATACAGTTAATTAGTTTGAATAATGAACATATTGTATTCAGTTGTAAACATCAAAATTTCAAATATTCTTTGCATATCATTGCATTCTGTTTTTATTTACATTTTCCACAGCATCTCAACTCAGAGATCTCACCTTACATGTGGTAACTGGAACATCAGTCAGGTTCAGTTCCTGTGTGTCACAGGTGAGCATTGTGGTGTTCCAGTCCACCTTGTACTGCTCACAGCTGCTGTGCTGCAGCACTCCAGAGCTGTTGACCAGCGGCACCGTCAGCCTACGACTGTCTGCCAGACTCCATCCACACGCCTGCCTCATCTCCACCACCGCAGGGTCCCGACACCAGTGATCTGGGGTGAAACCCTGAAAGACTATGCCAACGTACACACTTGCAAAAGGCAATGACATCAGACAGAGCAGGGCAAGGATACGCTTCTGACAGCGGCCGAAAGTTCCAGCCTCATCAAGGAGGTCATCAAAAGTTGTCATCCCGACTGTGATCCAAGTTCTTGGTGATTGAGATATCGAAAGGAGTCAGATTCTGTCCTGTTGAGCACAACACAGATGTGATATGCCAGAAGTCTGCTTTAGAGATTTGAACACATTCACTAAAGGGGTCGATCTGGAGCTAAAGTCCAAAAGGCCAGTTTCAAAAACAGCTACATTTATAGTAGATTTGAACTCGTTACTATTTAATTGAGTTAAACAGTGAATGATATAAGAATTATGCAATCACTGAATGGACCTGATTTGACCGCAAGTGAAATTTTGTTAGTATGCTTGAAATGTGCAACCAGCGTCACACAACACAACAGAAACCTGTCCTATCACTGTCTCGCTGGCCTTTAGTCGGTTCTCTTGCTGTTCTGATCCCTGTTAGGTTTGCAATAGTGACCCCTGGTGGATGGTTTAGGTACTTCTATTTTCTTAAGTTTAGTATAAGGGTTGGGTAGACTTTCAGTTGGTTGAAGAGCAGACTACTGTGTGCATGCAAAACAGTTCCTATGGTTGAATCTTGGAGTAGATATGTCCTTTAGTAAAAATGTTTAATCTTATTAGAATGAGTACTTCCATGAGGAATGGAAAAACTCAAACTTAATACAATGGAAATGGAGAAGCCATGTTTTATAGAAAATCTATGAAAACCCTTCTTCCTTGTTTTTTAGTAGAGTAAAGCATGAAATACTCAGGATCCTCTGCCATTGAATTTCATTGAAGAAAGACAAATGTTTACTAATTTAAAGTACATTGACGCATTCATGTACTTCCCCACTATATGTCACAAAACTTGTTGAACAGCACAGTTGAACAGCACAGTGTTCAAATTCCCCACTCTATGTCAGAGTAAATTTATCAAACGCAGTCCGTTAATAGATTATCAAACAACACAACATTCATTCAATCATCAACCTGTTTGCATATACTGTATATAAACGGCTATTTATGCACATCAAATTCTGTACAGCAATATATCCACAGAGATTTATGCACAGCAAACACATATGCCAAGAGTAGAGGAGAAAAGAGAAAGGAGGGGGGGGGGGAACTGAGAGCGAGAGAGAGAGAGAGAGAAGGGAGGGGGAGAGCGCTCTGGAATTACACAGTCAGTCTTTGTCAGTCTGTCAATTTAACCATTTCAGGTTCAAATGGGGCTGTTGCACAGCTACAATAATTCCACTCATTTAATAAACAATTATTTAATATGTGTAACTTTTGCCTCTAATTTAATTGTGTTTTAAATGTTTTTCCGGTGTGCTTATGTAACTCTACGTCCTTCAACCGGAGGCTCATTTATCTTACAGGGAACTGAAAGAAAGTGTTTTTTTCAGTCCAGCTTTCTTCCTTATTGACCTCGGGGAATCTCCCATAGTCAATAATCTATTTATTTTATACAGCTTTGTGTTATTTTAATTTTTGTGAGGTCTATCTTTAGCTCTCAAGAGCTCTAAACAGTTATAATTCTGTATCACTTATAGTTTTGACATAGATTATTTCTGCCCTATAGAGACTGTAAAAAATGTCAGCATTTCAGAGACAGTTTAGCCCCGGTCTTCACTGTTTTTTCACAGTTTAGGCAGAGCTCCAGGCAACAAGATTCTCCTTGTCTAGTGAGTTGCCTCGCGTATTTACATTAGTCAAGTCTTAGCTCTGTAGGCATAGGAAGGGCCCAAGCTCGTGGGATTTTTCCACCATACAGATCAACAGACTTTAATATCAGCAGCCGACCATTCATCCGGTCTCCGCTTGGCTCCTTACAAGCAGTATCCAATTGTACAGCCTGGACCAAGAACTCCTTTTCTAGTTCAGTCCCACAAACACAAAATTACCCTCCGGGCACGAGGAGTCATGACTATTCACACTTATTCACACATCGAGCCTCACACAGGCTGCTAACAGCGCTTACACAACATCCAGCTGGAGCCTGCATTAATTATGCACTCTTTTTAACTACTGGGGTCTCAACAACACAACCAACAAACTTATCACAGCTGCTTTCCTATGCCAATTCACAAATTGTTATATTCTGAGATCATAAACATCTATTTCAGCAGCTGCCTGCATGCAGAAACTAAGCATCAACTGCAAACACTTGCTCCTCATTTAGCCACTGGTTCATATTTTTGAAAGGAACAGACATCACTTAAAGAATCTTCACTCAAGCGAGGCCAAGCTGTATTTGAGAATCAAATGTCTCCTACCTTAGTTAGGCGCCTCAGCGTGCTTGTTGCTCAGATGTGAAGATGCTTCAAGATCTGCCTTCGTTCCCAGGATCAAAACCACGTTGGGCGCCAATTTGTTGTGGCAGAATGTCAAAGAAAGACGAGGAGACTTTGGCTTGCAGTCGACGGGATCATTTACTGTCAGTTCAACATCATCTTCCAAACATTATACATGACATGGTCAACACAATAGCCACTCTGCTGCATTTTTATACCCATTAATACACACGTCACGTTCTTTTTGGTCTGCAATACACACTCATG